>QNUK01000169.1:580000-872500 GCA_013621035.1 Clarias magur | reverse complement strand
CATCAGGTCTCATTTCTCAAACTGTGAGTGAGCTGCAGCGAAGTCGGGAGCTCCGAGTATGGGTCCACTCTTAATTGGCGCCTCCTGGGGAGACAAGGCCACATTGCCCTCTGCTGTCAGGCCCCGAGCTCACTCCCTCCTCCTTCCCCTGTGACCAGGCTTATTTATAGCATGACCATATAACTAACACACACACACACACACACACACACACCAAGCCATTCATGTAGTCAGCTGAGGCAGAAAACAATCGGAGAAGTCCACACTTGTCTTTCTTGCCAAGTCTTTGTGGACCTGAAGGTTAATGCTGCACTTGTTGTGATGTAGACGGTGAGAAATGGAACAACACTTTGACTTTCAGCCTTCGTTCAAGCAAAACAGGTGTGATTAATGAGATTCGAGTGGGGTGCATGCCAAAAGCTGATGTATTTGAGAGTAAAGAGGACGGTACAGAATGACAAACATAATAATAATAATAATAATAATAATAATAATAAAACTTCTCACAAAGGTATTATGATATAAGGCTTATTTGGTGGTATTTTGTCTTTCATGTTGATCCCTGGCCCCTCATTAGGACTCTCTACATCCTAGTGCAAGTGTAATTTCCATGTTAAACTGGAGTGTATTGTACTGCTAGGTCTTTCTATACATGTGGGTAATATTATATTATAGTGGAACCTTGTTCCGGAAGCGGGCTCGTATTCCAAAACACTCGTAAACCAAATCGAATTTTCCCAGAAGAATGAAAACTCAAATTATTCATTCCATAGCCCAAAACAATAAATACATAAAACTAATTAAAACAATATATAAAGTAAAAATAAAACAAATGACCCTGCACTTTACCTTTAATACCCATAAAAATAAATCCCCACACATAAGTGTTTCCGTTTGTGTGCGGTTGCGCCGTGTGTGTGTGTGTGGAATTAGCCCCTTCCCTCGCTTCGTCTTACACAGTCAAACTTCTCCTCCCTCCCCCCCCACCTCGCTTTTTAAGTTTCACAACAATCACACACACAACGGAAACACTGTTTTAAGGAGGGGAAAAAAAGAAATCTCTCTAATGACACTTGCGTGAGTGCAGACTAACGGAATCACTGCTATAAAGTAAAAAAAAAAAAAAAAAACAACAACAAATGAACCAGCAACTTATCTTTTGAAAAGAATCGCGACAGGGCAGAGTTTCTGTGCATGTGTGAACCCGGGAAGGGGGGTGTAAAGGCGAGAGTGTGCGTGCATTTGTTGGTGTGTGTGTCGGTGTCAAATTACAAGCGCGCACACATAGAAGAAACGCTGAAACAGAGAGGGAGATGTTGATTATACCAGTAAGAGACGAGCACTAAGACCCAGCAGGGGAAACGATACCCACAATTCCGCAGCGCAAGAGAGAGAAAAATCATTGGCTCAGTTGTGATCATGTGATGCTCGGTGTCAAAAGAAGAGGCGCATGCGTGATACATCGTACTCGTAAACCAAGACTTTCGCTCGGTTTCCAAGTCAAAATTGGTTAAAAATCCTTGCTCGGCTTGCGGAACACACGCAAAACTGTTACTCGCAGTCTGAGGTTCCACTTTATATTATAATATATTTATTAAAAAGAAAAAGAAGCATGAGGACATACTGTACCACATGACTTTCACATCTTGGACAGATTTGTTTTATTGCGACTCAAAAACAGCGGATCATACACAATGACTGCACCAGATCAGGGATCGTACTGAACTGTATACTAATTCCACGACTTGTTACTCCAAATAAAAACACAACTCTTGTTGTTGAGAGCAAGAGTAAGCTTTCAAAAAGAAGAAAAACAAACATGGATGCAAGACAGGCAGCAGCAGTTTTAATAATAACCTATGCTGAGAAAGACCAAAAAAAAAAAAAAAACCGGCGCCGGTTCTGTGCACGTGACTTGGCTTTACTTCACTTTCACAGTTGACTTCTTTTTTTCTTTTATGATGTACTCATGTGTCTTCTCCTCACGCACTTTCCGATTCGCTGACTGGTGCAGACTAGGATGGACTTGGCACAATCTTATTCAAAATAACCTCAAAAGTCTTATAGCAACGTTTTGATAGGTTCGATTCGTTGATTGGGTTATTCATTCCAAAGCCAAGTTCCAAAACCTAATCTGCTAATGCTAACCACGTTAACCAAAAATGGCTGCAGGCATAGACAATACAGTAATTAGAAAAGAAATGACTAACAATAAATAACAATAAGAAGGCTGCTCCTGTTGAAGGGTTGCTATAGCGGACCATCCAATACGCACAAAAAAAAAACTTGGCACAGTTTTTCACGCTGGATGCCGTTCCTGATGCAACCCTCCCATTTTATTGGGGCTTGGGACTGGCATTGCATCCAGTGGTTGGGGTTTACGCATTGGGTGGGAATTGAACCCGGGCCTTCCGCATGGCAGGCGAAAAACCTACTGTACTGTAACCTGATCAGTTATATTACTATAGCAACCTTTTAAATGTTAAAAAAAAAAAAAAAAAAAAACAGTTAATATAGGGATATGTTTACTGTAGAATTAATTAAATTATTAATAGAATATGTTTATGTAAATTGCTGCTAATCAAGATGTTGAAATAATTTTGTAGTCCATTATCTTTACAGCTTTAATGCTAATGACCTAGCTGTGCATCATAAAACGTAACGTGATACAGTATATCTTTGTTTACATAATATTTTATATGGACTTAATATTAATTACTTGCACTATCCAGGTAATATGACCCAAAACCTGAGGGTTTTTCTGAGAGCACAGTTTCAAATCATGTTCATATTTAAAGCATAGTCTTCTCTGCTCGTAGCTTCTGAAGTTTGCCTTTCACTAGGACGGTGGCTCGACTCTGAAAAGTGCCAGAATGAAAAATCTGGAATGTAAGTAAAATGAAGACAATGTGTAGGGCATTCTCAAGTTTGACCTACTCTACTGTGTTTCGCATTGTAGACTTTTTACGATGTCGACCATCGATTCATCTTGCTATATAGTGCAATCTGTTTTGAAGAAATACTGCAGGGAATGTTTTAGTTTTCTTTAAATCTTGCAGGATTTCTCCGTCCTTGCAGCTGCACACTAACTGCATTACTGAACATCAGTCTTCATTCCCGGCCCCGACTGGCTCCTCTGTGGCTTTAGCTCGGGTTTCTCGTCTGCGCTACAGGTTATAACGCTCACACTCGCGCAGCGCGCAGCATTCCCTTACAAGGCTAAGTGCTCGTTCAGTTGCAGGAAATTGGATAGTGAGTATATTGTGTCTGTCTACTCCTCATGGTGCCTGGAGCGCTGTAGGACATGTTCTTCCAAGTGATGAGCAGTGTTAAAATAAATATTTATATTCATTTTATAACTGATGAATATGTATGTAACTGTTTTGGCCATATTACACATTTTACTTACACATTTTATTTTTAAATGAAAAATAAAATAAAACAAATAAACGTACTGAGTCGGGTGTTGATGTAATAAATCTATGTAGAATTGCCCATTTATATAGAAATTGGGTGGAAATCCGTCTCTATTTTTTTCTTTTCCTTTTACAATGGACATGGTCATTTTTAAACCTGTAATTCCAATTCTGGTGGAACATCCTGTGTTTCTGTTAGAATCATTTGATTGCAATGCAATCATGGCGGTCAGTTTTAATGCGTTAATATATGTGATTACTCTAGAAGTTTTAACGCGTTACTGTTTGTTTATTGATCATATGACCGAGTTTGACCCTTTTGGCTTCCCATGATCGCAGCGCGCTTACCTGGTTGTGTGTAATCAAGATTCGTTTTAACAGGGATAATAAGATGACTTCTAGAAAAGCGTCTCGATGAAGGTTTGGATAAAACCAAAGTTGTGTGCTCAAGCGACCATTAGGGGGAACTTTTTTTTTTTTTTTTTTTACAAGACACTGAAAAAGGCTTTGAAAGTGAGGCACTTGGCAGAAGCTACTTTTATTGTACTTTCTGGAGACCACTGGGCATCAGTACGTCAACCAAATCTACCTCGGTAGTTAACTCGTGTGTTAGCCAGTTGTGCTAGCCAAATTGAAAATAACAGACAGGGCTCACAATACGAGTGCCGCCGCAAAGAGTTTTCCATTCACAAGATTTAACATTTAACGTTTGATATATAAAGCTGCTTTTGGTTTCCTCTAACCAGTTTGTCATATTTCTTTATTCCAACATTGCACATTTACAGTATAATACAAAAAGGTCCGAGTCTATGATGAGATTAACTACAGTAGATAAAAATTTTAATCGATTGACGGCACTAAATAAAATACACTTTTATTAACGGATTTATTGAATCCTTTATTAAAATCATGGAAAAATGGGGCACTTTAAGGGTACTTGGAGTAGGAAAAAGGGCCCAGACTTTTATTGCACCAACCAAATTGATAAGATACCAGTGAGTACCAAACAGTGTGATATATCAAAGCTCTCAATTAATAATCATGGCTATTATAAATTTTTATTTATTGATATTAACCGTTGGTGATTGATTAAAAAAAAAAAAAGCATTGAACATTTTTCTGCAACTGGTGAACTGAACGCTTCAATTCTTTTACAAAACAAAGTAAACATAGGTGTCGTTAGCCTACAGCACGCTGAACGTGAGTGGAAAGAAATCGAGTCATTCGATTTATATTATTGCTGATGAATTTGTACCAGTTTATTTTTGAGACTGTAAACTTAATTCAAAATTTAATAATAATAATAATAAAAAAAAAAAAACAGTTCCAAAAACCATCTTGATATGTTTTATTACTCATCTTGCGTCCCCCCAAATAATTTTTTCACAAATATTTTCAATGTACAGACATGGCGACTTTACAGTTTTATTATATACACAGATGTTGGAAAACCGCTTTGAGCGGAAAAGCACCAAGTTGGGGAAACATAAAACTAAAGAGCTGAAACCGAACAAGTTCAAACATCTTCAATATGTTTTTATTTTTGCTATGAAACATATAAAAAAATAAAAAATAATAAATAAAATTTGTGTGTAATGTATTTCTCTCTTATTTATTTATTTATTTATTTATTTAATTATGTATTTTTAAAATAAGTTGCACAAAATAGGTATTGAATAGGTATATATTTAGATTATATATTTAATAATAAACCCAGACGAGATGGATACCTCTTAATCAGCTGCAGAGATCCACAGCTCAAACTGAAGTCGTTTAGCTAGGTTTTAAGGAAGTGCGGTGCGTCATATAAAAAAACTAGCCAATGTGCAAATTTGGACCAGAGACACCACGTTTGGTAGAAACACCAAAGTTGTTCATCACCTTGAGAACACCGTCCCCACTGTGAATCGTGCTGAGGGTAGCGCCATCATACTGAGCGTTACCCTTGGACTTCTGGTTCTCTGTCTGGAAGAGTTCAGGAATTTATGAGCACTGTACTGTACATGATGCATTATTCTTGGTCACTCCAGGTAAAGCTGACCTGATCCGTGTCCCTTATACAGGACAGTGAATTGTGTTTCCTTTGTATGAGATTGTGGGAATAGTCAAATCAGACATTTTCCCAACAAACTCTGGCCGCTTCTGTACTAATACTGAAATTTGAACAGAAATTGTTTACCATTTAATATGATTGAATTCGACATTCCCTCTTTTGGTTGCATTAGGGTGAATCCTCCGTGCTGAAACTGTCAAATTAGAGGAGTGACTTTTTAACGATGCTCAGTATAAACACGCAAGCTTGTGGATGACTTATTTCTATCATTTAAAAACAAAATCTCACTTTATAAAATGCCATAAAGAAAACTGCAGGTTAACTGAACTGCTGCGTTTTGTCTTTATTTCAGTTGCACGGTTTTCCTTTGATGTACTGAAATCAAAGGGTGACGTGAACACTTTCCGTGCCATTAAAGTTCCCTTTGACGTTCTAATTGGAAAGGGACCTTGTAGGAAACCTCCGTAACCTCTGGAGACATTTTTCACTCCTAATCCTTTTCAAAAGTAATTGTTAAATCATTCTACTATAAGAACCACGCTGCTTTGATTTTGTTGCATTATAATTTATCATTTAGATTTTACAGAGTTTCTGAAAATGAACCAGCAAATGAACGACTTGGTTTATTCCTGGAAGCTCTCTGTACAACCTGCGCCGAGTCCCTCAAGCTCATGCAGATGCTGTAAAGCTGCATCACCTATGATTTATCTGAACTCGGCGTGATGAGGAATTACTGCCCCACTGCAAACAGCTGTCCTGCCAGATGCCGTCTCTCTACAGGACCCTGATTAAGACTGTCTCACGCGTTCTTTTTCCGTCTCTCGCTTTTGCTCTCTGAGGTGGGCATGCTGGTCAGATGATGTTGATTAATTTTCTGTAACAGCTGCTCTGACAGTAGTACAGCTGAAAAAAAAAAAAAAAAAAGGTTTATGTTAATATGCTTATTCTAATTATTGTTTCCATAGTAACACATAGTTACACATGGTGGACTTGCATGGCAGACGCTCCATAAATGGGGTTCAACAACAGCAACAACAAACCGTATATGGTTTGTGGTATGGTTCATATTTTGTAATCACTGTGTTTTTTTTTTGTGTGTTATAAATTTTGAGAGTGGGGAAAAAAAACAAAACAGGTTGTTGATTTTAAATGTAATGTAAAGGCTAGGCAAGGCATAGTTTTGGAAGACAACCTTATCCAAAGTGCTTACATTCATATCTTTTAGACATCTGAGCAGTTGAGGTTAAGGCCTTGCTCAAGGGTTCGATAGTGGTAGAGTGGTGGTGCTGGGATTTAAACCTTTGACCTTCTGACCCATAGATATAGATAGATAGATAGATAGATAGTTCAATGCCTTAGCCTACTGTTCCACTGAGCCATGTTGGGGGCTTCATCGATGTTCTACAACCGTGGTCCAGGTATTAAAGTTTGGATGGCGTTTCTTTTGAGTTGTCATTGGGATGTCGCTGCGTTTTTTGCAACATCAATGGAGTTCTCATGCTGACATCTTCAGGCTTGTGTTCTGATCATGGGACTGTAGGTCCATGACATGTTGTAGAAGACCGCATTAACTTCATATTACGTTCTTCTCGTGCTTACCGCGTTCATGGCGCGCATGCAGCAGATAATCAGTGCGTCTGTGGCGCATTCAGAGGATTTTGTATGAATACTCCATCCACTTCCTGACACCATCACTTCATGACGAAAAGTCCTGCGAGTGTCGTCGTATTTAATGCGACCTCCCTGGATGCGGTGACGACGTAGTAAACTTGGGATAAACACCTGGAAGATTGTAGTGTGATGTGTTCAGACATCGTACTAACTCGGTTCAGACCTGCTGAGTGGGAAAATAAATGATGTCGTATAAAATTAATTAAAAGGTTTATCAGGCTTAGACTGTTTATCCGCCATACAAGTAGCTGTGTTGGATGTTGCTATAGAAGTGATAAACCTGTGACGCTTCTGTCCGAGCTCGACCCAAATAAGGTACATTTTATAGTTACATTTAGGCATTTTGCAAACACGGTACTGACCACTGGGGCTAGTTACAGAATAAATGTCCAATATGAATGCTTTCTAGTTTTTTCTTCTTATAATAATAATAATAATAATAATAATAATAATAATAATGATTGAGTCGCCTGTTGACTGTGATCTATTAAACAAACGCCCAGTGTTCTAAAAGCAGTTGATTTGCTGTGACATGGCTGAATGTAGTGTCCATTTGTCCCATCTGCTCACTAGCCTCTGTATTTCCCTTGTGGTTTCTTCACCTCCTCCATCTGGAAGAAGACACACAGTCAAGGTGAAGTAGCTGTTCGTATAGAACTGACCGGAAACTCGGCTTTAGTGCTGAATATTATCAGTGAAATATGCAGATTGTGTGTGTGTGTGTGTGTGTGTGTGTGTGTGTGTGTGTGTTTACAGTGGACTGAATCCTGGCTTTAAATATGCATGATTATGTATAAACGAAATTCGATCCGTGTTTCTCCAATATTTAAAGAGTTTCCCTGGGTTATCTTATTGAGGAGAGGTTTACTCGCATCCAAGGTTTAGAGTGGGCTTAGGACTGATTACTAATAATCAGATGGGCAGTTCATCCCAAGGCTTTAAATGCTACACTCTGACCTTTTGGTTCATACAGATATTAAACCGTTAAATTAAATTTTTCATCTCTTTTTTTTTTTTTTACCTTTCCATCTGTCTCGGCTTGCTCATCAGGGCCTATTTGACTATTTTGATTCACCCACATTCACATTTTATACAAACTTAAATAATTCTTTTGATTGTGTAAAGCTGCTTTGCGATGATGACGATTGTTAAAATCGCTATACAAATAAAACTGAATTGAACTGAATCTGTTGCAGTTGGCTTTCCTTCCTCATCAATATACTTCCAAGTAAGGAAAATGATATGAATGATTCAAAGGATGGATGGCGGATGGTGCAGTACATTCTTATTTGAACAAGGGTGATTTAAATGATTTTTTAAATTAACTTTAAAAATTGTATTTGGTTTACGAGTGTTTTGGAATACGAGCCCGGTTATGCTCGTAATCCAAGGTTCCACTGATGTGTGTGTGCGTGTGTGTGTGTGTGTGTGTGTGTGTATGTATGTATATACACACACAGTACAGACCAAAAGTTTGGACACCCCTTCTCATTCAGCGAGTTTTCTTTCTTGTGTTGTTTAGCCCAAACGCGTCTCTTCTGCTTGTTGCCTGTCCTTAGCAGTGGTTTCCTAGCAGATCTTCTAGCATGAAGGCCTGATTCACACAGTCTCCTCTTAACAGTTGTTCTAGAGACGTGTCTGCTGCTAGAACTCTGTGTGGCATTGACCTGCTCTCTGATCTGAGCTGCTGTTAACCTGCGATTTCTGAGGCTGGTGACTCGGATGAACTTCTCCTCCGCAGCAGAGGCGACTCTCGGGCTTCCTTTCCTGGGGCGGTCATGTCGCATGTCAGACGGTTTCTTTGTAGCGCTCGATGGTTTTTGTGACTGCACTCGGGGACACTTTCAAAGTTTTCCCAATTTTTCCGACTGACTGACCCTCATTTCTTAAAGTAATGATGGCCGCTTGTTTTTTTTTTTCTTCACTTAGCTGCTTTTTTCTTGCCATAATACAAATTCAACCTCTTTGAATGAGAAGGTGCGTCCAAACTTTTGCTCTGTACTAGGTGTATATATAAAATGTGCATAGTGTTTTATTATGAACTAATTATTTGGCTTTGTTTATGATATTGGGAGAGTGTTAAACACTGCATGGGGGATCCGGTTTGTGTGATCTGGCAACCCTGGCCAGCACCCAACGTGTTTAGCTCATTAATTTGCCCAAATAGAACATATTTGTCATAAAAATTTTAGATTGCAACTTTTTTACAAGCGTGATCCATTACACAGGAACTTCTGTAGTAGACTATTAACACAATGTATAAGTTTTATGTAATACAAAAGTACGTAACAAACACACACTTGTTAAGCTTTGAATAATTAATATAGTAATTTCTTTTGTAAGGAGACGTTCATGCAAGGAGTCTCCAATGTAAGCTAGTTTTACATATGACTGATTTGTTTCTATTTTAAATGGATAAAACGTACAACCTCGTTGATTTAATACATAAACGGTGGAATCGCTGGGAATTTGCAAGACATGCTGTTCTAAGAAAAATGAATCTCCGGGGTGGTGACTCCGCTTCATCACACCGTCCTGTTTCTGATCATTTTCCTATAAAGACGCATCCAAGCTTTTATTCCCTCATGAATCTAATGCATGCGAGTGTACACAGATTTGAAGCCAATAATTCACTCGGGTATTAAAAACGATAAAGTGCAGTAGTGTTGTTTGTTAAATGTCAATGTCGCTCCTGCTGTACAAATCGAGTGCAAAAGCCTTCTTCAATTTGTCTTTTAGAAGATTTCTTGGATTCATCATAGAAATTGCTCGCAGACATCCATTAAAAGGGCTCCCCTCCTCTCTCGCGGAAACAAATGGACCTGTGATTGATATTCGAGCCAGAAACCGCTGAGCAATAGCAATCAAAAATAAAACCCGAGGTAAATAGAGTTTGCGCGTATCTGACGCTCGATTTGTGAAGCCGTAGTGCTCTTCGGTTATTAATGCTGCACGCGGACGTTAATCAGTGTGTGTTTGTGCACTGATGGCTTCATCTGGGTTATACGTCTCAACTTAAACACAAGAACGATGGAGAAGCGGTGAGTAAAGAGTTTTTCATCAAGACACTGTGTGTGTTTGTTTTTTCTTTCCTGTCCTTGAGCAATTAATGGAATCATAGATGACAGGAAATTTGTTTTCTGATTTCTGATAATTGGCCATCTGTGAGAGTGGAGGAGGCTACCTGCAGAGCCCAGGGCAAGACGGATCCATGCTGTGGCAGAGCGAGAGAAGAACACGGACAGATGGTGGATTACTCGTGCACTGATCTGACGGATTTTACATGGGAGTAGTTTTACTCCTGAATGAAGTTGTGAGAAGGTTTGGTCTTCGGAGTAAACGTCCATTTTAAAACATTTTAATAAAGAACTTCTTTATAAAGTTGGTCATTTCTAGGGGCCTCCGAGTGGCGCAGTGGTTAAAAAGCGCTCGCCCTATCATCCGGAGATCGCGAGTTCGAATCCCGCGTGGTGCTGTAACCTCTCGCAGCCGGAGGTCTAGAGGGAGCTGATTGGCCGAGCTCTCTCTCAGAGGTGATGAGGGATGAGAGGTACATAGTGCTCCGACATTAATCACGGATCTACAGCCAATCAGGGGCGTCTGTGAGCTCACTTAATGCGGTGACGGGGAGGAATTGGACGCGACTAAATTAGGAAGAAAATCGGGGGGCGGGGTGGGGGAAATCAGACTTGCGAAACAAATTGGATTAGCCTTCCTTGAGATGAGCTGTTAAAAGGAAAGCAAAAAGAGACTGGATGGTGTAATAAAACACTTCAAAAACCTGCTGGTATGGGCTCCCGGAGGAGAGAGAAGGGCGTGGTCTGTCTCCCGCCTGTCAATCGCCATGACACAGCCAATTATTAGGATCTTGTATGATGTAGAATCGCCAGCAGTTTGTGGAACGATAGCTTCATGTGTCTAAGCGAAGGCACGCATCCTCTTTCACCCTCCCCATGTAGTAGCTGTGATGTGATGTGGGTGAGAGATAAAGGTGTTAAGGGACGCTGGATTCTTCTTGCGCCACTGTAACTTGATGATGATTTACAATTTTAATCGTACAGAATGACACTTTTTTTTTTTTTTTTTTTTTAAATCTGTTTATTCAGTTACATTTAATGTTCACATGTTGCAGACTTTTATGTTTTTTTATTCCTCTATCTTACAGTTACTAAGACAAAAGCAATTTCAATAACGATAATCTAGACATTCCTGAGTTTCCACTAACCACAGACTCATTCCAGAAAATGTCTCCTGAAGGTGTGAATAATATGGGTTTCCGATTTACCAATCAGTTTCTTGTTCTCTCTAGATTGTTGTAAGAGAGTAGAGAAGCTCTTGGTCACCGTGGCTCTGAAACCGTTTGAGCGATTCTGTTGGATAATTCACCCAGGGAAATGTGCGCGATTGGAGTTTACTGTTGATCTTCACATCGACCTGGCGTGGCGCAAGCTGACGAACATCAACCCGTTTAAATGACACCCCTGATCCTGACATCTTTCTAGCTTTCGTTTTTGTTTTGCTTCACAGATTCAGTGTGACATTATCTCCAATAACGAGCTGATTCTCTGGGTATTTGTTAGCATGACCAGCCGGCGTGGTGTGATGAGCCGTGTAGGCGGCTTGACTGAGGGGAAACTGCCAAATGCACAAACACAGGCAGGAGATATGGGACAGAATAGACATGTACTTGGCCGTGGGGGGAGAGGGGGGGGGGGAGGGGGGTTGTATAATACACAGTATGTGATGTTTGGTTTCACTGTTTCTTAGCAACCTGCAAGCTGTCTACTAATGTTCTGTTAACGGTGCTTAAACGACTTAAGCGTTGGGTAATAAGTCTAAAGTTGCCATACGACATCGTGTAAAACACAAAAGGGATGTTCAAGTCAAACCAGGATTTTTGATTGTGCAGAATAATGGAGGACCGTTCTGAGAGTAAAAAAAAAAAAAAAAAAAACTCCCTTTGTTTCAGTAATATTTTATTTAGTGTTTCACTAGTGCTTGGATACCATCGACGTAGAAAGTTTGCTAAGTACGCCGGAGCCATGATGATCGGACTGCCAGCTCCACGACTGAAACGCCGGCCTCCCGGGAACTCCTTTAATGACCCGGACATGTGGAAATGTCTTGGAGTGAGGTCAGGACTGTACTGGCATTGTGGCAATGAGTCCCGGCCGAGTTCCTGTAATGTACAAGTGGTGTTGCTGAATGATCGTGTGTACAGGTCACACAGACAGATGCGTCTCACCTGCAACTTGACTACAAGTTATCCATCGATATTTGTACAACTGGGCATTCCCTTCACTGAATGTTGACGAGAACGACTGCAGCGTGCTCCGAGCCACCTCAATTTAGATCGCCATTTAAAGACGTGCAGCGTTCTTTCGAAAATCAACCGTTCTGTTCAACAGAAATTTGATCAAGAGTCCCGGTTTGATTTGAACGCGACAATCATCGACAGTGTCGTAAAAGTTCTGGGTCCTAGAATACTGTCAGTAACATGCATTGTGTCAGAACATACTTCAGTATTATCGCCATATCCATACATACCTTTTTTTTTATAAAAACCTGAAGCACAGCAGCACTGCCGTATTTAAGGGTGCGTGTCGAACTTGGGTATTAAAGGGGCACCTTGGATTTTTCACGTTGACTCTCTGATGTTACTCTAACATGCCTGATTGGAATGGATTGAGAGGGGTGGTGTGTTAACCTGTAATAATTAGTTCCGTCCATCTAGGAACCTCTGTGTTCCAACTAGGGACTGTTGGGTCCAGTGGTGACCGTTTTGTATTTATTCCCATTTGTGCACCAATTAGCCTAATCTGCATGTCTTTGGACTGTGGGAGGAAACTCCAGAGGAAACCCACCAAGCACCTGGAGAAAATGCAAACTCCATCCACACACAGATGATGTGGGAATCGAACCCCGGACCTGGAGGCGCAAGGCGACAGTGCTAACCACTAATCCATCATGCTGCCAATAATCCCGTCTTTGCTTATGTAGGGGTAATAATTTTTTTTATTTTTTTTTAAAGTCGACTTTTTACTTTAATTCATTCCTTTCCCACCAGCCTTTGTTTCTGATCTTCATCCACTAGCTCCGTGGCCACAAAGAAATGTAGCGTATACAGTGTACGAGAGCTCTTGCGCTCTCCTACTGACTAAAAGTTGCAGGGCCAGAAATGCAGGTGACGTAATACAAAGCGAGTCCAGCCTTTCTAATATTAAACAAATAAAAAAAAGATTTTTCAATAAATTAAACATTGGGAGGAATCCCCCAATTCTTCTATACTTCCATTAGGATGAATGCATCGCAAGTAATAGAAACCGGTTTCTATCTAGACACGTACAATCATATTATCATCCATGTGCATGGTTAATCTGAAATCTCTAATCAGGATGATTTCAGTTGGATTAAAGAAAAAAATGCCTATCGAAGCTACGTTTAGATGCTACTGTACATTTATCATAATTTTTTTTTGATAATATTTATAAACTGTTTGAATTTAAATAATTACGCTTATTTCTAATGTTCGTATGTGAAGTAAAAAGAATAATAAAAAAAAAAATTCTCTAAATCTTATTTGACGGATGATGCAGTAGATTAAAAAAAAAATTATAATAAAAAAATCTACAGCACTAATACCGAGCAGCCCAAAAATTTCATACACACTGCGACAGTTATCCATGCCTCACATTGACTTATTGCAGCAATGTTAAGTATCACGATTCCTCTAAACATCTCAATAGTCGTCGTCAGAAGAGGGACATGACCCTTTCAAGTTGAAGCGTGCGTACATTTTTTGGGCTCATCTGCATATAGGAAGAAAAAAAAAAAGAGTTACAGATCACATTTTTTTTTTTTTTTTTTTTTTTGTGAGGGAAAACCATAAATTTTTAAATGCATAAAAATGTTGCAGTTCCTCTATGATCCTACAGGTGGTGTGTTCTACAGTAAACTGTTCACACACTGGCAGGCAGAACAGCATCCTGTGTGTAGTAGGAGCGAATTATTTGCTGTTTGTTTAGAAAAGGAATTACAAAGAGTCGAGTCGGGATATTAATAAAGATAAAGCTAGAATAAAGATTATAATAAAGATTGTAGATAATAGTAATAATTACAATATAATAATCTACATGTATTAAAAAGACATTAAATTCTTTTTGAAATGATTATTGAATGGTGTGACAAAATAGTTGTAAATGCTGTACATTACTTATGGCTCCTTATGAACCAGAGGCAGTCCACTCACGCCCTCTAGTGGTGGTCTGTGTACAAAACATCCAAAAATGTTTCAGAAGCTGAAGTGTGATGCAACACATTGTTTTGGCATTGATGCATGAAGAGTGGGTTTGGTTTTAAAGTCTCAACAACATAATTCAATAGCTTTTTCATTCATTACACCTGATTTATAAATAATGCATCCATTATATAATATAAGACACAAAAAATACTTTCCACTCGGAGTACGGGTGGAGTGATGAAACGTACGGATGCGTAACAAGACACAACTTTTAATTTGTTCGTTCCATTATCTCGCTCATCTCATCGTATGATCATTTGGTTTCGTCATCCATGATCAGTCGTGGAAATCTCTAGGCTCAATGTATATATATGTGTGTATATATATATATATATATATATATATATATATATATATATATATATATATATATATATATATATATATATATATATAATTTCTAATGAAACCCTCCAAGCTACTGTGTTACAGGTGCTTCCACATTTTATCTGAATAAAAATTTGCATCAGTGTCTCATGTGACTTCGAACCCTCCTGTTCACCGTCACGTGACGAGGTGCAGGACTCCGAATAAACACTAAAGGGCACCAGTGTTCTGCTTTTCACTGGGCTGGGCGTATAAATGTGAAGCTGCTCAGAAGGATCTGTTTTCCTTAGAGAGAGAACACGCTGTTATTGAAGTGGGATGTTTTTTTTCAATTTGTAACGCTGCCCCATTTACTATTCTCTGAAAATCTGCCAAAGGATCAGAAAGGTAGATCATATTCAGTGTTGTATATGATTATATGATCGAGGCGTGCACTCCACAAGACTTCCGAAGGTCCGAAGGTGTGCTGTTTTACGTTTACAGCACTACACATTCAGTTGTGAGGTGGATCTCCACTTGTTTTTTCATTAGATCCCACAGATGAGATTCTACATCTCGCTCGATCCGATGGAGATCTGAGTAATTTGTTGGCCGAATCTACGCAATGAACTCGTCGTGTTCCTCAAACCATAGACTGTGTTTGCAGTGTGTCGGGGCACATTATCCTGCTGTAAGAGATTTACATTTTAGGTAAGATGTGTCAAAGGAACATCCTCATGAATGGCAGGACCACATGTGTTCACAGCATCACGCTGCCGCCACCAACTCGCCGTCTTCCTACAGTATAATGCATCCTGGAGCCATCTCTTACCCAGGGAACGGCACACACGCAGCCATCCATGAAACGTGATTCATCAGACCAGACCAACTCCATCATCCAGTCAGGATGCGTACATGCTTAAAGCATGAAGATGATGAATTAGCACAAATAAAAATATGTTCAAAACATTGAGAGCTTCCTGATCATGGCGAAGATATTCCAAAATTTGTAGCCATTAAAACTAAAGGATATTAAAATGCAAGTGACATGGCATTATTTTAATCCATTAATAGAGCTGCATTTTACAATGTTGTGGAACATCTGTGAAAATGTTATGATCGCTCACCGGAATGTAAAAAAAAAAACTTAAATTAAAACAATACTTTTACGCACCTGTCCAAGCATTCATCCAGGTCATAAAACCTGATTCGAGCTCAAGCTCCGACTGCTACAAAGCAGTGACATTGGAGACTCCTTCCATAAAGGAATAAGAGCACTAATCCGGACTTTAATCTACTCAAAAGGTTATTAGAAGAAGAAAAAAAAGTTATTTCATGGGCTGATATTCACAGATAATGTAGCGTTAGATTAGTAGCCCTAAAGGACGTTTACTGGTTTTGTCCCCCTTCGGATTTGTCTTTTTTTTTTTTTTTATCCCAGCGGTCATCACATCGGGTCATAAGATCTGCATGATCCGGCACAGGTTTTACACCAGAAGCTCTCGGTGTTGCATCGCTCCCATTTTCTAAGCGGGCTTCGGACCAGAACTGCATGCAGTAGCTGGTGTTCATGGAGTATACAGGTAGGTTTAAGGGTTTTGACCGAAGCCCAACAATGGTGACCTGGCTCGAATTCGTGGGGCTCGAACCCCGATTCTCTACTGTCTGAACCACGCACTGCAATTTTTTTTTTGCAATGGAATTAATCAGGTTATTAAACTACTACTATAAATAATTACTATTATTTATTTACTTAGAAAAAACAAACAAACAAACAAACAATCCTGGGGCTCCTCCCCAGGTAACAATATATCAGATCAGACCTCCTTCTTCCATTGCTCCATGGTACAGTTATAAGACTCACGTGTATGCTTATACATGTATACTGCATACTGTACAGGCTAAAAAAAATAAAAGTGAATTTTACCAAAACAAAAAATAAGCCTTGTCTCCTAAGCTGTCCCTTCAAGAGGAAGGTGTTTAAAAAAATGTGTAGCTAGAAACTAAAGGTTATTAAATGCAACTAAAATGACAGGAAACTTTGTTTGAGAATTTTAAACCAGCGCCAGTCCTTGCCTCTAACCTTGTGTTTAGCCTCCTGTTTTTATAAGATGTCTACCGTCTTTAAGGTTCTGTAAGGCCTTGGGTTTATTGAGCCATGTGATGCTAATACAGCTGTGCAGCTCTGCTTGGCAGTAGCAAGGCTCATGAAACATTATGGATGCTCTGCCGGGGACTGTGGGAGATACGACCCGGCGTACTTCAGCATCCCTCTTCAAGCCCCATTAACGCTTCCCCAACTGGTTATGCATCAGGGTCTCGGTTTCTCCATCAGTGATAATGCTGATCTTTATTTCCATATAAATGAAAAGTATAGTTGTTCTGCTCGGTAAAAGCAAAAGTCTGGTTTGTGGAGTGGCTCTGCTTTATGACCTTGAGAGGCAAAAAAAAAAAAAAGTTAATGGTTAATATGTATCTCCTTTTTTTTTTTTTTTTTTAAAACAGGAACAGTTTCATATCTGCGTATTGTTAACAAGGAAAAAAAAAACAACCTCCTGTGGATGTGCGGTTTCCCTGTTTCAGTCTGTTAGTGCGCTTCGATCAAGGTGAATTATATCCTGATACACATTCGGAAATATGAAATGGCATTAGCTTTAAATAGGTTTCCTGCTTGCAGGAGAAAAAAAGGAAACCTCCTTCTTGACCCAAGAACGTGTTGGTTAAACCTAATGGAGCTGCTTTGATTGGCGCTCACGTCTCCTTTCCCAGATAAACACACAGCAGTATGACGGAACATGTTGCTGCTGATATGCCTCACCCTCAGGGAAATGTTACAATTACAGAAGAAAAGCACAGTGCTGACCTTTAACCTTTGCCTCGGTCTGTGGCACTTCGGGTTCCCCTGAGCCCGGGGAGCGGAGCGATCTGATTGGCTGAGATGTGCACCCCTTTCCCCAGCAGCGAATCCGTAGGTTTTGGATGCGTTTCTTGCTTTCTATGACTCGGGTCCTGACCATGAGCCATTACGTCTATTTGAATATAAATCTAATTAAGGAAGCGTGCAGGATCTCCGAGCTCGCCTTTATATATCCGTTTACTTCCTGTGTCAGAATCAGGGCGGGGGTTCGGGGTTGGCTTGATACAACGTGGTTTTGAATATGGAAGAAATAAAACGGAAAATAATAATAATTTAAAAAAATAAATCATGAATGATCAATTACTGTAAATGAATTTCCTGTGATTTGCATTTCTGATGTTTTTATTTATTTATTTATTTATTTATTTATTTTTTTTAATATATAAATATTTAAGAAATATTTATGCAATAATTATTTCACCGGAGTTAACATGTGATAGTTTTTATATATTAATAGCTGCATTTTAATCTTGTGGAACATAATAATAATAATAATAATAATAATAATAATAATAATAAGGTAGTTTGTTGTGTTACAGAAACCTTAAAATGAAAAGTGCCTCATCCAAGACATGTCAGTGTTGCAAAGCAGTGACACTGGAGACTCCTTCCATAAATGGAAAATAAATGCACTGAAGAAAGAAATAAGAGAGACAAGCTACTTTTATCTGTCATGTCATTTTTTACTGAAAGTTTACTTAAAAAAAAAAAAAAAAAAAAATCCTTTGTCACTGGATGCCCTTCCTTTTGCAACCCTCCCATTTTTCACTCACCCTTTCTCCCAAGTCCTTTGGGACTGGCACTGCATGCAGTAGCTTTTAAGCATTTATGGCAATGCTAAAGACCTAAAGATCTTGCCCAAAGACCTAAAAGTGGTTACCTGGTGGTGGAGGGATCTACAGTAACCCCGACCCACAAATCGGCGACCCAGAGCCTCTACCTCCTGAGCCACCACTTCCCCATGTTGCAATTCCTTTTCACTGTAATTCATCTGACTAATAAAATACTTCTGTAAATAATTGCTATTACCGTTTTTTTTTTTTTTTTTTTTTTCGTGCTCAAAACACACCCTAACCTCCTAGTCATTTAGACTCCGACTTTTCCAGGGTGACACAGGAGTGAAACTTTTTTTTTTTTTGTCTCCGATGCATCACACGCTTATCAAGTGTTAGAGCAGCAGTAGATTAATGTGTATGAGAGCTGATTATGCCTGGCTGTACATCATATCTGTCTACCAGCTGCTCCGAATGTTCATCTCCACCCTCGTGTCACCGAGCCGTGTCGAGCATCTATCCTGCCGTTTTTTTTTTATTTATTTTTTTTATCCTCGCTCACTCCCGCGGACACGCTCGAGCTCCTGATCCGCTCTGGCGGAGGAACGGGCCGAGCACGAACGGCTGTGAATAAACAGTTTAATGTTGTTGTCATTTGGAAATTTGAGATACAAGAAGCTATGAAACAAAAATGAACCGAGAGAAGTATATTTTGTGTCCATTTCAAGCGCTTTACAGCTTAGGCAGACCTTATACGGTAAATGTTCATATTATGCACAGTCGATTCATTTAGGAAATTTGGGCTTCTAATGATCTTAGCCCCAGTTTAGTCGACTTCTAGCACAGCTTTTCAATGAGCAGGAACACCTCCTGAGCAGATTTGGAAATCTTCTTCTTTCAGGCATCCTGGTCAGTGTTTTATACAAACTGTTGAATGGGACAATGTTTGGAGAAAGTACAGTAAGGAATAACTCGTAACACTTGGGGCTGGTTGGTTCCTCGTGTGCCATGACCGTTTGCTCCTTCTCCGTGAGGGACAAGGTCACTGGAAACCCTGGAGCCTATGCCAGGGGACTTGAGGCACTGGACAGGGTGCAGGGCGTAGGCATGCACACACACCCACACACTCGCTCACACACTACAGGCTCCTGAAAATGTACTGTCCTCTGCATGTCTTTCGACTGTGGGAGGAAACTGGAGTATCTGGAGGGAAGCCTTCCTCATACAAAACTTCATCCACGCAGCCCCAAGGTGGGAATCGACCCTTCGACCCTGGATGTTGAAGCAACAGCGATAACCGCTACACCTCCCAGTGCTAACAATTTCTCATTTATTATTGAACATCATAATTTGATCTGTTTATCTCTATAGTACCTTGTCCTCGTCATGTTCACCAATGTTTATATCCTACTTCCTGTTCTCTTTCTTGAACAAAGCTAGCAGTGCAACGTGCAAAGTGACCCATTTGTCCTAAAAAGTAAGGGTTTATTTTCACCCCCTCTTGCTGTAGATTGCAGGCCCTGAAACATCAGTCTGAGGTGATGATCTGGAAACCGCTTTAAATCCCGTATACACGTGTTGCCGGTGTGTAAATCAGAGTAACGACCTTTAGACGTGGTGTAAGTGGGAGAGTAAAGTGCAACTCATTACACTGTGCAGAGTTTCCTGCAGCGTCCAGGATTGTTGTATTAACATGTCCACAAAGCGGAGCATTACAGACTGAATAAATGACCAAAGCACAGCGGTTATCTGCTAATGAAAAGCTCATATCCCGCGGAACTGTTTGTCTTTTTCTCCCTTCATTACACAAGACGTCGTTAAGGCTGTATCTCCATCCAACATATTAAACCTGAGGTTGTTCTTTCTGAACTATTGATTTTTCTCTAAAAGAAAAATGTGAGAGAAAGGATGGGCTTAAAATAAAAAAAAAAGTATTAACACTAGCATTAACTGAGGCAGAATCTTGTAATTGTGTTACTTTTTAAGAAAAAAAAAATGGTTCAACAGCAACCAGAATTGATTTACAAAGCTTTGTTCACCCTTATCATGGAATCATGAAGGTAACTAAATATGACTGATATGATGTGATGATACTAAATCAGAGTTAGATCTTTTTCTCAGTAATGTATTTAGCAGATCATGTTTCTACAAGGAACAAAATGAGTAAAACTATCAAATAAAATTTTACCATGTTAAAATGTTAATGTGTGGACAATTGTTCCACCCGAGGGCTTCTTCTGGATTTTTGAAGCTAGACCTTCAACCAAGAAACAAATATGAACATAAACCTTTCGGTCCAATTGGCACACAGTACGCTTCAGAATACTACCCAGACAGAAGTCCCCAGGCCTCCCCCCCCCTCCCCCAAGACATCACTCCTGGAGTACCTACTGTAATGGTGGACCAGGACAACCACCTCACTAAATTTGGATGGTTCCTCTGAAGCTGAGCCTGGGGGCTAAGAGGGGGCTTGGCTTGGTTTCTGTGTTAGAGCTTAGCATAGTCACTAGGCTGGAACTTAGCTGGGCAGTTGGAACTCGACATGGCAAAGTCTTTGGGAAGACACTTGGGTACTGTATGGCTAGGGCTCTGAGCACTGGAATGTGACTTGACATGAGAACTTGACAGCTGGCCAAAATCAGGAGATGAGTGTGGCAATGCATTGTTCTTGAAGCCATAGTGTGTTGCATGCATGATGATTGTGAAGATGGGGGGGGGAAGGAAAGCCGCATGCGAGCATGAATTTAGATAAGCTGAAGTATTCAGAAGGCATGACACTCTTGAAGTGAGATGGAAGTGCCAGCCTAGTGTACGGTATTCGAAGCCAGCCGGTGCGGGCAGCTATACATCCTAGGTGACCCTCTCAGCAAGCGTAACTGATTTAGTGATTAGTTAAGATATACCAGGACCTGGCTAAGATGCTGCATAAGATGGTGCAGCTAGTGCAGGGCATATTGCTGGTAGTGAAGCATGGCATACATGGGTCAGAAAGGCAGAACTCTAGATTGACAGGACATAACTGTTGTTAAAAAAAAATACAGGACTTGAGCTGGGACTCGGTGTGCGAGGTCAGACCATTAGAGAGGAGCAGCGAGTGAAGCTCAGCACAGGTCTAGCTGGTTGGCCAGCTGCACTACTTGCTGCTGTATTACATTAATTCCTTGTCAATGCACCATTCTGTCCACTTTAGATTTATGTGCAGTTTGGGGAGCCTGGGTACCCTGATTATCTATGCATTGTTTGCTGCTGATCTCTCATCAGGGCACTGTGTCATCAGAGCCTTAGACGATCTTGTGTACTAACTTTTGCTGGGTGTCCATCATATTGCAAGCTGAGAGCAGTCCAGTTAGGTTCGGCCCCTTCCTTTTTTCTGCCACTGGAGAACCATGGAGTATTCTGTATCATCCGCATATTTTTAAGTTTTGTCCCACCAAGGGACTTCCATCTCAAATGCTCACATCAACATGGTTGCAAATTTAAGAGAATCATGTATAGGACTGGCAACTGCGTGGGGTGCCCATGATGATCCCTGTACACTGCTAAAACCTCCTACAATAGGCAGGTGAGCAACATCTGTGGACCAATGGAAGAGGGTGGGCCAGGTCTGTGGATGGCTGGGTGGGTACGAGTGCATCACTTACCTGTGGAAGAGATGGCAGCGAGATGCACTATGGGAAGAAGAGGCAGTGTGATGCAATGTTTTGCTGGGAATCCTTGGGTCCTGCCATTCCTGTGGATGCCATACAACCTAACTAAACATTTCCGCTGACCAAACATATCCCTTCATTGCAACAGTATTCCCTGATGGCAGTGACGAGATAATACACCCTGACACTCTGCAAACAGGAACATCAGTTCAAGGTTCGACTTGGCCTCGATTCTCATCTGATCGAGCATCTGTGGGATGTGCTGAAAACAGAAAACAACAACAACAACAACTTGGAATCCATGGAGGTCCCAGCTAGCAACTTACAGGACTTAAAGGACTCGCTGCTAATGTGTAGGTGCCATTAACGGTATCATAGCTCACGTTGGAGGCCTAGTGGAGTCCATGGCTTGACAGATCAGGGCTGTTTTAGTGGTACGAGGGGATTTGTACAATACTAGGCAGGCGGGTTTAATCTCATGGTTGTTCAGTGTACGATATACTGTATAGTCCGATCTGGGTAAAGTACAGCTCAACTGTTTAGGAGAGCAAAAATCGACTGTGTGTATTGTATTGCGTGTTGTATATTATTCTGTACTTCAGTGTTGATCCGGAAAAAGTCTGCTGCATTACAGTAAATTGTAGTGATTGTTTGTTTCTCATTTGTAATCGTTGTCACGTTGCAGAGTTTAAACTGTAATTAAATGGAGTGCGACTGCAAATACACGGCTCCTTTTACAGCTCTGAGCGCTGTAACTGCTGAGTCGTGCCGTGTCTATGTGTAAATTAATCTTTCGCAGACGTTCAAGTGTGTCCATGTTTTGTATTAGTGTGTGTGTGTGTGTGTGTGTGTGTGTGCTAGCAGATTTATTAGCCTAACAGACACTTTATTGAATCACATCCACAGTAAGAGGGCAACTGATCAGGAGTCAGAAGTACAAGTTTGCATACCACAGTACGTCTCATATTGGTAACAGTCTTCACCATGTTCATGATTTGCATTACAAACAAAGCTTGTTGCCTTGAAGCAAGAAGCAAATAAATAAATAAATAAAAATTTGCTGATTGACTGACAGATGGAGTTTTGTTTGATCTCCCATTGGTCGTCTTTCTTTTCTGACTGGCTTGAAGATGTTTCTTTCATTATGTCCTTCTTGCCTCTTTCTAGTGCATGTGTAATCATAGTCTGTTTTTTTTTTTTTTTTTTTGGATTTTTCCCCGATTTTCTCCCCTAATTTAGTCGTGTCCAATTCCTCCCCGTCACTAGGGGGCTCCCACATTAAGGCTGCTACTACCACTCAGCCGGGAGGGCCGAAGACTATCACGTGTTTCCTCCGAACCACGTGACGCCAGCCGACCGCATCTTTTCGAACTGCTCGCTCGCGCACCGTTGGGGGCGGCGTAACACACTCGGAGGACGGCGCTATCCCCTCCCTCCGCTGCGCGAGCTCACAGACGCCCCTGACTGGCTGTAGAGCCGTGATTAATGTCGGAGCACTATGTACCTCTCATCCCTCCCCTCTGAGAGAGAGCTCGGCCAATCAGCTCCCTCTAGACCTCCGGCTGCGAGAGGTTACAGCACCACCCGGGATTCGAACTAGCGATCTCCGGATGATAGGGCGAGCGCTTTAACCACTGCGCCACTCGGAGGCCCCATCGTAGTCTGTTTTAAAAAGATATTTGTTTTTATCCAGTAGAAACATTTGTACACAGTTCTCATCTGAGCCATGTAGGACAACTGTCGCTTGTGACCTTGTCATGTACTGCAGCCAGGAAAGTGGATATAAATGAAAGTGCAGCGTTGTGCAGATGTCTCGCTCTCCATAGGGCCGGAGAGGAGCCGTGTCCGCTTTAATGGCTGTCTTGTTTTCCCTACAGTGGCGCAATCGATGGTTAACAGTCCAGTGAACTGAATTAGACCGTTGGCTCAATTTTTAACAAGCACCCCGCATGAATATTTCACTGTTGTGACTTGGCGGCAAACAGCCCCGAAATCAATGGCCAGTCGTCACAGTCCTGCAGCTCATACATACATGACTGTCATGATGTACAGATTAGTGCCACTGGGTATAAAGAACCGGTGTTTATCACTGTTCTCATGATCGATACTAATGATCCTGTCTGTTATTCGTGCATGCATAGATAGATAGATAGATAGATAGATAGATAGATAGCAGTGATTTTTTAAAAGTTACAAGTTAAAATAAAACAAATCTTGTTTCAAAATGCTACTGCTGATTAAAGTGAAATGTCAGTGTTGGACAGAAAGAGAACGAAAGAAAGAAAATAAATGCAGAGGATGGAAGGAACGAATAAAATGCAGTAAAGGATGGAATTATGAAAGGAGAGAAAAAGGAAAAAGTAAACATAAGAAGAAGGATTGGGAGATGTGGAAAGGAAAGGGAAAATGTAGAAAAGAAAAAAAAAAAAAGGAAACCATGAAATGCTGGAAAAGTCATGCAGAAACAAAAAGACAAATCATGAGGAAAATAAAGAAACTATTTAACTGTGGATAAAAGATGTGGGGGGGATCAAAAAGCCACATGGAGGCAAACATAAAGGAAGCGAACACAAAAAGAAGCCTAGAAAATTTTAAGACATTAATGCATGTACGATGAGACGTACTACTGTTTGCTACCATGGCAAAAGGCCAATCATTGTGAACACTACAGCTATACGCTCTACAGATTTGTTTACCAAACCTTGGTTAAAACTGTTCAAATACATGGTTGTCCACATTTCTGGACATTGAAGCATGTCAGCTGGACTACTTCCTTGTTCGCTCGACTTCATTTCATTGCAAATCCAAGTACGGACTTCAGTCTGGGGGAACTCGCAGGATTCCACAAACTTGTATCCTTTAGGGTCCAGGATCCCTCCGCCTACCTGAATGATTGAGGTTGATGCTGTCCCCATGAGGGAGTTGAGTGCTTTCTTCTTCTTTTTTCTTTTTCTTTTTTCTTTTTGTTTTAGAAGTCAACTCCTTCATGGACCGATTCATTGGTTCAGGTATGTAGACTACACCTGGATGAAGATTCCTACCACCCACTGCAACACAAATTGGGTGATATCAGGACATTGCAAAACATCACCCTTGGATCCAAAAAGAAGACAAGCATCTGAAACCAGCCCTCAACACTTGCGGATATCCTGAATGGACTTTTAACAAGAGAGCTTCGAAATCCAGGAACGTTCTTTACACAGCTAGTAAATGAAGCTAAAGAGGACTTGTGTGGAAAACACAACATACAGGACCAATTCACTTCAAACACACCAGGACACTAAGACAGAGACTCGTCCACCCCAAAGACTAGACCCTGAAGCATAAGAAGAAAGAAGAGCAATATAATAATAATAATAATAATAATAATAATAATGCACAGTCCAGTGTTTAGAGTTCTACACTGGAGAGACAAAAACAACCTCTACGTACAGTATAAATGCTATAAATGATAAGTTGAAAATGCTAATGTAGAGATCGTGGACAGAGAGAAGGAAAGGATCTTTCACCATTGCTCATCGACAGTAAATTTATGGAATCCTACCAACTTCCATCATACTGATGAAACTCCTTGGATGAGCAGTGAACCATTATGAACTAACTGGGTCCAACTTCAACTTCTTGGTAACCTCACCTTAATGACAGATATCTGGGAATAAGCTTTTCAAAGAATCAGAGATTAGGTGTCATTTAAAGATTGCCAATGACGAAGCTGTATGGTCATCTAGAGGAAGTTTATTCTACAGTCGTGGCCAAAACTTTTGAAAATTACATAAATATTGGAAATTGGAAAAGTTGCTGGTGATGCTTGAAATCATTGTTCTTTCATTGTTAACCATGGTGACCTGCAAAGAAACGTGTGCAGCCATCATTGCGTTGCATAAAAATGGCTTCACAGGCAAGAATATTGTGTCTACTAAGATTGCACCTAAATCAACAATTTATAGGATCATCAAGAACTTCAAGGAAAGAGGTTCAATTCTTGTTAAGAAGGCTTCAGGGCGTCCAAGAAAGTCCAGCAAGCGCCAGGATCGTCTCCTAAAGAGGATTCAGCTGCGGGATCGGAGTGCCACCAGTGCAGAGCTGCTCAGGAATGGCAGCAGGCAGGTGTGAGCGCATCTGCACGCACAGGGAGGCCAAGACTTTTGGAAGATGGCCTGGTGTCAAGAAGGGCAGCAAAGAAGCCACTTCTCTCCAAAAAAAAACATCAGAGACAGATTGATCTTCTGCAAGAAGTATGGCGAATGGACTGCTGAGGACTGGGGCAAAGTCATATTCTCGGATGAAGCCTCTTTCTGATTGTTTGGGGCATCTGGAAAAAGGCTTGTCCGGAGAAGAAAAGGTGACGCTACCATCAGTCCTGTGTCATGCCAACAGTAAAGCGTCCTGAGACCATTCATGTGTGGCGTTGCTTCTCATCCAAGGGAGTGGGCTCACTCACAATTCTGCCCCAAAACACAGTCATGAATAAAGAAATGGTACCAAAACACCCTCCAACAGCAACTTCTTCCAACAATGCAACAAGAGTTTGGTGAAGAACAATGCATTTTCCAGCACCATGGAGCACCGTGCCGTAAGGCAAAAGTGGCTCGGGGACCAAAATGTTGAAATTTTGGGTCCATGGCCTGGAAACTCCCCAGATCTTAATCCCAATGAGAACTTGTGGTCAATCTTCAAGAGGCTGGTGGAGAAACAAAAACCCACTGATTCTGACAAACTCCAAGAAGTGATTATGAAAGAATGGGTTGCTATCAGTCAGGATTTGGCCCAGAAGTTGATTGAGAGCAGCCCAGTCGAATTGCAGAGGTCCTGAAAAAGAAGCGCCAACACTGCAAATACTGACTCTTTACATAAATGTCATGTAATTGTCGATAAAAGCCTTCGAAACGTATGAGGTGCTTGTAATTATATCTCAGTACATCACAGAAACAACTGAAACAAAGATCTAAAAGCAGTTTAGCAGCAAACTTTGTGAAAACTAATATCTGTGTCATTCTCAAAACTTTTGGCCACGACTGTACTACCTATGTGCTGAAACAGAAAAGATTCTAGATGCATGTCTTTTTCGATTGCTTATAGACAAGAGGGAACGTGATGCAGTGGGGTGTGTGATAAGAGCTTCGATGTGGGTTTTGGACCTTTTAGGCGAGCATCAGACTTTTGAATCTGACGCGGGAAGTGAAGGGAGCGGAGTAGTGGCGTGGTGTGGAAGAATTTAGGAAGGTTGAAAGCAAGTCATGTGGGTGCATTCTGGATCAGGTGCAGAGGACGAATGGTGCACTGAGGGAAACCTGCCAGGAGTGAGTTGGGACTAGGAGCGCCTGAGTGGAGAGAAATGGACCAGTTGTGGTAATGGTATAAAGAAGAAATCGACAAGAACGTGAAAGGTTAGCAATGTCAGAGGAAAAGGACAGTTGACTGTCCAGGATTACACCAAGGTTTAGGGCAGCGACTGAAAGTTGAAATCTGCGAGTTGTCCAGGCAGATACTGTAAGACGATCCTGACGGGAGGGACGAATCAACGGGAATGAACAGCGGGTCATTTTTTGCTGAGATTAAGTTTCAATTGATGAGATGGTAAATGATCCATTGCAAAGGGTTCTGCAAGTTTCCTGACATATCGTTAGTGCACAGCTTCCAGAACTGAATGCATCTGGAACAAGTGATGCCTACAAAGGGTGCAAAACATCACTAAGGATGCTTCCAACCATGAACTGTTCATCCATTTACTTTTGAATAGCTGCTAATGGTTGAGAACCACCAGGTGAATCACCTAGAATCATCTTGGAGACGTATCGGACTGAAACTTCTCCCTCTCTCTCTCTCTCTCTCTCTCTCTCTCTCTCTCTCTCTCTCTCTCTCTCACTCACACACACACACACACACACACACACACACACACACACATGTGGACACACTATAATTGCACCTTCATTCTGCAGTTTTATAAACAGAGGAATATTTATACTACTGCTGTAAAGTAATATAAATAAATATAATTTTTTTGAGCTATAAGTCATACAGTAGGTAGATTTAATAAAATTTTGAAGTCTGATTTTTGCACTAAAGGTTTTCTTTTGCCTCAAGCAGCAATATTTCTTTTTCATGGTTCAGTGCTAAAAACCACTTAAAAACCAGTTAAATTTGTGTAACTTTTTGCATTTCTGTTTAAATTTCACGTCTCATACGTATGAAGTATTATTATTTTTTTAATTCCCAATCTTTTATACTTGAACAATTATACTGTACCAATGCAAAATACTGCAATACCTGGACATATCAGTATACAGTTTATACTTTTAACTGGCTCTGGTCAGTATGTCATTATAACGGTTATTGTAATGCCACTATAACACTTAGATCCCATGATGGTTCTGAATAAGCGCCTAAGGTGGGGTAGTGAGTTTCATGACGTCTAGCCTTCTCCTTCAGTCATTCTTTATTTCAAACCATATTAATATTGTATGATGGTGACCAACAGGGGGCGCTTTTACTCTTGAAATGGCTTAAAATCTTCCCCACCGTCTCGCACCCTGCCATCTCCACATCCCTGACTCTCACCCACCCGCCTCACAGCATTTCCTGCCTTTTCTCTTTGTCTTTGTTTCTCCATCTCTTCCTCATCATCTGCCAATTTCCTCCTCATTCTCTCCTCAATTATTTTGCATTTTTCAATCTTTTACAGAGCATGTGAAGCAGATAAGATAAGAAAATGGCCATGTATCGCGGTAAAGACAACAACATAGTAATCTGCCTTTTTTTATTATTAAAAACCCAGCCATTATCTGTCTGAGCATCGGGAGTTTATTAGTCACTCTTGCTTTATTGTTGTTGCAGTCTTTATCATCCGTGTGTCATGTCTTTTCTATTGCAGTTGTCCTTCATATTTTCTCTTGCTCACTGTCCTTGTGCAAGTTCCCTATCCCTCTCTCTCTCTCTCTCTCTCTCAAGCATTTTCTTCCTGCTGGTGAGGAGTCGACTCCTATAATTACCCAAGTGTCTGTGAAATGAATCATTGGTCGGCTGATTGAGCTGCATGATGGGACACATCCATCCTGAGTGGCGAGGGCAAACGACTGGCTTTTGTGCCCCCCACTCTGCATCCCACTCCCTCTATCTCTCTGTCCTTTAAACTCTCTTTCATGTTTTCCTTCAGATATGTCACATCTGGCCGGGCGTGGCCAAAGCTCTGATGGGCAGGACGTTAAACATGACCAATCCCAATGTCAATCCGCAGTCCAAATCGCGATGTACGTGGCTCACGTGTCATCTGGTTTCCCTTTAGGCTAGCCGAACACAGCTGTTGTTTTGCAACGCCGTGAAAAAGAGTGTCAAGCGTGTACTCCTCTGTGACAGCTTCCTGGATGACGAACGCCTCGGCTCCATGTAAGCCTGTCTAAAGCCGGCCGTACGTTTCTGCGGGTAACCAAATTAGCATTCAGGAAGTATATGACCTGCACGTATTTTTTCTTTTTTTTTTTTTTTACAATACCCAAGTTGTAATTTTCTGGCAGTGACACTGAAGAAAGGAATACATGCAAAATAAATAAATAAATAAATAAATAAATAAATAAAATAAAATAAACCCCCAAAAGTTTAGTACAATTTCCCGTGTCTACCAAATAGCGCCGCACAGCAAGGTGCTTTATGGTTGCTAATCCAAACAGTCGTATCATATCATATGTCTAAAAATATGCCTTTCACACATAGGAAAAAAAGTTTCTAGGGCGATTGTGCACTAGGGATTTATGTTGAAGGGAACTGGCTTGCTTCTAAATAACAAAGAAAATCAAGTCCGCTCTAGTTAATACTACGGTCATGTTTATGCTTCTTGATTATTGAAGATAATATATTGGCACCCTTGGATTTACTTTTGCTTTGCACCACCACACACAAAATTATAAACCATGTCCCACGATCAGTGGTTACCCAAGACTCAGACAAATAAGGGGGTAATACGTGGTACGTTTCTTGTCTTTCATCTCTTGGATGTCTTTTTATCCAACATTTATGGTAAAGTTTTGAAGGAATATCAGTCATTTTGTACGTTGTTAAAGGCTTACTCACAGTTGGAGGTGCAGGATGCCGATTAAAGATGCAAAAAACGAAAAGATGAAACGGTGCCGTTTTTTGTACCCTTTAATTCTAGGAATCTGTTGAGGACGGGATGCAGCCAGATTTCCTACCTAGTGGCAAGCGAGCCATGCGAATCTTGATGAAACAAGACAATCATGTCGTGCTAATCTGGTCAGAATTCATTACATTACAATGCAACACACACATTTTTATTGGGTATATACTGTAGAACATTGTATGCAATGGATAGGATGCCTTTCGGCTTTTACTTTGAGTGAATCATGGGTAAGAAATGCGAAATGGAGCGATGAAGAAGAAAATGTCGCTGTGGGTGAATAAATTCAGAGCATGGAATGGAAGGATAAAATTGTGGTAGGCTGCTGTGTCGAGTGTGGCATTGTGGATGTAGATGATCAGCATGACAAAGTCAATGGCACAGGAAGTGCACGGCTCAGCGGTGGGTTTTTATAATGATTGTTTAATTAGCCTTTCTTCAGAGGCTACGCTTCAACTTATGATCAGACCAGAAAGAACACACTCATGCTCACATACACACATGCTCCAACTCACTACTGTACATGTAGGCTCTTATGGCTATATATATATATATATATATATATATATATATATATATATATATATATATATTATTATTTTTTTTTTTTTAATTGTAGTTTGCGAATGCTGGAAATGAGTAAGAAAGCATGATCAGCCATACCGTTAACACCACATACTGTACCTTAACATTATTAATTATATATCAGCAAACTGGTGACAGGAGCGCGGGCACACAAGGCAATCTACAGTATGTCTGCAGGGACCAAAAGTCAAGACTGCCCATGAGAGAAAGGCATCTGAACACCCAGTGTACCACAGCCAAGGAGCCCAAAGACGCCGACCTGGCGTCCAAACTCCTCCGATCTCATCACGTATCCATTTGAAGCACCAGACCAACAAGTCCGATCCATGGAGGCCCAACCCCACGACCCATAGAACCCAAAGCATCCGCTACCATCATTCTGGTACCAGACGCTGAGAGGTCTTGAGGTGTCCGGTCCAGAGGCACCAAAGCAACCCAGCGGCACAAGGAGAGGCTACACAGCACCGCGCATGAGGCGCATTTGCGTTGAAATTTTTACGGCCGATCGGAGTAACGTGTAATATTCCCCAGTTTTAGGATTTTTCCCTCATAAATGTTGGCGCTCGTACTGTACATGTGCAACCTTCCCTGAACACTTAACCCTCTTGCTATGTTACGAGGTCTGTCATGCTGAACATTTCGCATTCAGGGTTATGCACATGGACGCATCTTCAGTTCAGTCCACAGGTTTACAGTAGCGTGTAAATCCAGCGGCCGAGAAAGTGATGGAAAGCGCCATATTTTTTTCCTCCTCGATTTTTTTTTTTTGTCGATTTCCGATTTCGGCGTTCTCAGGCTGTAACACAACGCTTTTTACGATACATGAATAGGAATGTATATTATTTAGCAGTTACAGCACTTTATTTTTGTATAATCCAGGGACGTCTATGCTGATGGCAAGGATTATGATCAACTCATCATAGACTCTTGTTATGTGTCTCTAACGTCCTGAGGGTACTGCCGCCCCATTTACTGTCCTGAGATGTAAAGCAACCGATCGCTTTACCATCAACAAACCTGAGTGACCAGTGTGGGTGGGGAAGACAGCATCTAAACATGCCAGTTCACCAGAATACTCTACGTCTAATACTCTACGCAAGTCCCCCAGATCTGCTCCTTTACCAAAGGCAAATCTGTTTATAGTACACAAATGCTTGGCTAAATGAATAGGTTTTTTCAGTCTAGACTTAACCACTGAGCCCGTGTCAGCCTAGTGCGAGACACTAGCAGTTCACTCAGATACCGCGGTGCGAGACCATTTACTGCTTTATACGTCAATAGTAGTTTTTTAAAATAGATGTGAAATTTCACAGGGAGCCAATGCAGTGTAGATAAGACGAGGGGTGATGTGGTTCTAGGACTCTCGCTGCTGCATTCTGGACTAACCGAAGCTTGTTTATGCACCTACAGTACAGTAGTTGATCAACCAGACAGTAAGGAGTTACAATAGTCCAACCTAGAGGTTAAAAAAAAAAAAAAAAGCATGAACTTTTTTTTCGTTCTGCATCAATAACCCACTACCATCCTGTCCGTGTACATCATTTTATTTTGTTGGTGTTCGCGTGGGCAATTAAATATAATATTGATCTCATCAAACCACAAAACTCATTTTCTGTTACATTTCTACTGACTCTTGTTCATATTGTAGAAATGTTGCGCAGCCGAGACAGCTTGTTGTGGAGGCGGTTCACTTTTGATACTGCACTCCCGGATCTGTGATATTTCCTTCACCATCCACCTCAGGAACTGTGTGTCTAATACTTTTTTTTTTTTTTTTTACACCAACAATTTCTGATCTTTGCATGTTTAATGTCACTGAATATCCCAATGGTATTTTAACAGCTGTTGTATGTGTGTTTTTGAAAGATTATTTATATGCCTTCTGCTGTTTGTTGAGACCTTATCCTAGACTATCGAACATCAAATTTTACTTTATACACCAAACATCATCTTGAACACCATCATATCCCATATGTTTGATAAGTTGATTATAAGATGATTCCTGATCTTGTACAAATCTCAGCCTACGGCTGTCATTTCCTTCGATTTAATTAACTTCGGGATATCAGGCTCCGGGAAAACGGACGACTTTATTAGCAGCACGGCAATGAAATGGTTATTACAAACACATGAGTAATGTGACGGGGCTGTGCAAAGTCTTTTGTAAACAAATGAACGTGGAGCTGGCGGTGCTTTATCATTTGGAAAAGCGACGGCGTTGCGTTACTGTTGCATCATGTGTTGTTGTGACACTTCCAGGTGGAAGGAAACCGTTCTATGAAAGCGGTGATCGTTACAAAGACATGTGCTTTTAAGATTAGGATCAAGGCGTTGACAGCAGGGCAGGTATGTCTTGCTTCCTTTCATAAATGTAGACATGCCGTCATTTATCGCAAGTGGGTTTCTATCCGAATATAATTTAGCCTCATTATTTGTATAGCTTGAGGTTGTCCTAAAAAACTACACATTTTTAAACGTGTTATCATTTCCATAGGAATAGCTCATTTATCGGAACTTGCATGGCAGATACCAGATGTTAGTGCTGGCCAAGTTAAGTTAGATCTGATTGGACGAGATCTGTTCTACTGTATGAGTGCTGATATAAAGCACAACAGCACTGGGACGTTTAAGCAAACACACGTGGACAAAATTGTTGGTACCCTTCGGTCAATGAAAGAAAAACTCACAATGGTCACATAAATAACTTTAATCTGACAAAAGTAATAATAAATAAGAATTCTATGAATGTTAATTAATGAAAGTCAGACATTGCTTTTCAACCATGCTTCAACAGAATTATAAAAGAAAATGAACTCATGGAACAGGCCTGGACAAAAATGCTGGTACCCCTAACTTAATAGTTTGTTGCACAACCTTTTGAGGCAATCACTGCAATCAAACGATTCCTGTAACTGTCAGTGAGACTTCTGCGCCTCTCTGCAGGTATTTTGGCTCCTCCTCATGAGCAAGCTGCTCCAGTTGTTTCCGGTTTGAAGGGTGCCTTTTCCAGACAGCATGTTTCAGCTCCTTCCAAAGATGCTCAGTAGGATTGAGGTCAGGGCTCATAGAAGGCCACTTTAGAATAGTCCACTGTTTTCCTCTTAGCCATTCTTGGGTGTTTTTAGCTGTGTGTTTTGGGTCATTGTCCTGTTGCAAGACTCATGACCTGCGACTGAGACCCAGCTTTCTGACACTGGCCAGCACATTTCTCTCTAGAATCCCTTGATAGTCTTGAGATTTCATTGTACCCTGCACAGATTCAAGACACCCTGTGCCAGATGCAGCAAAGCAGCCCCAGAACATAACAGAGCCTCCTCCATGTTTCACAGTAGGGACAGTGTTCTTTTCTTCATATGCTTCATTTTTCCGTCTGTGAACATAGAGCTGATGTGCCTTGGCAAAAAGTTCCATTTTTGTCTCATCTGTCCATAGGACATTCTCCCAGAAGCTTTGTGGCTTGTCAACATGTAGTTTGGCATATTCCAGTCTGGCTTTTTTCTGATTTGTTTTCAACAATGGTGTCCTCCTTGGTCGTCTCCCATGTAGTCCACTTTGTCTGAAACAACGACGGATCGTGCGATCTGACACTGATGTTCCTTGAGCATGAAGTTCACCTTGGAAAAAGTACGTTTTTATGGTCTGCAGTACTGAGGACTATAAAATAGTATATAAAATATTCTGTCTGTATGTATGTATTAAAATCTTTCCTTATTACCTAAAATGTGCCTGGTGCAGACATTACTATTTATTACAGTTTATAGATGAAGCTAATTTTTACTTCTTATAACATGATAACATGATAACTATTCCATTCAAACAACCATTCAAATCTCTTTATGACCATTGCAGGTTTAGATTTCATTCAATAATGCTAGTGTCTGTCATCTGATTTGTACTGAACAACTGTATTTCTTACAGGTTTTAAAGTACTAAAACTATTAAATGTGATTTATATACATTTTCAATAAAAGTTTAAATAATTTAGGGCCTTAATCAAAAACGCATCCTTGTATTCGATTAAATGAATCAACCAAAAAAAGGATTGATTAAATAAATCACATAGTCATAAACAAATTAAATCACATAGCTCTAGTGAAATCAGGTACTTTGTTCAGGTTCTTCACAACCTTAAACGTGACTCTAAATATTTTCATTTATTTTTTTATTAAGCATCGGCAAATTGTTGTGCTATAAAAATGCCTGTTGGAACGCGTTTTGGAATGATCCGTTAAATGGTGGACTATACAATACAGTAGGTTCTGACAAACTGAGGTGAATGTCAATTGCCTGTCAGTTGACTATGTCAAATTATGGTTCATGTAAAGCGAACATCTGTTTCTTTTCTGTCAAATGAAGGTCAGTAGTCTGTCGACTGAAGGGTATACAGTATGCATAGCTGACTAAGGAAAGTTTTACTTGAAAGATCAATATAAGGAGGCCTTTTTAAGTATGAAAGAATACCAGATTATTCCAGACTGCTATTTAACTTGAATGTCACAATCTCTCATCCCTGAAATCTGTTTTTTTCTTTTTTTTTTTTAGCATTTCAAGTTTGTAGGGAAAGTTCAGGAGGGATGTGTTTATAAAAGGTCACAGTGTAATTTCAATATGTGAATAAGTTAGCGAACAGCACCGAGCATAAAAATGAACATATTGGACCTGCCATATGGCCGAGACCTTGAAATAAGATGATTATTACAACGAATGCAAAAACATATTAATAATAAAATAATACATTACCTTGGAATAAGTTTTATGTCCTAGTATGAAAGTGCATTAAAATTCACTTTAATTAAACAGTTGAGAACATAGGGAAACTTAATCCCAAACTTCTAGGCATTTTTTTGTTATTATATGTGGCTGTTAGTTTTTAGAGCTGTAAAGTGAAGCTAGATTGTTGACTTTTGATTGGACTTCATTGTAATATTCGGTTCGATACGATAGCACTAATTATTTATTAGTCTGTTGATTTGCTTTAAACAGCTATATTTATTACAGACTTTGGACTATTTCAAAAAATGCTAACAGTATCCAATAAGCAATGCTCGGTAACTTGGTTGATTGGTTAAATGCCATGTTTTGTTTGGCTGCGCCATACTTTGGTCCATTAGGTGATGGTAATGCACCAACCAGGCATGAGTTTATAAGAAGAAAAAGAAGCGATACTCTTCTAAAATACTCTTCTTCAAAGTATTTGCAGAAGATGGAAGTGTTTTGATTTTCTGCAAATGCTGTGGTGTGGTTTTATTAAGGAGATTTTCATACCATGTCAGATTCTTTAAATACAGTGGGACCTCGGATTGCGAGTGACATGGTTTACGATTTTTAATACATTTTTTTATCGGAAACCGAGCAAGTATTAGTTTACGAGCGCCGAGTATCATGTATCACACATGCGACTCTTATTTTGACACCAAGCGTCATTTAGTACCATTTATTTTTTGGGGCTGTGGAACGAATATTTTGAGTTTTTATTATTTCTTATGGGAAATGATGATTTGGTTTACGAGTGTTTCGGATCACGAGCCCACTTCCAGAACGAATTGCTTGTAATCCAAGGTTCCACTGTAATGTATTTGTTTTTAAGAACAGAAGAGACCACTAAATGATTATGATGATGATAATAATAATAATAATAATAATGATGATGATAATAATTGTGGAAAATAAAGAAAAAAACTAAGATAAACAGATCCAGTTAGGAAATGTTTGGAAAAATAAAGACACTTTATACAAAATGAGACCTTAAAGTCAAGTCTGTTTAACAACACCTGTATAAATACTAAATAAATAAATAAATAAACGTAATTAAATATGTGAATAAATAAAGCAATAAATTAAAATGTAGCCTCAATGCTAATTAAAAGCATTATTAAAAGTCTTATTATTTAAAGCCACTTGGTGAATAATGCTATTTATAAAAATTAATTAGTCTGCATTAAAATTATATTCTTTGCTGCATTGGCATGAGGTGCAGATCCAGCACACCTTTTATTTTCCATCTTTTTTTTTAATTTTATTTTTTTTATGACATCCGGTTTATTTCCCTCCATCACCTGCTCATGCATGCATTAATGTTTACAATTCAGCAATTTTTTTTTTCTTCCTGCAAATCACCGCTGCAGCATATTACCAGTGAGTGAATTCCCTGCCTGCACTTTAAAGCTGACAGTCGACAGGCCCGGGTCTTTTCCCCGCTGCCTCCGCTGTATTTAATTCACTCCCTGCCGCTGATGGATTGCTGATCGGAGAGCGGTTCTCACCTGTCGGCGGTGTGAGGGGAGACAGAAAGTGCTGGTGTGCCGAGACGTCTGTGTGGCACTGCGTGAACTGTGTGGGAAGAAAGTGGTTTTGGTGTGTAATGGTGTGAGGTCTGAGAAACAGGACCGGGGACACGTTATTGTTGATGTACAGGGTTATTGTCAGAGTTATTGTATACACACGCATAATACACACAATTTCATTTCCCAAGGAAAAAGGATGAATGAGCTCACAGCATCGATTTATACGGAGTGAAGAGGTTCTGAGCTGTTATGGCTGCTGCTTACGCTGTTTAAGGAGCGATATTTCACTATTTACACTAATTCAAGATGGAATTGTGTTTTCTGTGCATCCAAGGACGGCTTGTTTTACATCCATCTCTCTCTCTCTCTCTCTCTCTCTCTCTCTCTCTCTGTCTGTCTGTGTCTTTCTATGTGTCAGTACCTGATTCTACGTGGGTGTCTGTGCTTTCTTTATCTCTATCTGTCTTTATTTTAGATCTGCCCATGCCTTCTTTTCTTAGGCCTTTCTTTCTTGGACAAATAGAGGAAATGTGTTTTCTGTGCATCCAAGGACGCCTTGCTTTAGATCTCTCTCTCTCTCTCTGTCTCTCTCTCTCTCTCTCTCTCTGCACATGGAAGGCTGTTTGGCGTCCTGCCAAATTCTCAGGACTATGTTTATTTATGATTCTTTAGTCAAGTTTATCGTTTAAATATAATTATAAAGTTTATAGTGAGAGAGAGAGAGTGAGCGAGGCACCATGGCCTCTGAGGTCGGTGGGGAGACTTTGTCTCTCCAGAATGGCGTCAGGTGTGTTGTGGGAGACGGTGTTCTGTTGGACGAAGTTCTGCTAGCCATGGGAGATCAGATCGGGTGCCAGAACATTTACTCTGCCTTCCGGATGAATAAAGCGGTGGTGACCTCGTCACCACGGCAACAAAGAACGGGATACGAGTGAGAGACGTCACGGTCCAGGTCACCCCTCTGTCTGCGCCAACGACGCGAGTGCTGGTCTCCAACGTCCCCCCCGTTCATCAATATCATGAGCAGATATTGAAGGAGCTGGCGCGGTTTGGGATATTCACCGGCCCCATGAAGCCCATCGCGCTTTTCGGGTGTAAAAGCTCGAGCGTGAAACACGTGCTGTCCGTCCGGACACCGGTCCTAATGATTTTAAACGACCAGGAGGGACCACGGAACGTGAACTTTAAGGTAAAGACGGGAATAACAGCTACACCGTCTTCGCCACCACGGAGCCGCTGAGGTGTTTCGAGTGCGAGGACGTCAGTCATAAACGACTGAGCTGTCCGCACGGAGCCGTGCAGCCGGGGAGCTCGCGCGGCGACACGGCCGGGAAACAGCGGCAGCGGCGCGAGGACAGCGAGCGGGGGAACGCAGAGGAGTCCGTGTCTGCGGCGGGCCTCGCCGACACACCCGAACTACGACAGGTCAGTCTTGAACACACCGGCAGCACTGAGACACACCCTGCGCTCGGCGCTGAACCCGACACCGGTACTACTGTACACAGCGCGAGCGCAGAACCTGATGCCGGTACAGTGTTCAGCGCTGACAGTGACAACGCCCGCACCGAAGCACCGCAGCCGCAGACCAGCGCACCACCGCACACACACCTGTAGACATCGAGGAGCAGGTCAATCTGTTGTTCCTACAACTGTCCAAAACACAGAAGAAACAGGTAGTAAAACCGTTAAAATAACTGCAAAAAACTAACACAACAGGTAACAAAAAACCAACCAAAATGGACAACAGCTGAAACCAAAACAAACAAACTGTAAATAAAATTGTAAACTAATGGACAAAAAAACTAAAACAGGAAAAAAAAGTCGTGTTAATAGTAGGGTGTGTGTGTGTGTGTGTGTGTGTGTGTTATGCGTGCGTCTGTGTAAATGCGTGTGTATGTATGCATTTTGATTTCGTCTGTGTACGTGTGTGTGCATGTATGTGTACACAGTATATAGGTATGTGTTTGTGTGTATATATAATCTGTCTCTATCTATCTACATCTATCTGTCTCTTTCTATTTCTCTCTCTTTCTCTCTCTCTCTATGCACACATGGACAAAATTGTTGGTACCCTTCGGTCAATGAAAGAAAAACTCACAATGGTCACATAAAAAACTTTAATCTGACAAAAGTAATAATGTAAAAAAATTCTATGAATGTTAACCAATGAAAGTCAGACATTGCTTTTCAACCATGCTTCAACGGAATTATTTTTAAAAAATGAACTCATGGAACAGACCTGGACAAAAATGATGTTACCCCTAGAAAATACTGAAAATAATGTGACCAAAGGGACGTGTTAATTCAAGGTGTGTCCACTAATCAGCATCACAGGTGTCTACAATCTTGTAATCAGTCAGTGGGCCTATATATAGGGCTCCAGGTAGTCACTGTGTTGTTTGGTGACATGGTATGTACCACACTCAACATGGACCAGAGGAAGCGAAGGAAAGAGTTGTCTCAGGAGATTCGAAAGAAAATTATAGACAAGCATGTTAAAGGTAAAGGCTATAAGACCATTTCCAAGCAGCGAGATGTTCCTGTGACTACAGTTGCACATATTATTCAGAAATTTAAGATCCATGGGACTGTAGCTAACCTCCCTGGACGTGGCCGCACAAGGAAAATTCAGGACAAATCAAAGAGACGGATAATCTGAATGGTAACAAAAGAGCCTAGAAAGACTTCTAAAGAGATCCAAGATGAACTTCATGCTCAAGGAACATCAGTGTCAGATCGAACCATCCGTCGTTGTTTGAGCCAAAGTGGACTACATGGGAGACGACCAAGGAGGACACCATTGTTGAAAACAAATCATAAAAAAGCCAGACTGGAATATGCCAAACTACATGTTGACAAGCCACAAAGCTTCTGGGAGAATGTCCTATGGACAGATGAGACAAAAATGGAACTTTTTGCCAAGGCACATCAGCTCTATGTTCACAGACGGAAAAATGAAGCATAAGAAGAAAAGAACACTGTCCCTACTGTGAAACATGGAGGAGGCTCTGTTATGTTCTGGGGCTGCTTTGCTGCATCTGGCACAGGGTGTCTTGAATCTGTGCAGGGTACAATGAAATCTCAAGACTATCAAGGGATTCTAGAGAGAAATGTGCTGGCCAGTGTCAGAAAGCTGGGTCTCAGTCGCAGGTCATGGGTCTTGCAACAGGACAATGACCCAAAACACACAGCTAAAAACACCCAAGAATGGCTAAGAGGAAAACATTGGACTATTCTAAAGTGGCCTTCTATGAGCCCTGACCTCAATCCTATTGAGCATCTTTGGAAGGAGCTGAAACATGCTGTCTGGAAAAGGCACCCTTCAAACCGGGAACAACTGGAGCAGCTTGCTCATGAGGAGTGGGCCAGAATACCTGCAGAGAGGTGCAGAAGTCTCATTGACAGTTACAGGAATCGTTTGATTGCAGTGATTGCCTCAAAAGGTTGTGCAACAAACTATTAAGTTAGGGGTACCATCATTTTTGTCCAGGCCTGTTCCATGAGTTCATTTTTCTTTTATAATTCTGTTGAAGCATGGTTGAAAAGCAATGTCTGACTTTCACTGGTTAACATTCATAGAATTCTTATTAATTATTACTTTTGTCAGATTAAAGTTATTTCTGTGACCATTGTGAGTTTTTCTTTCATTGACCGAAGGCTACCAACAATTTTGTCCACGTGTGTATGTACACAATATTAATTAATAATTTGTATATAAATTGTAATACTTATTTGACATAATAAAGTGTGGGCGTCTGTGCTTTCTTTCTTTCTCTTATCTTTTGATCATTTAGATCGGCCCATCCCTTTTTTGTTAGTCTGTGTGTCTTTCTTTCTTTCTTGGAAAGAAAAAGGGAATGGGTCTTCTGTGCATCCAAGGACGACATGTGCTACATCCATCTCTGTCTCTCTCTCTCTCTCTCTCTCTCCCTCTCTCTCTCTCTCTGACCATATGTCTTTTAATGTCTGTCTCTCTTTGACTCTGTCTCTTTGTCAATATTTGTCTGTCTGTTAGTTTTCATGTTTGTTTAATTTTTTTTTTAGATCTGATAATCTTTTTTTTTTATATGATCTATCTTTTTCTGTCAATATTTGTCTGGATGTCTATCTGGATCTCTTTCTCTTTTATATCTTTCTCTCAGTAACTTTATGTCTGTCTCTTTGATGATGCACACGGACGCCGGTTAACAATGAATTATAAGCAACAGAAATGCAATTCCGATGGGGAAAAAGATGCAGTATTGATTCGCTGGAATACATTACGTAGTTATGAGAGATATTAGAATAGATAATGTTATGATTAGATTAGATTAAGTTAGATTGGTGGTGATTTAGTATTTCTCGTATGATGAAGAGCGGAGATGAGCGTCGCCGCCGCCAGCCGAGCTCTTCCATCATGTTCCGTGCTCAGCGCGGAGAAGTTTGGGACGACGGCTGTGAATTCACAGCGACGTTTGTGTCTAATCTGGTGGTATTTTCCCCCTGGTGCCCCTGTTTCTTCTTCCTGTAGCTCAGCGTTTTCACAGTCTTTGTTCTGAGGGTTCATGGTTTTAGTGTGTCTTCCTTTAACACTTCATAAGAAATGATCGTCTGCTCTGTATTTAGGCAGAATTTCTTTCTTTCTGGTTTTTGTTCTTCAGATATTCAGCTAATTTGATTTCTCTGTTTAGTACGCCTTTCGTTTTGAGGTTTGAGGTTCGATTTAATTTCTCCACTGTTCAGTTTACTCACTCACTCATCATCTGTACCGCTTCATCCTGTATTTAGGGTCACGGGGAGCCTGGAGTTTATCCCAGGAGACTTGGGGCACGAGGCGGGGTACGACCTGGATGGATGTGGTGCCGATCCATCACAGAGCGCACACTCATTCACACACTACAGGCAATTTGGGAGCGCCAGTTTGCCTAATCCGCATGTTTTTGGACCGTGGGAGGAAACCAGAGTACCAGGGGGGAAACCCACCAAGAACATGCACTCCATGCACACAGAGGTGGAAATCGAACCCGGACCCTGGAGGTGAAAGGCTGCCTTTACTGCCTGGATTTGGGGATGAATTTGTCCACAAAATACAATGGTTACAATCGGGACTTTGGTTCCACATTTAAAGGAAATAACCTTTTATTTTCTAGCTCCTTTGAACCTTTTAGAGCTCCTTGCATCTTGTCATTACTATATACTACAATCTTGATGTTGCTGATGTTATCTGATCCACCTGCATGGTATGGTTTAAGGGTCTGGGGGTAGAAAAAGTCTTGAGCCCCCTCAGTTTCTTCATATGTTACTTCCACAGAGATAGACTTTCTTGTATTTTTTTCTTTTACAAGATATTTATACTGCCGATGCTGAATGCTGAGTGGTTGGAACAGACGAGAGAAGAAATGAGGTCGCTGCTCAGGTTGTTACATAAACAACCAGTTTTACTAGGATGTTTAGGCACTTTGCAGCCTTTCGCTGTAAAATATTCCACTTTCATTTCATTTAATGTACATCATTTAATTGTATTTAGTATTGAGAATTTGTTGTTTTTCTTAGTGGTTGTCCTGAGCTCTTATGCTCACCATTAAACGTTCCTCTCTGGACTTTGTTTTCATTTCTTGTTAGAATTTTTTTTTTTTTTTTGCTCAGTTTAGCATGACAGGTTGTTAATATGATTTGTAACTGTGTGATTTGTATATTCAATGGCTAAACTCAGTTCAGCACAGCTCCTGTCAAAGGTTAGTGGAGAGGATAAAGAGGCGTGTGTGTGTGTGTGTGTGTGTGTGTGTGTGTCGGTGATGCTGTAGTCACCGCTGCACTACATCCTGAGCGTGAACACTGCAGTATGTAAATCTACCCAGAGCGCCCCCTACAGCTCGGCTACTTACTATAAATAAACCGAGACTTTTGCAGAGATCTGTTTTTTTGTTTTTGTTTGTTTGTTTGTTTGTTTGTTTGTTTGTTTGTTTTTTTGTCAGTATTTTGTCTCAGCTGTTTCTTGGGGACGTGGTGTCCTGATGGTACATTTCCATATTTTGAAAAATGTGTTTATCTCCCTTTGTCAGAATCAAATCAGTTTCTTGGCTTATTCTGGCGTCTAGATCTCCACATCGTAAAACGTTTCCCTGTGTCTGTCAGAACGTCTGTGGGTATGTTTGTGTCTGTTTATCTTTTAGATCTCTCTCTCTCTCTTTCTCTCTTTCGCTCTTCCCTTTCTTTTTTTTTCTGTATGTCTCTGTATTCATCTCTCTCTCCTTCTGCCCCCCCCCCCTCTTTATGCAAGTAATCTGTCTTTCTCATTCCTTCTTTTATGTTTGTCTCTCAATGACCACATCTCTGTCTCTTTCTCTTCCTCTACTGTATATGTCCCTCTTTCTCACTCTTAGTATCTCTCTTCTGTCTTTATTAATTTCTCCCTTTCTCTCTCCATATCCATCCCTCTCTTTTTAATCCCTTTTTTTTGTATTTATAAAAAAATATCAGGTTTTGATTTAACCCGGCCCAATAATTACAAAGAGGATATACAGAAAATCAAACCCATTCACTCATTTATTTATTGATTCAGTCTTCTACATCACTTTATTCAAGGTTGCAGGGGAACTGGAGCCTACTGTATACCAGGAGACTAAGGGCACGACGTAAGGGTACACCCTGATCACGGTGCCAATCCGTCGCACAAACTATGGGCAATTTTAAAAAACACGAATTAACTTAATCTGCATGTCTTTGGACTGTGGGAGGAACCCAAGCACCAGGAGGAAACCCACCAAACCCACCACGGGAGACAAAAACATGCAAACTCGACGCAGGCAGGAATCAAAACATCCTCCGGCTCGAATTCTTCTGGTATCGTATTGTCCACCTGCTGCGTATTCGTCTTCAGTACGTCCACCAGGAGCGTCAAACCTTCAGTTGATTAAGGATGAATCCATACGCCCACCTGTCCATCACACGTCCTGAAGAAGACGATTCACTTCATCGGCACCGTGTTTCCCTTCAACACCGTTAAGGGCGCATGCTGTGTTATAAAGTAATATCATCCACAGCATGACGGTTCTCTAAACAGCCATAATCCTAAGACTTTAAGATCATGCGTGACTTCCTTCGGCCGGCTCAATTTTGAAGTCAATCTCCCGAGATGTGCCGCGATCACCGCAGGAAATGGACTACATTTTCCACAAATGCATCTTTTATGAAACTATTATTACAAATATTGACCCGCCGTCCATTTATTATTCATCCGAGTTATTTCTCCAGTCCGTCCCTTTACGCGTTGTGCGCGTCTTCTGCCACTGACCGGGATGAGCGCAATATTCCAGATGGCCCCTGGTGTTACCTTTTTGGCCGCTCTCGTCACCCGTCCTCATAAAAAGAAGAAGCGCGTTATTGCCTAAAAGATTTCTTTTTTTTTTTTTTTCTTTTTTTTTTGGGGAAGTGCTTGCTGTAGATTTATTGAGGTTGGACCAGGATGAGAAAATCTGTCCACTCTGTAATAAAGTGCCACAGGTTGCTTTCCTACGGGGCTGAATGCATTATTACAGTGGCAGAGGAGAAGAGGATTGTGGGTAACAGGGTATGTGGGTAGAAAGTGTGAGTGGCTTGTGTGTGTGTGTGTGTGTGTGTGTGTGTGCGAGTGTGTGTGCTCTGTCCTCTGACTGTAGGCTATAATTATTGCACTGATAGTCCTGTGTGAAGGCCAGCGGAGGCGCCACCGGAATCCTGCTGTTAACTTCTTTATCTTCTTCTCACAGTGACACACACACACACACACACACACACACACACTTTTACAGACTAATTTCAGCTAAATGTGATGTGTGTGTGTGTGTAAATGATGACTTTAACTGAGTTAGTGTCATCATGCAGTCATATTTATTTAGACGCATAATACAGTTTATATTGATACATAGTTTATGCTTACGGTATATAAACTCACTGGCCAGTTCATTAGGTACACCTGTTGAAATGCTTGTTAATGCAAATATCTCATCAGCCAATCACATGGACGCATCTTAATGCATTTAGGCGCGTCGACATGGCGATCGTCAAGGCGATCTGCGGAAGTTTAATCCGAGCATCAGAATGGAGAAGAAAGCTGCCAGAATTTGGCATAAACAACATGGATCCATCCTGCTTTATATCGACGGTTTAGGCATTCTTTCAATGCCGCAGCCCACCTGAGTATCGTTGCCTTTATACTCCGATGGCCTCCACACTCAGCTGATCTCAATAGAGCACCTTTGGGATGTGGTGGAACAGGAGGTTCACATAATGCATCGGCAGTCAACAATTCTGCAGCAACTGCATGACGCCATCATGTCAGTATGGACGAAAATGTTTTTTCAAACATTGTTGACTCTATGAAAAATTAGGGCCGTTCAGATTCAGAAAGCAAAAACGGGTCGAAGCAAGGTATACCTAATGAAGTGGCCAGTGTGTGGGATATATAGATATATAGAGTATGTACAGTTTATTATTTTTTATGTTATAGATATAATAGAGAAGATGTGTGTGGCCAAAGAAGCTACTTCTGAAGTTTATGCAACATACTGTGGAAGTGAGTGATCTCGCTACTCTAAAAATTGTAAGTTTTTAACTTCAGCAGTTTTGGAGTGACTTTATATGTGCGCCAGTTTTTTTTTTTTGTCCTTCTTCTTTTTTTCGAGAAGCATATGACCTGTAAAAATAGTTTCTTCAGTTAAAGCATTCTGTGTAAAATTAAGGATTTTTTTCCCGCCGGAAAATCTGTAGTGTCCGTAACCATGTCAAACTCATGTTGCAATATATTAACAATTTTGCATTTTAAAATGAGACACTTTTTCAGGTTTATGTCTTTTCATTTGAAATCTAAATTGGTCAAGTTTCATCAGAATAACAATTAAGATCATTGAAAAATTGCAGACTTTGCTTTTCAACCATGCTTCAACAGAATTATAAAAAAAAAAACTCATGGAACAGGCCTGGACAAAAATGATGGCACCCCTAACTTAATAGTTTGTTGCACAACCTTTTGAGGCGATCACTGCAATCAAACGATTCCTGTAACTGTCACTGAGACTTCTGCACCTCTCTGCAGGTATTTTGGCCCACTCCTCATGAGCAAGCTGCTCCAGTTGTTTCCGGTTTGAAGGGTGCCTTTTCCAGACAGCATGTTTCAGCTCCTTCCAAAGATGCTCAATAGGATTGAGGTCAGGGCTCATAGAAGGCCACTTTAGAATAGTCCAATGTTTTCCTCTTAGCCATTCTTGGGTGTTTTTAGCTGTGTGTTTTGGGTCATTGTCCTGTTGCAAGACCCATGACCTGCGACTGAGACCCAGCTTTCTGACACTGGCCAGCACATTTCTCTCTAGAATCCCTTGATAGTCTTGAGATTTCATTGTACCCTGCACAGATTCAAGACACCCTGTGCCAGATGCAGCAAAGCAGCCCCAGAACATAACAGAGCCTCCTCCATGTTTCACAGTAGGGACAGTGTTCTTTTCTTCATATGCTTCATTTTTCCGTCTGTGAACATAGAGCTGATGTGCCTTGGCAAAAAGTTCCATTTTTGTCTCATCTGTCCATAGGACATTCTCCCAGAAGCTTTGTGGCTTGTCAACATGTAGTTTGGCATATTCCAGTCTGGCTTTTTTATGATTTGTTTTCAACAATGGTGTCCTCCTTGGTCGTCTCCCATGTAGTCCACTTTGGCTGAAACAACGACGGATGGTGCGATCTGACACTGATGTTCCTTGAGCATGAAGTTCACCTTGGATCTCTTTAGAAGTCTTTCTGGGCTCTTTTGTTACCATTCAGATTATCCGTCTCTTTGATTTGTCATGAATTTTCCTCGTGCGGCCACGTCCAGGGAGGTTGGCTACAGTCCCATGGATCTTACATTTCTGAATAATATGTGCAACTGTAGTCACAGGAACATCCAGCTGCTTGGAAATGGTCTTATAGCCTTTACCTTTAACATGCTTGTCTATAATTTTCTTTCGAATCTCCTGAGACAACTCTTTCCTTCGCTTCCTCTGGTCCATGTTGAGTGTGGTACATACCATGTCACCAAACAACACAGTGACGACCTGGAGCCCTATATATAGGCCCACTGACTGATTACAAGATTGTAGACACCTGTGATGCTGATTAGTGGACACACCTTGAATTAACACGTCCCTTTGGTCACATTATTTTCAGTATTTTCTAGGGGTACCATCATTTTTGTCCAGGCCTGTTCCATGAGTTTATTTTTTAAAATAATTCTGTTGAAGCATGGTTGAAAAGCAATGTCTGACTTTCATTGGTTAACATTCATAGAATTATTTAAAATTATTAATTTTGTCAGATTAAAGTTATTTCTGTGACCATTGTGAGTTTTTCTTTCATTGACCGAAGGCTACCAACAATTTTGTCCACGTGTGTATATATATATATTATAAGAATATATAAGTTACGGACACTACATAAAAGGGCAAGGAATTGTGTTCAACAAATGTTTCTTTTTTTATCTGATAATAATAATAATATATATATATATATAATAATATATATATATATGGTTAAAAAATGGCTTCAATCTAATTCCTGGGAATTGCACTGTTCTCCGAAAGCCATTACCTGGCTGCAACAGTCGGACGCCTCTTTGTCTACAGCGGCCTAAACGAGCTGTGGCTCATATTTTCTTAATCACAATACGAGTGCATTAATTTCCCCGGGTCCGGGTGACAGAATGGAGCGCTGCAGGGCGAGTTAATACAAAATGATCATATTTTCACTCACAGTCAATAACCCAGGCTGAGAACGCGCTCAGACTTTTAATCCGCTCCAGCACGTGAAGGAAACGTGAATGTGGCCCGACGCGGCGCGGTGTGGCGCGTCCCGGCTCTCGGCTCCACGCCGATGGAAATAGCATTTTTAGGTATTGATTGTCCAGCAGCTAAAAGAGAAAAGTCCCGTTTTTTTATGGAGATTGAATTCAGATTCTGTGTGTGTGTGTGTGTGTGTGTGTGTGTGTGTGTGTGTGTGTGTGTGTGTGTGTTTCTGTTACATACTCTAACCAGTGCTGTGTGGATAAGACAGTATCTTTTAATTTTATTTGTTTGATCTATAGAATCCGGCTTTTAAAAAAAAAAATCTTTGAGAGATTACTCAATATTGGCAAAGTGACACCCTGGAGACACACTGTGAAAACCTAAAGGTATTTAACAATGAAATACTCAACACACACTTCTTAATGTCCAGCGATGCAGTACTGTGAGGGACAATTTCATGACTGGTTGCCTTTTAGAAAGAACAAATATACCATTAGCATCTGTATATATTTTGTCTGTCTGTCTCTCTCCCTCTCTATTTGTGTGTGTGTGTGTGTGTGTGTGTGTGTGTGTGTGTGTGTGTGTGTGTGTGTGTGTGTGTGCGCGCGTGCGCGCTTGTTGATCTTTGTGTTTATCTGTTTGCTTGGCAGCTATAGTTAGTTAGAGTGGAAATTTGACAACTGGTGTAGCCGTCATCTGTGCATCCTTCCTGTCTGCATGTGTTTCTGTCTGTCTGTTTTTATCTGATAATGATATATGTATAAATAAATAATGTTTATGCATATTTACAAAAAATGAAGCATGGATCAGGAGATAAGAAAACAGTGTTATATAAGCCTATCTGAAAATTCACTGGATGGGACTTTTTTTTTTTTAACCTGGTGTCCCATACTGTCTGTAGTCTCATCAGTCTTTCTTGCTCTTGATCTTGTTCTGACTGTTGTCTCATTCTGTCTGTTTACATCAGTCTGTCTAATTGATTTTTTTGTTTGTCTGTTTTTGTCCTTCTGCCTGTCTCGTCTGTATTTTTGCCTTCACACACCCGTCTTGTACTTTATAACTTTTCAATGTCTATCCTTCATGACTTTATTTTATCTGTCAGGTATTGTGCCTTGTCTGTTCGTCTCTGTCCTGTCTGTCTTTTTTTTTTTTGTTGTTATTTCTGTTGCCTTGTCTTTCCTTGTCTTTCCTCCGTCTGTTTACCTCTCGTGTTGTCTTGTGTTACTGTTGTATCTGCTTGGACATTAGACTGACTACCTGCTTGGTATGATGGATGGATGCAAAAAGAGTCGATTGACTAGCTGATTAGTTTGATGGATATACATTAGACGAAGTAACTGGTTGCTTTGATGGTTAGATGGATGGACATTGGGTTGAATAACTCATTGATTTGATGGATGGATGACTAAATATAAGGTTCACAAGCTTGTTTGGGTGAATGAACTGGCATGGATCTCTGGATTGAATACCTGGTTGATTTGAAGGATGGATGGACATTAGTTTGATTGTCTGTCTGGATGGATGGATGGATGGATGGATGGATGGATGGATGGATGGATGGATGAACATAAGTTTTACTAACTGATTGGTTTGATGAAACGTTAGATGGATGGATGGGTGGATGGATGGATGGATGGGCATTAGTTTGACTGTCTGTTTGGATAGATGGATACATGGATGTGTAGATAAATATATGGTGGACTAGCTGGTTAAGTTGATAGATGGATGGATGAACATTAGTTTGACTGTCTGTTTGGATGGATGGAAATTAGATAAACTACCTGTTTGATTTGAAGGATGGATGGATGGACATTACTTTGACTAGCTGGTTGGTTGGATGGATGGATTGATGGATGGATGGATGAACAAACATTCGTTTGACTGTCTGGTCGGATGGATAGATGGACATTAGATAAACTATCTGTCTGATTGGATGGATGGATGGATGGATGGACATTACTTTAACTAGCTGATTGGTTTGATGGATGATTGGGTGGATGGATGAACATTAGAATGACTCTGGTTGGATAGATCGATAAATAGATGGACATGGATGGATGGACTGCATACTTGGTTGATTTAAAGGATGGATGGATAGTTCGTTGGTTGGATGTTACTTAGACTACCTAGTTGGGTTGATGGACAGATAGATGAACATTAGTTTGACTGTCTGGATGGATGGATGGATGGACTTTAGTTTGACTGTCTGGATGGATGGATGGATGGACTTTAGTTTGACTGTCTGGATGGATGGATGGATGGATGGATGGATGGATGGATGGATGGATGGACTTTAGTTTGACTGTCTGGATGGATGGATGGATGGACTTTAGTTTGACTGTCTGGATGGATGGATGGATGGATGGATGGATGGATGGATGGATGGATGGACTTTAGTTTGACTGTCTGGATGGATGGATGGATGGACTTTAGTTTGACTAGCTTGTTGGTTTGTTGGATCAAGATGTATGGCTGGATGAATGGAAGGAAATTAGTTTGACTATCTGGGTTTTGGATGGGTGGATGCATGGATGGATGGACATTAGTTTAACTAGATGATTGTTTGGTTAATTGGACGGACAGATGGGTGGATGGATGGACATCAAATAGACTAGCTGGTTAGTTTGATGGATGGACATTAGATTGCATGCTGATGCTCCCTGGCACCCCACTTCTGGTTGAAGTTTTCATCGCTTGGGGACTTACTGCTCCTGAGGGTGGCCCTATATAGCCTGCTTAAAGATTCATGTGGTAACTTTGGACAGATCCACTTAATAACCACGAAGATGGATCGGATTATATATGGGGGAAAAAAAAAAAAAAAAAAACGTTCATCCTGTTATACAATTGCAAGTTTTGAGCAAACACTTATAAAAATGATTTATTTATGGTTGCTGATATCAATCAAATACTGATGATGGATTCTGTTTTGACTTTGGGTTCTCTCAAGAGTTCTTCCTCATGACGTCTCAGGAAGTTTTTTGCCTCCCATCAAGGATGAATATTTGAAATTCATATCTAGAATTTTTATTGCATCATCCATTATTAAAAGCGCTATACAAATAAAACTGAATTGAATTGAATAACTTGACTAGCTAGTTGGTTTGATGGATGGATGATTAATTGATCCCAAAGAAATACCCCCGCCCCCCCCCCCCCCCCCCACCTCCAACTTCAACTTTGACCGCACTCCCTGGACCTCAGTTACTGTGGACCTCAGTTCAGACATTTAGATGTGACATTTAATGTGATATTAAAACACACACACACACACACACATTCCTTAAATGAAAAGCAAAACGGAACAAAATGTCCTGCTATAAATCACATGATGCGTTAATTGCAGCAGTTTATAATTAGCTGATTGTCTGATAGCGAGCTCTAGCATTGTTCTGGCTCTTTATATCTCACTAGTTTTACAGCTGCTAGCAAATACATGGAAGAAGCGTAAGCACACACACACACACACACACACACACACACACACACACACACACAGAGAATGAGATAAGAACAAGAGGTTAACCGATAAAGGTCACGCGAATGTTAGCGTGTCAAGCTGACATAGCTGTCAGTCCTAACGGTTTGCCTGGTGACACGGAGCTCCTCGGGCCGTCTCTCACGCAGGAGAAGCTGTAGAACAGCATAGCTGTCGAACCGAGGCCACGGGGCCAGACGAACATCACAGGAAGTCATGTTTGCTCCTCTCATGCTTATTCTTTCTCAACCTTTGAACTCGCGCTGCCTGTCATCTGTACAAGGTTCGACATCAAGGTTTTGTTTGGAGTAAAAAAAAAAAAAACAGAATAATGAAAAACTCTGGATATTTTACTGGTATATATATTTTTATTGGGGTTCTACTTTTCTTGAATCCTGGAATATTATAAAACATAGTATTCAATTCTTTATATACGTAGCAACGTTGTCTTCTTTGTCTTTCAAATCATCTGCCTACACCTCACCCCATTGTCTGTCACCCCAACTATCTTCATGTCCTCTCTCACTGCGTCCATAAATCTCCTCTTTGATCTTCCTCTAGACCTCCTGCCTGGCAGTTCCAACCTCAGCATCCTTCTACCAAGATGCTCGCAATCTCTTCTCTGAACATGTCCAAACCACCTCAATCTTGCCTTTCTGACTTTATGTCCAAAACATCGAACATGGGTTTCCCCACTGATGAACTCCTTCTTGATCCTGTCTATCCTTGTTACTCCCAAAGAGAACCTCAACATCTTCATCTCTGCTACCTCCAACTCTGCCTCCTGTCTTTTCTTAGTGTCTAAGCCGTAGAGCATCGCTGGTCTCATCTCTGTCTTGTACACCTTTCCTTTCATTCTCGCTGATACTCTTTTGTTACATAACACACCTGACACTTTTCTCCACCCATTCCAAGCTGGCTGTAGCCGCCTCATAACCTCCTTTCCACACTCTCCGTTGCTCTGGACCGTTGACCTCAAGTACTTAAAGTCCTGCACCATCTTTCCTTTGCTTTCCAGAGCATACCTCCAAATCTCTAGAAATTCTTTATATAGCCTTGGGTGCAAATGTTTTTACCCCCCCCCCCCTTCTTAGTTATTATGCAGTTTTGTTATAAAAACACAATGAAATGTTTGTTCCAACAGTAGCTCTGACAGTAGTGAGCTTGTGCTCTACTACAGTAACTAGGTATAGTAGGGTAGTTGGACATAAGATTTATTATTACAGTGGAACCTTGGTTTATGAGCATAATGCGGTCCGGAAGTGTGCTCGTATTCCAAAACACTCGTAAACCAAACCATCATTTCCCATAAGAAATAATGAAAACTCAAATTATTCCTTCCACAGCCCCAAAAAAATAAATACATAAAAATAATTAATATAATCTATAAAATGAAAATAAAACAAATTAATCTGCACTTTACCTTTAAAAAAAGTACAAATAAATCCAGACAGATAAGTCTTTCCGTTTGTGCGTGCAGGCGCTGTGTATTTGTGTGTGTGTGTGTGTGGAATTAGCCCCTCGCCTCGTCTTGTACAGTAAAACACCTCCTCCCTCACCACACTTCGCTTTTTAAGTTTCACAACTAACATACACAATGTAAACACTTTTTTAACGAGAAAAAAAAAAAGAAATTTCTCTAATGATACTCGCGTGAGCAGACTAACGGAATCACTGCTGTAAAGTAAAAAATAGAAAATAAATGAACCAGCATCTTACCTTTGAAAAGAATTGCGACAGAGCTGAGTTTTCTGTGTAAATAAAGTGTGTGTTGGTGTCAAATTACCCACGCACAAAGTGTGTGTGTGTGTGTGGGGCAAAGTGTCAAATTACTCGCGCGCAAACAGAAGAGAGAGGGAGATGCTGATTATACCAGTAAGAGATGAGCACTAAGAGCAGCAGGGGAGACGATTACCCATAATTCCGCAGCGCAAGAGAGAAAAAAATCTTTGGCTCAGTTGTGATGACTTGCCGCTCGGTGTCAAAATAAGAGTCTCATGCGTGATACATGATACTCGGCACTCGTAAACTAATACTTGCTCAGTTTCCGATTAAAAATTTATTAAAAATCTTTGCTTGGTTTGTGGAACACTCGTAAACCACATTAATCGCAATCCGAGGTTCCACTGTGTGTATATATATATACACAGAGTGGGCTATTTATATGGATACACCTTAATAAAATGGGAATGGTTGGTGATATTAACGTCCTGTTTGTGGCACATTAGTATATGTGAGGGGGCAAACTTTTCAAGATGGGTGGTGACCATGGTGGCCATTTTGAAGTTGCCCATCTTGGGTCCAACTTTTGTTTTGTCAATAGGAAGAGGGTCATGTGACACATCAAACTTATTGGGAATTTCACAAGAAAAACAATGGTGTGCTTGGTTTTAACGTAACCTTATTCTTTCATGAGTTATTTACAAGTATCTCTTTGCTCACAGCCATTGACATGTCGAAGAGGTTAACACGTGATGAGCGGATCGAAATTGTGTCGATATCTGGTGAGCTCAGTAACCGGGTCATTGCAGCAGATTTCAATGCAAGATACCCTACGAGACCACCCATCTCCCATGCTACAGTTAGCAAACTGCTTGCTAAGTTTCGTGAAACTGGTTCAGTGTTGGATTTGCCAAAATGTGGACGCATGAAAACTGTCACTAATGAACAAACATCAGTGGCTGTCCTAGCTTCATTCAGCAAGAGCCCACAGCGTAGCACTCACTGTAAATGGTCCACCCTGTAGTTTATGGCAGGTGCATTTATATTTGTGTATTTATATATATATATATATTCTTAGTATGTAATGTTTTTTTTTTTCTGGAACATTTCAGATTTTTCTCTGAACATAACACTTAATCACATGACCTCATTATAATATTTGAGTTGAGCTGAAAAGAAACAGTCGCAAGTAAACAGTGACAGATTCTGCAAAGAGGAGAAATAAACTGGCACCATATGCTTCTTACTCACAGTAGAGTTACACAGCAGAGCAATTTGAAAGATGGAGATCATGTGATTCTTATGCAGTTGGCAGAAATTGGCACGCATTAATCTTACGGCAATGCTGCTTGTTTCATGCAACGCTCCAAGTCATGCATTTCAATTCCAAAGGAAAATGTAACTTAATTTAATGTTTCAAAAAGCATTTTATGTGCCTTATTTCATGAACGAGTGAGTGTGACTATAATCAGATAGAAAGTATGACGCAATCTTTCTTACGTAAATAAGGAAAGTAATTGTGTGCAAATTGATGCGGTGTAGAAGAAATAAAACCCTTGAGGAGGTTCTATTATAGGAAAATCATCAACGCTAGAATCGTGTGATGATGCGGAGCTACCGATGTTGATTTTCCGATATCCCGAAGCGTTCGATTTCTTTTATACCACAGCAGTTTTGCACGGTGTTTTATTCCTTCTGATGTTTTTGTTTGTTTGTTTGTTTGTTTGTTTTTTTGCATTTGCTTTTTATTTTTGCTTTTTATTCTATTTATTTTTTATACTTTTTATTATTCCTATAACTTTGGATTGTTGTGCATTTTACGATTTAAAAAGGTCCCAGCGCTAAGCGATCTGTATCTGATTTTGAACATCAGGACGGGCAGGACGCATGCATTCTCAAATCACTCCACCAGCTGGAACAGGTGCAATGGCGTCTTTGTCTCCACATTAGAGCTCCTGTTTCTGTGTTCATCATTTGTGTAATGTGGTTTATTCCACCGTCCCCTCAGGCCCGACAGATTGGAAAACAAGCTCCATTAGAGTGGTGGAAAAAAAAATGATAAACCTGTGGACGAGATTAGAGGAAAGAGGGAGGGAGTGGTGCACGAGAGAGAGAAAGGGGGGGCGGCGGGGGGGGGGGGGTGATGCTCCTCTAATTGACTGAACATCTGCAGATAGCACCGTGTCCCCACAGGTCATTAGGGACAGAGACGTAGCACGAGCCCGTCACCACCGTCCAACCGGGTGCCCTCATCAGTACCGACTAACGAACCCTCACCTGGGTCGAGGCCTCGCTGTAATTACTGCGAGTGTCGAGAAAAACAGGGGCGTCTGCTTTTTTTTTTAATGAATACGGAGCGCGCGCTAATTTTTGTTTGCAAATTTGTGAGGCGGTTTTCTGTGAAAAGAGGAGTGCGCCGTGGTTTGGTGATTAACCCGAGTGCTTTAAAGCTGTCATTTTATATTGATTGGTTTTATTTAGATTGTGTTTCATATGGCCGTTAAACCGCATCCTGTCCTCTTCACTGCTGTGATCCGCTACACGTCATTAAGCAAACCCATTCTCTCTAACGCAGGACTGTAACCTGAGCACATTCCCGCCAGGAGTCGGCAAGATGAACACTATACTCTTAATCCTTATATAATGTTAGAATAAAAAAAGAAAAGCTTCGCAACCCCATTAAAGATGTCTCTGCTTTGAGGCTGCGTGCTTTCCTTCTCTCACTCATTCCCCTTTCGTGTCTTTTTACTGAAAAACGAAATGACATTCCAGCAAGTGAAATGATCTTGAATTTAGCCAAACCTGTCTATAATTTCTTAAACTAGGTTTACAAAAATAAATAAATAAATAAATAAATAAAACAAGATTATTCAGCTTATTTCTAATCAAATGTTGTTATTAAAATTCCACGTGAAAAAATGTCTTGTTCTCTTGGCAGAGAGTTTTTGCTTCTTTCAAGAAAGAAATTCCTCCAGTCTAACCGAATCCTCTGCCAACAGAACCAGCCGCTTCCACTTGCAATTTCAGGAACATTTGACTAGGAATAGTCTTTATAATCTTGTATTTATTTTGTTGTGCACTTATTTTAAGGATTTATGGTAAGGTTTTGGTTTGATTCAAGCAATATTTCATTTAATATTTCAAGATATATATATTTTTTGCACTGCTCTTCTTTCTGTCCCTTTTCTTTCTTTCCTCTCATCTCCAGCGTGTCATTTCCATTACTTTCCTGTTGTTTTCTCTCCCAGGTTTTTGTTTCCTTTCCCATTTGTCTCTCTCCGTTCCTTCCTGTCATGTACTGTTCTGTCCTGCAATTTGTGTTGTTTCTCTTCAAGGCTTTTGCATCACAAGGGCTTTTCCCATTTCCTATTCTTTCCCTTTCAGTTACTTTCATTTTCCATTTCCAATACTTTTGTTTCTGTTTTTTTTCTTTCCTTCTGTTGCTTCCATTAAAAGGTTTTCCCTCTGCCGAGTTTTCTCATTCTCTCTTTCCTTTTCCTTCCAGTTTTCCCTTGCTTTTCTTTTGCATTCAATTATTTTATTCAACAGCCTACATTTCCTTTCCTTTCCTGCCTTACAGACACAGAGGTATCTGCATACAGTCTGCCGAGATAATCCGTTCCAGCCAAGCAAAAATATTACCAATATTACCAACTTCCAACACTACAATCATATCTTTGCATAAAAAAAAAAAAAAAAAATCAAAACATTTAGAAAAGACACGTAAATGAAGTAAAATATTTGACTTTATGATTAATGATTCCTCTTGTCACTGGCTGCTTTAAAAACCAAATTATTTCAATCATTTCTCTTGGCTTTCCACTGACCTAAACGCGATTTGATCGGCTCCCGGATGTGTGTGCAACTTCGCAGAGCCGGCGCTCGGTTCGGCACAGTGGCTTATTTATTTATTTATTTATTTATTTATTTATTTATCTTTATTTAACCAGGGGTAAGAAAGATACATATATACAGTATAAACAAAAATTACGGGGAAAAAAATAATAAAATTAATAAAAATTAATAAATCAAATGCATATAAAAAAAAAAAAAACATAAGATATAGTATAAATGAAGTAAACAATAGAGCAGCAATGAGTTATAGCAGCTAGGCTTGTCTGCATAGGAACATTTCTTGCAAGATTTCTATTTTTAAAGTGAAAATTCCAAATTTCGTGTGCTAAGAAATAAACGATTTACAGTGGTAAATTAATTACCACTGTATGTAAGTTGCTGTTGTTATTTCATTTGCTTTTCTCACGTCTTACCTTATTCTTAGCTTAACCCTTTCACTTTCACTTTCACTTTCCCCCACTCGGATTCCTGTACTACATATACTCCCAAGCTGTTAGTGAGATTATTGACGGTGTTCCCCATGTTTCCCTCCACTTCTTTGTTCCTGCACGCTTCCTCGTTCCTTATATGGTAATACTTCCTCTGGTTCATCAGCCCGAATCTCTATTGATCATGTAAACGGCTCATTATCTCTGATACCGTAAGAGACGTAAGTAACATTGTAACCATCGTAACTTATGCACCTCATTGTGCTGTGAATAGATCTAGAAAACGTTTCAACCCACCACACGTGTATCTCCGCTTTCCCTTACTGTAAATCTTGCATGGTGTACTTTGATCTTCCGACTTCCAGGTAATTAGTGTTTTGCTAAATGACCCGAAAAGAGAAGCGCAGGTGAGTGGAGGTCTTTAACAGCGTTATCACAGGCGTAGCTGTTTTTTTTTCCCTTACCTCCTCAGTATATTGCAGATGTAATGCAGTTCCAGGATGCTGTTTTTCCCCCTAACGTGCAGCTTTATTGCCATGCTGCGTTTCCAGCTCACCAAGAAACACTTGTTCACCGAGCTCGCCGACAGTACGATATCTCCTCCCGACATGACGCACACTTATACGCTAAGATTATAATGCCGTCATGCCTGGTGTAATATTCACTAAGTAGAATAATAAGCAGCACGGGGTGAGCATTGTCCTCATTTGTGTGCGTGTGTGAAAGAAGTTAATAAGCAGCTAATAAGTTTGCAACAGGCTGCCTGCTGGTTCGCTCTGCGCCGCCAGATAACGGGTGCCGTAACGGGTTTCTCCTGGATAAACACATTTGCTGAGCGAGATTGTGTTAACGTGTGGGTGAAGCTCTCCAGAGACACATCTGGCAACGGAGTAAAACACTATCTGTGTTGGACGAGTGTGTGTGTGTGTGTGTGTGTGTAGGAGAGATGGTGGGCTTTCTCTCTCTGTTTGATGTATTAGGTGGCGAGTTGAAACTGAAGACACCCACGGTTTGTTTTTGTGCTCGGTCGCTTGTCATTGAAACCGCTTTGGATCATAATTGGAAGAGAATTCAGTGTTGGGAGGAGCAGTGAACATTTTTCCTGCTTTCAAGTGACCTTAGATGCTTTTGTTTGAATGCACCAAAGTATAACTTTTTTATTTATTTATTTATTTATTTATTTATTTATTTATTTATTTATTTATGTAAAAGGTCCCGAATGCGAGCAAACGGACATTATCTAGAAGATCGCCTGATTTCCTGTTGTAACTGTACACACACACACACACACACACACACACACACACACACACACACACACACACACACACACACACAGCTGGATCAAATGTCATGGGGTAGATTATATAAACTAAAAATAACCAAAAAAAAAAAAAAGAAAGAAATAAAGAAATAAAGAATCTAAATAAAAATGAAAGAAAAAGTTTCAGTTCTGTCCACTTCACTTTCATTTATTGGAGGCTCGTGTACAAAACTGTTTACATCTTCATCGTAAAGTGGAACGGTCCAAATGCACCACACGCATCCTAAGCAGACCACACTGGGCCTTCATGAGACGAGATCTCCAACCAGAAGCGGCGCACCAGGATGAGACGGACGGGTCCAAAGTGCAGAGGGGGCACAGAAGCGAGACCGAGAGAGAGAGAGAGAGAGAGAGAGAGAGACAACAGTCAGGTAACAGTATGGTCACAGACACAACAATGTATAAGGTGAATGCATCTTTAGTGCAGAGTGCAAGCACGGACTCCGGCAGGACTAACTATGACATCATAACTAAAGGGGAGGAGCCAGGAGGAAACACAGTGAATTGTACAAGAACAAACACGAGATGAGCGAAATGATTTATTTATTTTTTTGTTTTTTTCATTTTGTGCAAGATTTAGCGAAGACATGGCACCATGGGTCCCAATAATGTTCTCAAGGCAATTAAATTCAGTTAAGGTTAAGTGAGGTTTAATGTTACTTCATTTCTATGTCTTTTCGTCTTTTCTTATGTTACTTTTCATTTCTATTGTATAAAAACAATTATGTTGTAATTGTTTTTATACGTAAAAATATGATTATAGTTTTGGAAATTGGTAATATTGGTGATATTTCTGGATGGCTGGAACAGATTATCTGCATTTACGTTATTTCCCACGGGAAAATGTTTCACAGTATGAAATTTCCATCTTAGTAACAGGAATAGATTGTATTTGTATTCCGAGGTACCGCAGTGGTTTGAAATTTTACGTTTAAATGTCACATATTATAGCTACTAGTAAAAAGGTTTAAATAGGTCTGTTATTGTTCGAGTGGAAGTCAACATCAGATCAGGCATTCTGGCGTCCCGGAGAATCTCTTTCACGTTATTTTTTAAAAATGAGCCACTTCAGTGTTTCAGCATTAGCTTTAAATACAAATGAGCCACACAACAAGACACATTATGTCGTGCCAGATTGGGTGGGTACCTGCCTAGTTTGGTTGCTGCTACAGTACCATATTGTTGTTTATGCGTGCATTTTGCGTGCATTTTGACCTCAGACCGATGCCGAAGCTCCTGATGTTTGCATGACACTGTTAGAACTGTTCCTAGATTAAAAGTTCAAGCACCCTCTGTCCAATCTATTACTCTCATGAACTTGGCTTCAAAAGTTTCACCCACATTCTCTCGTGCATTCTGACTGTTAATAGCCTGAAGAACTGTCCCGCTTCAGTGTGTACAACATTACTGCTAAGTTCAAGAAGTCAGCCTGATAACCAAGCAGTAAAATAACTTTAAAATGTAAAAAAAAAAAAAAAAACATTTTTTTTTTTTTTTTTTTACAGCTTCAGGATCTGTAAGAATCAGAATCGATCCACTCTTATGCTTCGGCCTTGAAGCAAATCCAGCATTGAACTGTGTGAACTGTGGTTGAGAAAGCAGTTTGATGTGAAATGATTTGTACACACACACACACACACACACACAAGACTTTAGGGATAGCTGTTGGACAATTTTCACAGTAAATAAACATCTACTGTGTCTCCACTTCCTCAAAGTGAGTACGTCAAGGGGGTCTTGTGTTCTTTTGTACAGCCAACAACAACAGCACTGACTCCGCTTAGACCGTGCTGAGCTGAGACCTGTTGCCGTTCATCAAGACTGATGTAGGGAGGAAATGATGGATGATGATGATATATCGTAATGGAGGAAAATCCACCTGGCATGTTCAAACGTGAGTTTCTACACAAATGGAAAAGGGGAAGAATCCAAGGGATGTTTTTAAAATGATATTTTGTGCATGTCTACACACACTTGCTGGACACCCATGTGAATGTCAGAAAATGATCGATAAGTGGATTCCAGATGTAGGGAATTTCAGCACCGCCTGCACCCAGGCTGGTCCACTCATTTATTTGTTTGTTTTTTAAGAAGAAGTGCGTCATAAAAAATGGCAACCATTGCCTAAAAAGCAATGCACCATAGCGTTATCGCTCGTCAGTGGCGGCCGGTCAATACGGGGCGCAGGGGCGCCGCCCCCCTTAAAGTTAGGCAGAGAAGAATGCTCCTTTAACATAATTATTTATTTTAATAATGAAATAAAGTCATTTGGTCACAATATTCCACTGTATTTCTTAATATAATTTATTTACAATTAAAAAAAATCTAATCTCTATTACGTTCATTTGTGTTGGTGTACGCGGGGCGCCGGACAAACCAGTGTCCATGTCGGCACGTACATTTTTTTTAAAAGCATGTGACTTGAGGCTGAGCTCTGATTTGGATTTTGTCAAATCATCCTTCGGGCGCGGCTCTGTGCGCCCCGAACCCGCCCACTTTTATTCTTAGCGAATCTAAGAAATTGTTTTTAAATATTTGGGCTCATGTGATTGGACCGTTCTCAACGCGTCTTTTCCAGCACTTCTTACGGCGAGCGGAGCTGCTGACCGGATGCGATGTGAGTCAGGCCAACCATCCAGACATGCAGTAAATGACATGACTCACCAACCTAGCAACCAACTAATGAACTTACTGACTAGCTAACGAAATAACCTCTGAACTAAACGACAAGCCATCGAGCAAACTGACAAGCCAATCAAGCAACGAAATGATTAGCCAATAAAAACCCAAGAAACTGACTACCCAATCAAACAACTCCTAAACTAGGCAAGAAAATAACCACGGAACTACCTGATGAATAGCCAACCGAGAACCAAGAAATTGAGCCACAATAATCACCACACAAACTTACTAGCCAAACAATGAGCTAATTGACTAGCCTACGAAATAAAATGTCGCATTTCGTTTAAAAGCTATGAAAAACATAAAAAAAAAGTATGTCACATCAGGGAATAAATAAGTAAGTTAGATGTACATGAGTAACTATGTGGCATGTTTATGTACAGTACATACACACACACATATATATATATACACGCACAGGCTGCACACAGGCTCTTCAGAAGGGACGACATAACTGGTCTCTGTATGAGAATAAAACACTCTACACTAATCACGACATGCTTTATAAGGTTCTGTGTTTAATTCTCTGATTTCATTTCACATCCGATTGCACCGAAACCAAATTAAAAGTTAGTGCACTTGCTAACAGTTCGCTCGCTCTTCTCCTGGCACTATAGGTGATGACGATGTTAAACTTTGTGGTTGAAGTGGATGGTTGATTTTCATTGCTCATTAATTAGCTAATTGCATCTCCAACTGCCTTTGCTTCAGGGAGACGCTTTATTGACCAAGAGGCCACATCTTCCAGCTGTTGTTTGAGAACAAATATCAATCTTTTCTTTCCCCCAAATTCTCATTAATCCAGGACTGTTTGTATAGGCATAAATCTTTTATTTATTTATTTATTTATTTAAAAATAAATAAACAACCCGGACTTGTCGCCACAGGGTGAAGATATTCTCTGTTAAAATGACATCCATATTATAAAATCTTGTAAAATCGTCACCGGCCAGTCCATAAAATAATAACACTTTGATATTCCTTTAAACATTGATCCTCTTTGCACTACTTATTTCTGGAAGAAATAAAACCACACCGTGCTTGTGATGTCCTCTTATTGTTTTGTATAATAGGCTTAAGCTTTATTACCCATTTCAATCACAGAAATTGTAAATCTAATTATTAAGTATGAAATTCTTCCAGGTGTGGTGGTTAGTGCCCCAAAAGAAAGTTTCCCAGGGCTCCTTTTGATGATTAAATTTATGATTTGCTGTCGGGGTTCGACTCAAAAACTTTCCCGAAAAACGAAACCTTCTGTTGCGATTTCAAGAATTCCCCGAAAGGGACATGCTGAAGAATTATTTAGCATTTATGGCCCTTAATGGAACCTTCCTTTGGAGTGCCTCGACAATAATAGGTGCTTTTAAATAAAATGAATTAATCAAGTCAGATTGTTGATACTGAAGCAGCTGGTTTGGGTCGCGTTGATTGATTGATTGATTTTGAACAGTAAACAGTTTTAACTTGTTAAAGATCCAATATTTGTCACATATTTGCCAATATATATATGCGCCCCTTCTGACGGTCACATGATCACCTCAACGATGATGTGACTGCTGGCATCTTTAAAGGAAACATGATACTACATATTGCTGCCATAATTCAATTTGAGTTTTTAAAAAAGGGCATAAATGACAACTGTTGAAGTGTGTATAAAGTTTTTGGGCCCTTCTGTATATACTGTATATGGGTCAGGATTTTGCAATATAGAGTGAAATATATTTTTTTCAGCACCAACTACAGTAGGCAATATAATGAACTGAATTAAATAAAATGTAATTTTAAGCAACTATAAAAAAGAAAACTGGTCATACACATATATATATATATATTTTTTTTTTTTACATCTGCTGCATTCGCTGCCTCACAGTAAACCGGCCTCGCGGTAGCAGAATAAACAGGTACAGGCTCGGTAGCGCAAGAGGGAATTGTCCGGGACTAATTAATCGATCGCAGACGGCACCGTTCTCCCAGGCAAACTTTTTTAAAAAGTGTGAACAATTATACGTTTGTGCAGAGGTTGAATGGCGCTTGGAGACGGACCCGCAAGGAGCGAGTTACAGTAGTCCATTTTTGAAATGACCAGCGACTGAACAAGCACTCAAGTGGCCTGTGCGGCGTGAAATTGACGGATCTTTCTGATAATGTAAAGAGATGGCGACATGAGCACGCCTGATTAGCAGTGTGAGAAGAAAAGGACAGCTGATGTTTATGGTTATTCCAAGGTTGACTGTTATGACCGAAAGTGAAACGTTATGTTGTCCCGAGAGACGATAAAATCCTGACAGGCGAATAAATTTCTGAAATGAAGAGCAGTTCAATTTTGCAGGCATCAGGTGTCACTTGATGATCTGTTGTCCATGTTTAGATGGCTAAGAGACATGCCAGGATGTGAGCAGAAACATGAGTGTTTTAAGTTTGGTGTCGTCCACACATCAGAGATAACCCAGAGATCGAGGTACAGAAGAGGACCAAGTACTGAGCCTTGTGGGACATCGTGAGTAGGGAGTTTGTGTGGAGCAGGTCACTTGATATGACAAAACTTCCAGGTAGGAGGGAAACCATTAACACGCTGTGCAATGAATTCCCGGACATTTGAGGATGCACAGAAGAGTCTTGTGGTTGATGGTGTGAAATGCTGCCAGAAGGTGAGAAGAATACGTTTTAATAACCATTTGACTGGCATGGAAGCATCTACTATAGCTTCTCGGCCAAAAGGGCAGTCTTTGTGGAAGGTGCAAATTTAACGCTGGATTATTTAGGATATTGGAGTTGAGAGAAGGAGTGAAGGTTTGGTTCTGTTTTTTTTCCATCACCCCATTATGCAATGTGGGAAAGTCTTCTGCCGTCAGGGACGATCAAGCAAGAAGAGCAGACGGGATGGTTATATATGTCAATATTTTCAACCCAATTTGGTCACCCACCACTTAGATGACGACCCAATCATATGCCATTTACAACCAGATGGAGTCTAACACATGCTTCCGGAATACCACGTTCCAAGGAACGCATTGTCGACCCTCTCCTGCATAGATCAGCTCAAAGGTCTACAACTGGTTACTGTTGCTGTGATGGTGGAGTGCGACTATACCCCTATTAACTGTAAAAGACAATAACAGTCATAAGCATGATAAATTCGTGCTCTTCATGACTCAACATACTGTATGTTACGTTGTGAGCGTTTTCACATTAAGGCCCGTGAGATTGTTTTTGACAACACTTGACCCCAACGTCCGGCTTATTTGTATCAGCGAGAACACAATCGTTCCAGTCATGCTTAGGAACCGAGCTCGAGTCTGCTCGAATCGAATCTGATATGGAAACCGATTATATCTGAGAACGGAAGTAGATCGGTGTTTAGACACGACGTCATCAGCGCCGTCTGTCTCATCCGGAATCTCTGTCCGTATGGCACACGCCAATCTCATCCTTTGACCTACAAATCCACAGCTGACCCAGTAGGAACGTATGCGAGTGTCACTTAAAAAAAAAAAAAAAAATTTCCCCGAAATGTCAGTAATATTAGGCATAGTTTGAAGGTTAACTTCCTTGTTCTCCTCTTCTCTTGTGTTGATGGTGGATGGAGGTGCATACTGCCACCTGCTGCATTGGAAAGTGTAAATACGCAAGTGTACCAGAGAACAGGAAGAGGGAGCAATCGCTCCTGGGTATGGTGCTGTACAAATCATGTGAAAACATCGTTAATCTTGGGTAGGTTTAGGTTTAGGCTGAGGCATGGACTGGGTAGCACTCTGAAACGTTTACTTATATATTTCGGTGCATGTTTGCATGCGTGGGTGTGGGTTTCTGTATAACCTTGTGTTCGGTGGTATTTCAATTTACCTATGACATGCTTCAGTGCCCCGAGTGAAGCAATGGCGTACCAAGTAAGACATAAATACCAGGTGGTTCGGATGAGTTATGACGCCCACTATTTTTTATTTTTTTTTATTGCCATGAACTATGATAAGCAAAGCTTTAATTCCATAACTCACCCAGCATATGAATAGAAGAAGAGATGGAGAGAAGCCTTGAAAAGTCAGCGCAGAAATGTCAGCTGGGAAAATACAATCTTTATGTTCTTTTGGAAACACTAATGGCAAAAGTGATTGCTAATTATGAACAGCATTTGCCTTGTGAAACTCTGACTCAAGGTTCAGCTATAGTTCTACAAGGTCAAATAATAAAATGTGCTAGCAAGGGTTGTGGCATTTTGGCATACCTACTGTACAAGGGTTATGGCATGCACATGGGTTCAGGATAATGCACCCTGTTTAAAAACATTAAGAACATTTAGTTATGCTCTTATCTAAGGAGGTTAGAGAAAAAAAAAAGAAAAAAAAAAAAAACGGTTTTGAAAGGAAATCATTGATTTATACTTTCATCAAGAAAATAGTAGAAAATCTGCCAAAACCTTAACATCAGAAACAATGTTTGGAAATGCCGCTAATATCCTTATAATAAAGTAAAGGACAACACAATTAAAAATCCATGAATGCTGCAGAGAAACAATTTTTTTTTTTTTTTAACTAAATTTCTCCCCAAATAAACATGACGGACTACAGTACAATATTCTCTACACGACCTGTCCAGCGTTCCGTAAAGTCGCTCGACCCTTCATCATCACATCTTGTTTGTTTTCTTGCTACAAGATGGTCTGGCTCGTGCCACGTAGATCCACCTTAAACAAACGCACGCGGCTTAGCGACAAATCAATAGTCCGTGCGATCAATCGAACGTGAAGCAAACTGCTTTTTTTTTTTTTTTTTTTTCACCTGTCTCGTTCTATAGGGACAAAAAAAAAATAAATAAAAAAAATCAATTTTCTCTTTTCTTTTTTCTAAGCACTTAATTACACCGGGTGAAATACTTCTGACCTGTTTTCCTCCTGACAGCCCATGGGCACAAAGCACTTGTTTCCTGATGCGTCATCCCGTTTGTTACTGGACAAGCTGCACAGTAAATGACTGGTTTCATTTGTGAAGGCTGACTGATTCAATGTGATGATTGTCAAGTTAAACCGAGCAAATTTTGAGATTGGCGATGATGTGTTACTGTATCTGTTGATGCTAAAATTTAATATGGGAAGAATAAATGTGTGCAATTATACACCCACACATACTGTTCTATCAAAGTTTTTTTTTTTTTTTTTGGTCCAAAAAGAAAAAAGCAGTGCAGAATTTTTTGAAAGCATTTTCTCACATATAAACCGTAGAGTTTTGACGTGCAGCCAGTGAGTCACACCTTTCCATTTCAAAACTTTCGCAGCATTTACACTGCGCCATCGAATGCTCATGAACACTAGCAAAGAATGAACCTGAACACATTTCAATTAGCATCCACACGGAGTCTAAACATAAAAGGTCCAGCTTTGTTTCCGTTAACAGTGGATGTGCAGTGCATAAATCTGTATATTGAATAAATTCCAGTCTTTAAGGCTGTAACAGCTCTTCAAAACACCTTGTGGTTAAATTCTGGAAGTGAGGACACAAGATGTCAGCTCATGTCCATCAGCAGTTTGGTTATAACGGCTGGCTCGGTAGGCGGACTTCCTCGGGTGGGGAATGTCATGTCTGCAACGAGCGTCTGGAAGGTTAAGTCTAGATCTCTAGATCCCCGTTAGCTGCCATGCACTGCTTCGCTCTGAACTCTTCCTGAATTCATTCCTGCTATCTGATATCGCCCAGATGAGGATGTTGACTCCGATTCCTCTCGAGGTTTCTTCCAGTTGCCATCTTGGGAGTTTCCTCCTGCTGCTGTCGCCTTGTCCTTGCTCATCAGGGACAGTCTGATTAATATGATTTACTCACACGGTTCAAATATTTCCTTTATTTTCTTTTTGATTCCACGAAGCTACTTTGCACCAATGAAAAGCACTATATAAATAAAACTGAATTGGACCGCTGAGTGAGATTTGATGTTCTGGTCACAATGATGACTTGTACTGTATACAAGTAAACTGCAGATTGACAGGTGAGACTTACAGGAATGTGTAGGATTGGTTGGAATTTCTTTGAGAATGATCTTCGGTGAATCTTCTTTAAGCGTGTTTTCACGCTTGACCCGGAGGCTTGAGGACTGATTCTGGGTTTAGGGGCTACGACTTGTACCAGAAACCTACAGTACATATCTTTATCATGAAAATTATATATATTCAGACTAGTTAAGTAGATGTACTGGGGCAGTGGTGGCTCAGGCGATTGAGGTTCTGGGTTGCTGATTGGAGGATCCAGGGTTTGAGACGAGCCACCACCGGGTTTCCATGGTCGGGACTCCCATGTATGATACCCGATGACTGAGATGCCTCCCTTGGGTGGAGAAATGGCTGCATTGTGGCAGCAAGGGTATCCGATGTAAATCCTGTGCAGATGACATATCCGAAAGCAGATCGAATGATCCGACATGGCGACCCCAAGATGGGTGAAATCCCAAGAAAAAAGTTAAGTATATTTTTATCTGTCCTTTCCTTTTTTTTTTTTTTTTCCACCCAAACCCTGGAATAGTTGAATGTTTTGTCCGACTCCGACTTCTTCTTCTTCTTCCTCCTCCTCCCCCTCACCTGTGTGATGTGTGGTTTGACTGACTCCATCAGTGCCAAGCCAGTGACAACACAATCCAGTCTGGTCAATACTCCTGAGTCCACCTGTCAGCCTGGGTTTCTTATACTGAGTGTAAACAACATTGGCAGCGCTCCCTGTAATCCCCAGATCCACCGGACTCTCTCCGTACTGTATATGCATCTTTCTGTGTACTAGAGGGTTAATTATATATGGGGTTAAAAATGTTAATTTTAGTAATAATACTTTTATGTATTCTTTTGTAATCAGAACACCAAGTTGCCACAAAAGAACACTGGGTACCTGGATAAGTTAAAAGCTTGGACTGGCTCAGATATTACATTTACTAAAGCATCTAACTAATCAGAGATGAAGAACGCAGAGATTTATAGAAAAAGACCGAAAAAGCTGAAGAATACAACTTTTTTCCTCTTCTGTTATATTTTCAGCAGAATCAAAGTGAGCAGAAGTGTTCTGTTCATGGCAAAAAAAGGAACTGTTATGGTCTAAATGCTTTGAGCTTTGAACAAATACTCGTCTTATCGGCTCAGAATCCGCGTAAACAGTTAGGAATCTCCAATCAGGTGGTTTTCAACCCTGGTCCTGGAGGACCCCCTGCCTTGCAAATTCGAGGGTTCTCTCAAGTAAACAAATCATCTAATTAACAGCATTGAAGTGGATGTGAGAGAGCAGGGAAAACACTAGAATGTGCAACACAGGGGTCCTCCAGGACCAAGACTGAGAACCAATGCTCTAATCAGAAGTATTTCAACCCGATGAAAGAAATATCGCCCATTTAAACACAGCTAGCATATTTTTACTAAGGTTCCATTAACTAACATTATTAGTTAACAAAAACTCAATTGAACTTCGTTCACTAAAAGTCTGTTCGATATTGTTTTCTTGAGTTTGGATGTGATATTCTTATTCCAGAATGGTCAGAATGGAAAGAATGTATGTTTTTCAAGTTCATACTACTTCCTAGCCACTTCCCTGTCAGGTTCTCAATGCTTCCCTGATATTGTCACATTCATTTCATATCAATCACATGATCACACACTTGCCTGGTCTGATGAGATCAAACCGACTTATTACTATATCCAATAACATAATATGAGCTTAATGCGATTGTCTACAATGTGGCATGGCCTACCATAGCTATAACACAAGCCTGAAGAAGTCGTTTTAGGAAATCCTTTGCCGTAGCAACCCCAATGGCGACTCCGTCAGAACCCTGTTCAATCTTTTCCGTCTGCGCATGTCTGAGTACATCAAAGACATCACGGAGAGACATTAGTCACGCTCTTAACTGGTCAACATCATGGTCACGGCATCCTCAAGTCCTTCCCGCGTCTTGCTTTGACACGTCCTTTAACGCGTTCCTGTAAAGTTCTTACCGTGTTCACGCATTCCTTTTGCAGATGTAGTGGAAACATGGTCCAGTGTAATGGGGTGGTAAGCTATATTTTATTAGTAGAAATTATTTTCATTGTGCTTTTCTGAATTCAGTGTCTGAATCACATACTGTAATGGGCTTGACTGAAAATGTACAGTAGAAATAAATGAGTGAGGTAAATACGGTTGATTTATCTAGTTCCAGTGGCACGTGTTGGTGGAGTGGGATATATCAGACAGAACGTGAACAGTCAATTCTTAAATGTTAATGTGTTGGAAGAAAGAAAAACAGGCAAGTGTCTGATTTTACTTTGCCAAGAGCCAGTTTGTTGATTATGGGGCAGAGCGATGCTGACCCCAGTTCACTGCTGACCATTTATACAGTGGGCATCAGAACGGGAGTGTTTGGAAAAGATAGCCTTGTATGTTGACTCATGTTTTACATCATTTTACATCATGTCTACATCAATGTAGTATATGCAATGTAGCATCCGCTATATATGTAGTATCCACTATGTAGTATCCGCTATATAGTATCCACTATGTAGTATATGCAATGTAGTATATGCAATGTAGCATATGCAAGGTAGTATCCGCTATGTAGTATCCGCTATATAGTATCCACTGTGTAGTATATGCAATGTAACATATGCAAGGTAGTATCCGCTATGTAGTATCCGCTATATAGTATCCACTGTGTAGTATATGCAATGTAGCATATGCAAGGTAGTATCCGCTATGTAGTATCCGCTATATAGTATCCACTGTGTAGTATATGCAATGTAGCATATGCAAGGTAGTATCCGCTATGTAGTATCCGCTATATAGTATCCACTGTGTAGTATATGCAATGTAGCATATGCAAGGTAGTATCCGCTATGTAGTATCACAATGTAGTATCCACTATGTAGTAGCCGCTATATAGTATCCACTATGTAGTAGCCGCTATATAGTATCCACTATGTAGTAGCCGCTATATAGTATCCACTATGTAGTAGCCGCTATATAGTATCCACTATGTAGTAGCCACTATATAGTATCCACTATGTAGTAGCCGCTATATAGTATCCACTATGTAGTAGCCGCTATATAGTATCCACTATGTAGTAGCCGCTATATAGTATCCGCTATGTAGTATATGCAATGTAGTATCCATTATGTAGTATCTGCTATGTAGTATCCACTATGTAGTATCCGTTATGTAGTATCTGCTATGTAGTATCCGCTATGTAGTATACACAATGTAGTATCCACTATGTAGTAGCCGCTATGTGGTATATGCAATGTAGTATCCACTATGTAGTATCCGCTAGGTAGTATATGCAATGTAGTATATGCAATGTAGTATCCGCTATATAGTATCCGCTATGTAGAATATGCTACCTAGTATCCGCTATATAGTATCTGCTATGTAGTATATGCAATGTAGTATCTGCTATATAGTATCCGCTATGTAGTATCCACTATGTAGTATATGCTCTGTAGTATCCGCTATATAGTATCCGCTATGTAGTATATGCTACCTAGTATCCGCTATATAGTATATGCAATGTAGTATCCGCTATATAGTATCCGCTATGTAGTATCCGCTATGTAGTATATGATATGTAGTATCCGCTATGTGGTATATGCAATGTAGTATCCGCTATATAGTATCCACTATGTAGTATATGCTATGTAGTATCCGCTATATAGTATCCGCTATGTAGTATATGCTACCTAGTATCCGCTATATAGTATATGCAATGTAGTATCCGCTATATAGTATCCTCTATGTAGTATCCGCTATGTAGTATATGATATGTAGTATCCGCTATGTGGTATATGCAATGTAGTATCCGCTATATAGTATCCACTATGTAGTATATGCTATGTAGTATCCGCTATATAGTATCCGCTATGTAGTATATGCTATGTAGTATCCGCTATATAGTATCTGCTATGTAGTATATGCTACCTAGTATCCGCTATATAGTATCCGCTAGGTAGTATATGCAAAGTAGTATATGCAAAGTAGTATCCGCTATATAGTATCTGCTATGTAGTATATGCTACCTAGTATCCGCTATATAGTATCTGCTATGTAGTATCTGCTATGTAGTATCCACTATGTACTATACGCAATGTAGTATCCGCTATATAGTATCCGCTATGTGGTATATGCAATGTAGTATCCACTATGTAGTAGCCGATATATAGTATAAACTATGTAGCATATGCTATGTAGTATCCGCTATGTAGTATATGCTATGTAATATCCGCTATATAGTATCCGCTATGTAGTATATGCTACCTAGTATCTGCTATGTAGTATATGCTATGTAGTATCCACTATGTACTATACGCAATGTAGTATCCGCTATATAGTATCCGCTATGTGGTATATGCAATGTAGTATCCACTATGTAGTAGCCGATATATAGTATCCACTATGTAGTATATGCTATGTAGTATCCGCTATATAGTATCCGCTATGTAGTATATGCTACCTAGTATCCGCTATGTAGTATTTGCTACCTAGTATTCGCTATATAGTATATGCAATGTAGTATCCGCTATATAGTATCCTCTATGTAGTATCCGCTATGTAGTATATGCTATGTAGTATCCGCTATGTAGTATATGCAATGTAGTATCCGCTATATAGTATCCGCTATGTAGTATATGCTATGTAGTATCCGCTATATAGTATCTGCTATGTAGTATATGCTACCTAGTATCCGCTATATAGTATCCGCTAGGTAGTATATGCAAAGTAGTATATGCAATGTAGTATCCGCTATATAGTATCCGCTATGTAGTATATGCTACCTAGTATCCGCTATATAGTATCTGCTATGTAGTATATGCTATGTAGTATCCACTATGTACTATACGCAATGTAGTATCCGCTATATAGTATCCGCTATGTGGTATATGCAATGTAGTATCCACTATGTAGTAGCCGATATATAGTATCCACTATGTAGTATATGCTATGTAGTATCCGCTATATAGTATCCGCTAGGTAGTATATGCAATGTAGTATCCGCTATGTAGTATCCACTATGTAGTATATGCTATGTAGTATCCGCTATATAGTATCCGCTATGTAGTATTTGCTACCTAGTATCCGCTATATAGTATATGCAATGTAGTAACCGCTATATAGTATCCGCTATGTAGTATCCACTATGTAGTATATGCTATGTAGTATCCGCTATGAAGTATCCGCTATGTAGTATATGCTACCTAGTATCCGCTATATAGTATATGCAATGTAGTATCCGCTATATAGTATCCTCTATGTAGTATCCGCTATGTAGTATATGCTATGTAGTATCCGCTATTTGGTATATGCAATGTAGTATTCATTATGTAGTAGCCGATATATAGTATCCACTATGTAGTATATGCTATGTAGTTTCCGCTATATAGTATCCGCTATGTAGTATATGCTATGTAGTATCCGCTATATAGTATCTGCTATGTAGTATATGCTACCTAGTATCCGCTATATAGTATATGCTATATAGTATCCTCTATGTAGTATCCGCTATGTAGTATCCGCTATATAGTATCTGCTATGTAGTATATGCTACCTAGTATCCGCTATATAGTATATGCTATATAGTATCCTCTATGTAGTATCCGTTATGTAGTATATGCAATGTAGTATCCGCTATGTAATATCCGCTATGTAGTATATGCAATGTAGTATCCAATATGTAGTAGCCGATATATAGTATATGCTATGTAGTATATGCTATCCCGTATCCGCTGTGTAGTATCCGCTATGTAGTATACACAATGTAGTATCCACTATGTAGTAGCCGATATATAGTATATGCTATGTAGTATCCGCTATGTAGTAGCCGATATATAGTATATGCTATGTAGTATCCGCTATGTAGTATATGCAATGTAGTATCCGCTATGTACTATACGCAATGTAGTATCCGCTATGTAGTAGCCGATATATAGTATATGCTATGTAGTATCCTCTATGTAGTATATGCAATGTAGTATCCGCTATGTAGTATATGCTATGTAGTATCCACTATGTACTATACGCAATGTAGTATCCGCTATGTTGTATATGCAATGTAGTATCCACTTTATCCGCTATGTAGTATCCCTTATGTAGTATACGCAATGTAGTATCCGCTATATAGTATCCGCTATGTTGTATATGCAATGTAGTATCCACTTTATCCACTATGTAGTATCCCTTATGTTGTATACGCAATGTGGTATCCACTATATAGTATCTGCTATGTAGTATCCGCTATATAGTATCCGCTATGTTGTATATGCAATGTAGTATCCACTTTATCCGCTATGTAGTATCCCTTATGTTGTATACGCAATGTGGTATCCACTATATAGTATCCACTATGCAGGATATGCAATGTAATATCCACTCTATCTGCTATGTAGTATCCACTATAATGTACACTATATGCTGTGTAGTATCTGCTACATGCCATATGCTGTGTTGTATCCGCTATGTATTATAAGCTATGTAGTAAGTGCATGGGAAATAGGGATGTTTTTGTTGATTCTGTGTCAAAACTGGCAGGAATGCAATGTTACTGGCAAACAGATTCAAATGATTTATGACTGCTGTAGTTTCTGAAAAAAACTCAAACAAACAGTATAATTAGTATCAAGCACAAACACACACTGAACATTCATTTTTATATTCAGGCAATTGTATAAGAATGTAAACCTTCCCTGATATTTTTGCTTTTGATGATGAGAGTTAAGGCATAAGTACCAAGCATATTGTAAAGTTATTTTCAAGTTATGTTCAGGGTGCCAACACATTGCCGGGCACACGCATGCACACACTCACACTCCTTTCTTTATATTTTGCCATTTCGTACATACTCTTTGGGCATGCAGTAAGATCTTGCATGTTTAAACACAGTTTTTTCTTCTTCTTCTTCTTCTTTTTTTTAACTTGACCTCATGTCATAGTAATTTGTTAACGCTGCCACATACGATCATATTTTGATTAATTGTTGTTTCATGGAAGTGAGGTATGTGAACAAACAATATATTACCTTATCATTTATCATGGCCACTCATACAGTATAACAGCACAGGTAATATCACTAACCTCAGTGTAAACACAATTAATCAATCATAGTACTCGAGCTGTAACTGTAAAATTAGTTATTCTCTCTCTCTCTCTGCCCCTCTCTCTCTCTCTCGCTCTCTCATATCTTAATTTTTCACTAACTGACATTCGCTTATCCTGACTTGTGTATCCATATGCAAACATACCTGCTGAGTGATGTAGCCCAACTTTGCTATGCCTTTTTTTTTTTGCATATTTCACGCTTTGATTTATGTCCTGCTTGGTCATGCACTACTGCAAATTCATTAAACTTGACCATGTGCTATATATAAAACGCTGTCACATCCAAAAAAGCTTACCCTAGTTTCTTTCAGAATAAATTAAAGTACAAGTCAAAGATCATTTGTTCTGGCCAATTACTTACACAAGCAGCTTTTAGACCAGAGACTAGCTACATGGCTTGAGACATGAGCATTGAGACTTTCTTTAGTCTCATTAATGAATGATTTCTTTGGTCTGATTATGGTGATATAACTTCTAGACAGAAAGTAGATGGATAATGGCAGTTTTGTTATTGACATTTGTTTCAAATTGAAAGTTCAAAGTTGAAAAACAAAAAACAAAAAAAAACACAATACCCTCAGGCATTTACTGATACCTCTAGGTAAAAAACTTTGTGTTCATTTATAATGTTAAGTAGCCTGTTATTTAAGTTACTGTAAGTTTCCATCCATCCATCCATCCATCCATCCATCCATCCATCCATCCATGGTAGGACCTACAGGCGACATTCACACATGCATTCACATACTACGGGCAGTTTGCCTAATTTAGCCTAATTTAGCCAATTAGCCTAATTTGCATGTCTTTGAACTGACGGAGGAAACCAGAGTACCCAGAGGAAACCCACCAAGCACACAGAACATAAGGCGGAAATCAAACCCGGACCCTGGAGGGACTTAGACTGCTATAAACTTGCGTGATTGCAGTGGCTTTAACACTCAATCTTAAACTTTTGAATGTAATTTTCTTTGGCTTTGCACAATTAATACGTCAATTTCAAACGGTATTCAAGCATACCAGTAAAAAGCCTTTTGACGGCGCTCCAACTTTTATGAACCGGCACATAGCTGCATGTGAATGTGCAACCAGGATGCACTCCTTCAACCGAGCAATAACTCCTGGAGAAAAAAAAAAAAAAAAAATGAAGCAAGAAATGAAAACAAAATCTCCTCTTTCCTAACAAGATCTCTATTTTCATCTGGTTTTTTTTTTGTTGTTGTTGTTCTTTCAACAAGGAGCCAGTGAAATCGTATCTTCATTATGAGACAAAGCGCAATTCTTTAAAGTCTGCCAGCACACAGCGAACATCAAACCAGACCAGCATGCGTTTCTTCCCTTTTATTTATTCATTTTGGCCATGATGCCGCCTTGATCAAACCCCTGGTTATCGCCGTGTTTGGGAGCAGGGTGTTAATCTTAGAGAAGCAGCTGTGTGTGGAGGATTAGGTGGTGATGGAGAGGCGAGGAGAGGAAAGAGGATGCTTCTGCTGACTGAAAAGAGAGAACTGTTCGGAAATAAACATTAAAGTCCAGCACACACAGAGCTCGGAGTTGGCAAGAAGAGCGGTCCACTCCAACATTATCGCTGCGGAGCAGCACCAGGCAGCCGGCGTGTTATATTCAAATCAATTCACTGATGAACTCCTTCATGCAAGCACTAAATTAAACCCTGCATTTTGATCTTTTTTTTCTTCTTCTTTCGTTCCTGCTTGGAATGCAAGGCTTTTAATTCATTATTTATTTACAAAGACCTCGAGTTCGGCATGATTGCTTTTGACCGAGCGACGGCTTAGTGCACACGTTGGCTTATAAATGAAAGAAACCGCCCGTCAGGAGAGGATAACGATCTTCACCTATTTATTTTTCCCCACAAAGTCCCATCTGTCATAAACTCACTTTGGTACACGGCTCTCGTGAGAACACTGATATCGACATCCCGTGTAGTAGTTCTGTCTGAGACCATAACCGAATCCACAGGAAGGCATTCAGCGATGTGAAAGTGTTTCTCGAGCGAGCTAGATGCATCACAGATATTGTTTTACGTTTTATGTAGCTGTACGTGCTCAGTGCCTCAAATATTCATGTCTGCATTTGGATTTCAATACAAGTAGGAGTGGCTTAAGTTAATATGGGAAGCTGATTCTTTATTTTTTTTTTAATGACGTGTGAATTCTGCAGTGGCTCTGACACTTCCTCATTCGCGGCTCCATCACTCCAATTCATGATTAATCACATGCGAAGATGTTGAGTAAATACCACAAGCCAGACGTGGAGGAAAGGTGCATTATGACGAACACCCACATAGCACTGGTGGTTGCACGATAGCAGAACTTTTCATTTTTTTTTTTTTGTCTATATTTGCCAAAACTCAAAACTGGTTGTATGGATCCATATAAAATGTGCCACCTTCAGGCGAATGTTATGAGGTGTAGAATGGTTGAGGTACAGACATGAACAGGGGCAGAGAGAAGCCCAGTTCCCACTTCCATCATTTTTTTTTTTTTGTGCTACGAATCCATAGACTGTGATCCAAAAATAAAAATTGCAGCGCTTTATTGGTTGTTGCTGGTCTCTCCCCAGGATTACAGTATGTAGACCCTCCTGGTGCACCGTAGAGAGCTTCATTACATGCATTTGGTGAAATACCTTGAACAGAAGTATGTAATCAGCCAATCGCATGGCAGCATCTCAATGCATTTAGGCATGTAGACATGGTCAAGACAATTTGCTGAAGTTCGAACTGAGCTTGAGAACGGTGAAGAAAGGTGATTTTCTGTAAGTGACATTGAATGTGGCGTGGTTGTTGGTGCCACAGCATGGTTTGAGTATTTGCTGAAACCGCTGAACTACTGGGGTTTTGACACAAAGCCATCGCCATGTTGATGTCAGTGGCCAGAGAGAATGGCTCAGGCCAGACTGATTTGAGTTGATAGACAGTCAACAGTAACTCAAATAGTTACAACTGAGGTATGCTGAAGAGCATCTCTGAGCACACATCAAATCTTAGGAGATGGACTACAGCAGCTCCTGCCAGCTAAGAACAGGAAACTGAGGATACAGTTTGCATGGCCTATTGAAATTGGACAGCAGAAGATTGGATCAGTGTTGAATGGGGTGATGAGTCTTGATTTCTGCAACAACAGTAGGGTCAGAATTTGTGCATAAACGGTGTGAAAGAATGGATCCATCCTGCCTCGTATCAACAGTTCAGAATGGTGGTGGTGGTGGTGGTGGTGGTGGTAACCACTTTGCAGACTTTGGGTCCTTTAGTGCTAATCAAGCACAAACTAAATGCCACAGCCTACAGTACCTGAGTATTGTTGCTCACCGTGTCCTTCCCTTTATGACCACAGGATAACGCCCCATGTCACAAAGCTAAAATCATCTCGGCCTCCGGGTGGCGCAGTGGTAAAGCGCTCGTCCTATCATCCGGAGATCGCTAGTTCGATCCCCGGGTGATGCTGTGACCTCTCGCAGCCGGAGGTCTAGAGAGAGCTGATTGGCCGAGCTCTCTCAGAGGGGAGGGATGAGAGGTACTTAGTGCTCCCACATTAATCGCGGCTCTACAGCCAATCAGGGGTGTAGCCAATGTGAGGTCACGCGAGCGAAAGGAGCGGATAGCGCTGTCCTCCGGGTGTGTTACTCCGCCCCCAACGGTGCGTGAGCGAGCAGTTCGAAAAAAAAAAAGCGGTCGGCTGGCGTCACGTGGTTCGGAGGAAACACGTGGTAGTAGTAGTAGCCTTAATGTGGAGCCCCCTAGTGACGGGGAGGAACTGGACACGACTAAATTAGGGAGAAAAACGGGGGGAAATCTGCTGCAATTGCGTGATGCCGTCATGTTAATATGGACCAAAATGTCTAAGGAATGTTTCCGGAACCTTATTGAATCTATACCACGAAGAATTAAGGCAGTTCTGAATGGGTGGCCGTTGAATGTATGATAAATGGTAGACCGGAGAGGTCTCCAAGTCCCCAAATCTTTATTCCAGGCTCAGGTCTTCTGGTTGGTTTCAAGGGCCTTGTAATGTAATGTAATGTGATGCATCACAGTGAGAGATGAGACACTGGCTGAGAAACACCAGGCTGCTTGGTGTCATGAGCTTTAAACATTTAAAAGGATTTAAGGTTCAAGTGAAAACCACTCAAGCTTTAACCAAACAAATGCCATATGTGAGCGAATGCCTATGTGCAAATAGGAGTGACGTTGGAAACGGATATTAATACAACATAATTAACAGCTTCATTTGTGCAATGCAATTACAATAATAAAGTAGTTTGGGGAAAAATATATATATATACAAGCTACATCTTGCTTTTGAGTTTATGTTCATGTATGATGAAGGAATATCAGCTGTGCAGCTTCCGATCAGTTAATTATTAGCTGCGATGGCTGAGCTGCATTATTGGATGTGATTTTGCATATTTGTGCTTTCTTGTGGAATTTGGTTGGCATCACTACTGTAAATACAAAAAAAAAAAAAAACAGCTGTGCATTGAATGTGCTAGGTAAAGTATGACGGATTGTTATTAATAAACATACATAAGTGAGTGTTGGGAAAAAAAAAAGTGTAAATATGAAAGCGCTAAAAAGAGCTTTACTCAAAAAAAAAAAAAAATACATTTGAACTTTGATTCAATAGAATAAAAAAAAAAAGATGATGAAGACATCAACATCCACTTCAGACGCTGCAGCAGCGTCTCGGGTTTGGTGTAACGGCGTAAATTATAAATATTCATACTAATTTTAGGTCGCGGAATTTTAAACCGACCCACAACTTCAAAGCAGATAAAACAAGGCAAGGATGTTTTATTCATTACTTGAAGTTTCTTTTTTTCCCCAGTAGTTTCATAAAGAGATGCTGCATCATGTTTTTCATATACACACGTCGACAAAATTGTTGGTACCCTTCGGTCAATGAAAGAAAAACTCACAATGGTCACAGAAATAACTTTAATCTGACAAAAGTAATAAAAAAGTAAGAATTCTATCAATGTTAACCAATGAAAGTCAGACGTTGCTTTTCAACCATGCTTCAACAGAATTATTTAAAAACATAAACTCATGGAACAGACCTGGACAAAAATGATGGTACCCCTAGAAAATACTGAAAATAATGTGACCAAAGGGACATGTTAATTCAAGGTGTGTCCACTAATCAGCATCACAGGTGTCTACAATCTTGTAATCAGTCAGTGGGCCTATATATAGGGCTCCAGGTCGTCACTGTGTTGTTTGGTGACATGGTATGTACCACACTCAACATGGACCAGAGGAAGCGAAGGAAAGAGTTGTCTCAGGAGATTCGAAAGAAAATTATAGACAAGCATGTTAAAGGTAAAGGCTAGAAGACCATTTCCAAGCAGCTAGATGTTCCTGTGACTACAGTTGCACATATTATTCAGAAATTTAAGATCCATGGGACTGTAGCCGACCTCCCTGGACGTGGACGCCGGAGGAAAATTCATGACAAATCAAAGAGACGGATAATCCCAATGGTAACAAAAGAGCCCAGAAAGACTTCTAAAGAGATCCAAGGTGAACTTCATGCTCAAGGAACATCAGTGTCAGATCGCACCATCCGTCGTTGTTTCAGCCAAAGCGGACTACATGGGAGACGACCAAGGAGGACACCATTGTTGAAAACAAATCAGAAAAAAAGCCAGACTGGAATATGCCAAACTACATGTTGACAAGCCACAAAGCTTCTGGGAGAATGTCCTATGGACAGATGAGACAAAAATGGAACTTTTTGCCAAGGCACATCAGCTCTATGTTCACAGATGGAAAAATGAAGTATATGAAGAAAAGAACACTGTCCCTACTGTGAAACATGGAGGAGGCTCTGTTATGTTCTGGGGCTGCTTTGCTGCATCTGGCACAGGGTGTCTTGAATCTGTGCAGGGTACAATGAAATCTCAAGACTATCAAGGGATTCTAAAGAGAAATGTGCTGGCCAGTGTCAGAAAGCTGGGTCTCAGTCGCAGGTCATGGGTCTTGCAACAGGACAATGACCCAAAACACACAGTTAAAACACCCAAGAATGGCTAAGAGGAAAACATTGGACTATTCTAAAGTGGCCTTCTATGAGCCCTGACCTCAATCCTATTCAGCATCTTTGGAAGGAGCTGAAACATGCTGTCTGGAAAAGGCACCCTTCAAACCGGAAACAACTGGAGCAGCTTGCTCATGAGGAGTGGGCCAAAATACCTGCAGAGAGGTGCAGAAGTCTCATTGACAGTTACAGGAATCGTTTGATTGCAGTGATTGCCTCAAAAGGTTGTGCAACAAACTATTAAGTTAGGGGTACCATCATTTTTGTCCAGGCCTGTTCCATGAGTTCATTTTTTTTTTATAATTCTGTTGAAGCATGGTTGAAAAGCAATGTCTGACTTTCACTGGTTAACATTCATAGAATTCTTATTTATTATTACTTTTGTCAGATTAAAGTTATTTCTGTGTCCATTGTGAGTTTTTCTTTCAGTGACCGAAGGCTACCAACAATTTTGTCCACGTGTGTAGAACAAGGGGAAAAATGTACTGTATAACCTTCACTGGAAAAAAGTTCTGAGTCGATCCGATCAGCTTTACCTCGGAGGCTCTACAAATTAGAAAATTTTTTCTTACTTTCTTTTCCCCAGAACATTGAGTGCCGTGCTGGTAGCCGTTAGTGCTGACTGTTCTCCTGATTAATGATGTGGTTGTGATTAACACAGCTCCGATCACACTTCTGTCAGTCTTCCAAATGGTCTCTGTCTTGTTGACACTCGCCTGTCCATCTCGCACGCTTGCTCATCGTTATGATCCGATTGTCCCTTATTACATCCCTCAGTGAGCATGTGGAGATTTCAAACTGAAGTGCTGGTAATTTTCTGCTAATCGTTTCTCTGTGAAAAGCTCACTGAAGAAAACGTTTTGCTTTACCAACACACTGCCTCATGAGGGCTAAAACATTAACCGCGGATGCCGTGGTACCGGTCCGGCCTAGCCGGATGCTGTAGCCGTCTCATGACATCTTTATTTTTGTAAGAAATTGAAGAACGTATAATTCTGTGTACACTGTTATAGGAAATGAATCAACAGTTGTGTGACTGGCGTGATGATGAATAGTCGGAGGAAGTTGATTTGTTTTCTAAACAACACATCCTGAAATGCTTTTCTCTTATACAAGCCAGGATGCTTTTTATCCATATTGTGGTTGTATTTATTGACGTGGGATTCGAAATTAACCGGGAAATTTCTGGTGAATGAAGGCATGAACCCAATCGAATCACTCACCCCCATCATGTGCATGTTACAGGAACTCGGCTGGGAGTGATTGTCACATCCTCCATACAGTCCTGACCTCGCGCCAAGTCATTTCCATATGCTCGGCACATTAAAGGAGTTCCTGGGAGGCCAGTGTTTTAGACATGAAGCACTAAGAAAACGTTCTGCCTGGATGGTATCCAAACGCTAGTGAAACACCGGGATAAGTGCATGAGTGGATTATATATAAAGAATCAAGGGAGTTTTTACTCTCATAATGGTGTTCAGTTCTTCTGCACAATCAAAAGTCCCGCTTTGACTCGAACGAGCCTTGGATAACCAGTTGTACTAGCCTCTTATTTCTTATTTCGTATTATTGACGTTAATAAACGAAGAAAAAAACATCATGTCATGAAACTAAGGAACCAGACTGAGTAAATGACTCTAACTTTGATTGATGTATTAAAAAGTTGAACTATATTAAGTCTGAGCGAAAACATCAAAGTACTGTTGTTTTAGGATCTTGGGTCGTTTATTTCTAGTCGCCTTTCTGGGAGACGCCATTGATTTAAAGAATAAGAAGTTTGTATATCTAACGAATTTGTTTCTGTATTCTGTACTCGTCAGCCTCTTGTACTGTACGTGACCTCCACTGTGGGTGATACCGTATCTCCCTCTCCTTCAGCAGATGGTGTCCTGTGGCCTTTATTCTGTTAACACATACAGTACCTGCATGTTACAGTACTTACTGGTATACTCCATGTAATGAATGGATTTCTGCACTCCTCCTGCTCACCACTGTCCGCATACATTGTTAATGCCAGGTTGACCCGTGTCAGATTCCCTATGAAGAATCGATCTTGACGATCGATCCGATGCAACATTCCAGTGAGGCTCTGGTTCGGATGGGCTTTTTCGTCGAACACATGGGCTCTTGTCTCGTCTCCGACTGTGCTCGCAGAACGTGGACTTTGACACGTTGCTAATTTCTGTTATAAATAATATAACGCTGTAAATGCAGTCGGTTTCATCAGAGGAGAGACTTGGCATCACATTTGCACAGTTCTGGAGACAAATTGCCTTTTGACTCTTTCCTAATCATTGCTTAAATGGTTTTCCTAGCACATAGCATTCGAAATCATGGGACAATTGATTGAGACCAATCGAAAGATCGTAAGGACCCATGAGACTAGAGGACAATTCCTTTCTGCTAAAGACACATTAGAGACTTTAAATAACGAGCGCCGTCATGACGGACTTGGAACCAAATCATTAATTAAAAAGTCTCTTAGCGCTACGGTTGAACAATGTGTGTTTTTGGCTAATAAAATAAACGTAACGTAAACAAATAAACGTGCGTTAGCTAACACACTTTATTTATAAAAGTGTCTTTAACTAAAGTGCTTTGAGCATCATTGACCTACAGTATTTCATTATCTGGTGTAAAAAAACTACTTATAAATCATACATTTAAAAACATCAGAATCACACAGCTTGATTTTTATTTTTGTTGTTGTTGTTGTTGTTGTTCTGGAGGTCGATCACTGCTTGAGGTCCCTGTTAACACTGTTTGATGGAGTGCATTTCAAATGTTAGCATAATGAAGTATAGGAGACAGTAGGAGAAATGTCAAAAAAGAACAAAAACAATGAATACAAAATAAACATCTGGAATTTCAAGTAATTCAAAACCAGATGTTCTGTTGTGCTGAGTCCAGGATGCAGGGATCCCGCGGAATCTTAAATCTAGTGAACTTAATTTCTCATTTCTAAATATAAGATGAGATGAGATTATTAAGCTCTATGCCTAAACAACATTTCTTTTTTTTTTTTCATTGTATAAAAGTAGCCTTAGTAATCTTTTAATTTTATTTTAATCTGTTAAGGAATTTTTAGATACATTTGTCTAGATTCAAAGTAATTTCATTTAAGAGATCACTTCTTTGAAGTGTTTGCAAGAATGTAGCAAAATGTGGTCATAATGCAGTTTGTAAAGCTAAAACATCTCATTCATTTATAAAAAGCATCTAAGCAAGTGAAATATTCTTGAATAGCCCGTCTACACTGTAAACCCGATTGAGTTGGCAAAACTCAAAATATTGGAGGTAATCAGTTACATCAATTATTTATTATTTTTTTTAGTAATGATGTTTCCAATTTTAAGTAAACAGAACTATGAATTTTTGAGTTTGTTGAACCTGTTTGCAAATCAAATAAATTGTTGCAGACAATCCAGGCCAGGAATCGAACCTGGGACTTTTGCATGGCAGGCAAAACATCTACCACTGAGCCACCGATGCTCTATAGATTTTACATTGGTGGAAGGCGACAGTTACTGTTGCTGAAGTACTTACGATTACTTAAAATATCAGATTTGTTCGGCTAACTTGAAAAGTGTCATTTCTACAAACTCATGAATGCCAAAAAGTTCTGAACACTCAAAAAGGTCTATTGATTTGACCTAATTGCAATTATTTACAGTGCTCAATGAGTTTAATTACTTTTTACAGTGTGTCTATAACTTCTTGTTTTCCTATCGAGTTTACAACAAACCAAACTATTAATTAAATAATTAACCTTATTTCTACTCAAATGTTACTTAAATTGCAAATAGAAAAAATGTCTTGTTTAATGGGCAAGATATTTATTTATTTATTTATTTATTTGAATTAATTAATTCCTAAAGATTATAAAATAACTTCTAAATTATATAGAAATTATAAGATTTTTTTTTTTACATTTTTCAAAATTTTTAAGAAATAATCATATTGTAGGTTTACCTAAATTCAAGAATATTTCACTTGCCAAGAAGTTTTTTTTTTTTTTTTTTTTTGCACTGATCATACTCTGTGTGTAATGAGATTTCATGGCTCCAGGTAAATATATATAGTTTAAAGGTTGTACAATTCTTGACCAATCTCACTCACACCTCAAGGCTCTCTCTTCAAGAAAAGCTTGACATCCCTGTCCTGACTCTCTTGGAATTCTCACTGAAAGCATTGCAAGATTCAATATTTGCTTCTAAATGGGATTTGCCTAAATTATTAAACTGAGCAACCAAACAGTGTGATGAATGTATTTGTGATGGAGTACTAATGGAATCACAATCTCACTATATATATATATATATATATATATATATATATATATATATATATATATATATATATATATATATATATATATATATATATAGTGATTGTGATTCCATATATATATATATATATATATATATATATATATATATATATATATATATATATATATATATATATAATTTTTTTTCAAAAGCAGCCCGCTGCGAAACAATAACAGGAATCCTCGGTTACCCCCGACCAGCTCGTCTTCTCCGTGTCCTGATACTTCACCCAGGCCTTTTTATAACCATCACAAGTGCGTTGGAAAAAGCCAGAATGCTGTCACCCCTGTCAGTGGGGCCAGAGAGGTGGTGGGAAGCTGTCATTCCGACGAAACTTCAGAATGCCTTTTCCGAGCCTCCAGTGTGTCTGAGCTGACATGAGCTTCCCCCCCTTGTGGATTTAATACCACGTACACGCTTCCTGGGTGTCGCTGTTGCAATTCATTGCCGGGCTGAAGTAAGCAGAGCTGGGGATCCAAAGACATCCTGGCTTTATTAGCATTCATTTGTTGTCGATGGTCATATGCCGTATAATATTGCGTTGTTAAGTCAGGAAGGGCTACGCGAGTACCGAAGCTTGGAGAAACTTCCCACTCTGAGTTATTGAGTCCAATCAGCAGAAGCAGGCGAGAGGCATTTCGCTTCCGAACATGAAAAGCGATCCTATTTTCACAGAGCCGTGAGAGGAGGAGAGAGCTGAAATATTTCATTAATGGCCGTCTGACTCCAGTCTGAGTGCCGCTCTCGGCTCCTTATCCCACACGAGCCAGATTCCGACCTGGTTATGGGGTCGTAAATTACATATTGACTGCCTCATTATGCTCATTCGATTTCACCGTGATCAAAAGTGCTATTGAAGTGTCAGACCCAGGGAAGTGTGGATCCCAGGTAGGGGAGGGCGGAGGAGCTCGCGGCCGTTCCTGATTCGCCGAGGCGTGGTGAAAACAAGGACGATGATTTGTGTGATGGTCTTCTTGTTCACTTCACTCTTATTCCTTCCAAGGGATTGCTCCTGGTATTGATTTGTCTGGAGTTAAAAGTGCGTCGTCATTGGAGAATGACGTTATTGAGGTTGAGATTCTTTTCATTCTGATGAGGTTTTTTCCACATCTGTGGTTTCCACATCTTATGCCCTTATTGTTTTAGTACGCTCTAAATAAAATGGCCTGCATTGATTTGTTTTTAAATATTGGACCACTGGCCTTGTGAGAACTGCAACGCCTGCAACATGCAGCCACAATACGGTATACGCGATGTCGGATATGGAAAACATACGCACATTAAACACACGAGTTTCATGATGCTAAAGTACAAGGGGCGTTCAGGTCGATCCCGGACCTTCGGTTGTGCAGAACAACAGAACAGTTACGGAGAGTAAAAACTCGCCTTATTTCTCTGTATAATCCCCTGCTACACTAATGCACTCGTCCCAGCGTTTCACTGGTGCTTGGACCCCATCAAGGTAGCACGTTTTGTCAGTATGTTGGAGCCATGATCAGATTGCCTGCTTCACGGCTGAAACGCTGGCCTCCCAGGAGCTCCTTAGGAAATGGTTTCAAAGGGAGATTAGAACAGTACAGCGGACGTGACGATAACTCCCAGCCGAGTTCCTGTAACGTACTCTTCCGCAAGTTATCTGTTGATTTCCAAGGATCAGGTGTTCCCATTCCCTAATCGACCACCGGCGCGACTGCAGTGGCCTCTGAACCACCTCGTCCGGGATCATCTTTCTCGGAAATATGGCCGTCTTTAAAATGTAAAATTCATCAGAATTCCAGGTTTAACTTCAACACTTATCTGTTCCAACTTGTCATTCTGATTGACCTTGCAATGTCCTAGTAGGCCGACAGATACAGGACGCATTGATGGCACCAAGCTAACAGATACAGTCTTTGACAGGTGCCTTTTTTTTTTTTTGGAATGAATCACTTATAAAACATGTTAGATTTGTATTGACCAAACACCAGAGTCCAATGAGACAAAGACAGAGTCCTGACCTGACTGGTCCTGGTTGGTTGGTTGGTTGGTTGGTTGGTAGGGAGGGACAGGGACTCTGTGTTAGACAGTTAAACTGGCTAATTCCTTCCTTATTGTGGTGGCCAGAGGGCGCACTCCTGGCAACCTCTTAGCTACGCCTATACTAAGATTGTAATTACATCCATGTGCATAATTCTGCCTAATATTAACTAACCCGAGTCGAAGCCTTACGGTCTGTGTTTGACGCTTATTGTTGCATCAGCAATACCGCGAACATTTAACGAACTCTCTTAATCTGCTATTCATCACCTGTGCGTAAAAGCAATGGACCATCATGTTTGTAAAAATGAGCGCTAGCCTTTATTCAAACACCTCTACAAAGCTGTTTGCTTGTGCAAATCGCTGCCTTTTAATGGTTCATCAGCTCATTTTTATTCTAACGTGGCACTGAGCGCTCTCATACCGCCTGCTCTTTCAGGTTCATTATCTTTCAGCCATGTGGCTTTTTAAACCGCGACCAGCGGAGTACTTCATTAGCAACATGCCCTGCAAATATGCTGTCAACACACTCGTTTCCAAATTGTTTTTTTTTTTTTTTTTTTTTTCACACAGATCTGAGCACATTGTTATAATGGAGTTTTTTTTTTTTTTGCATTCCACCAGAGAGAGAGAGAGAGAGAGAAGTGCATGTTAGAGGAAGTATCGGCATGGTGAGCGGGGACTACAGGAAGTCGTTAGACGGGGCTGGTAATTGAATGTGCGAGATGGAGCGTGGCGTGGGCTTGTCTGAGTGAGAAGCTGACGACCTTGAGTGAAGAAGCAGGCTTTAATTTAGCACGGCGCGCTCAGGTGACCTCCTCCGAGCCAAATGAGGAGGAGAAGACCGCCTCTCCTCTCCTAATGGAGACTCCACTCACGAGCGGTGCTCGTGAGCTGCCATGCATTTCAATTACGCACAGAGTCACTGATGATTATTGCTAAACATTTCCCTCACGCTCATGACATGCCATTTAGTTTGTGGCTAGAGGTACAGTACGCCCTGTGTTATGCCGTGTGTGTACACCCAGACTGGGACGAAAGTGAGGGAGACAGGGAGAGACCGAAGGAGACATGAAAAGGAAGGAAAGACGGAAAAAAGAAAAAGGAAGGACATAAAGTAGGAAGGAAGGAAGAAAGAAATAACGAAGGAAATAAAGAAAAGACTAGAGAAGGATGGAAGGAAGAAAGGATAGGAAGAAACAGAGAGATAGGAAAAGACCAGAAGAAATAAGATGGCAAAAGGGGAGACAGATGGGAAGAGAAATAAAGAAAGACATACAGTAATGAGACAGACAATGAGTGAGGAAAAGATGAGGCACTGGATGAGACATGAATAAACTGGAGGAATGAATGAGAATCCAGAAGCAGCGGGAAGAGATAAGGGGAAGACAGAAGGAGACATGAGACAAGGGAAGACAGGAAGAAAGTAAGGGAGACAGTGGAGATAAAAAAAAAAATAAAAAAAAAAAGACATGGAAAAATTAGAGGAAAGAAAGGGAGACCAGAAGAAATTGCGAGAGACATAGAGATATGAAGAGACAGGGAGAGACTGGTAGAAAGAAATGGAGACCAGAGGAAGATGGGAACAGTCAAGGAGAAAGAATGGTAGACGGGTAGAGACATTAAGAGAATTTAATAAACTGTAAGAAAAAAAAGGGAGATCTGGAGAGATTGGAAGAGAGAAGAAAGACACAAAAAACACGAGGAGACAGAGAGGGACCAGAAGAAAGACAGAGAAGGAGATACTGTACTGTAGGAAGAGATGGGGAGACAGACCCTGGAAGACGCATCTTGGAAGAAAGAAATCTTGGAAGAAAAGGAGACCAGGGGAGATGAGAAGAAAGGGAAAGAAAGAAATGCAATCAAGGAGAAGAATCAAGGATGAAAAATGGAGAAAAAAAAGGAAAAAGAGAGACCAAACAAGGTGATTAAATAAGTCAAGGAAGAAAAAAACCATGTGCTGCTTACAATCTGGAAGTTTATAACAACAACAACAACAACAACAACAACAACAACAACAAAATCCTTTAAAGATTTTTAAAAAGAACGTCACTCACCTCCTCATATGATAATCTAAGATGAAAAGGGCTCGAGAAACTTTGTGTGTGTGTTGGTGGGAGTTGTTTGGGATCGGATAAATATGCATCCTTACCCATTAGATCACAACAATTCGTAACACTTAACTTTCATTACCAGCTAATAAGTGAGCGGATACAGTAAGCAGTCAATGCAGTGTACTTGTATTCGCACATTCATACTTTATATTGCGCTTCCTGAGTGTTGGTAGAAATTTGCAGGATAATTAAGCCTTAGGAGAATGATAGCAAAACTAATTGTGCTCTCAATCCAGCGTCTAAAGACATAATGAATCATTAATAACGGCGCTGAATCATTTTAGAAATGCTCAAAATGCCTTGTCAAATTTATTCAAGTAACGTGCACAGCAAACAATTTTAACGATGCGTGTAGCTCTGTAACTGTTGATTAAAAATATGAAGCAAAAAAAAAAAAAAAAAAGGGAAAATAATGACAACGGCACATTAATCAATATTTATTTGCTTTGCCTCTTGCTCTCGCCGCTCTCATCTCATTATCTTGCGACCAGTGGAAAGAAAACCGTCTCCACACAGCACCGGTGACCTTCTGAGTGCCTCGCTCTGGTCTCTCCGACTCTCAGTCAGCCGCTTGGACAGTTTATGTAATAATTGACTTCCCCCAACTGGCCACTTCATTAGGCACACCTTGCTAGTACGGGTGTTGGACGCGCTTTTGTCTTCGGAACTACACGGTGCTGGAAACGCTTTTTAAACATTGTTCATCCATATTGGCATGAGGGCATCACGCACTCGCTGCAGATTTGTCGGCAGGACATCCATGATGCTAATCTCCCATTGCACCACATCCCATATGTGCTCTATTGGATTGAGATCTGGTGACTGTGGAGGCCGTAAGAGTACAGAGGACACGGTCAGTAACAATACTTGGGTAGGCTGTGGCCTTTAAACCAGCCTGAACCGTTGATGCATGGCAGGATGGATCCATGCTTTCATGTTGTTTTCACCAAATTCTGACAAAACCTTCTGAATGTCAAGGCATAAATTGAGAATTATTATTATTATTATTATTTTTTGTCCAGTTTTGGTGAGCCTATGTCAAAATCGTCTTGACCATGTCTGCAGGCATAAATGCTCAGAAATGCTGCCAGGTGATTGGCTGATCATATAGTTGTGTCAACAAGCAATTGAGCAGCTGTACCTTACCTAACAAAGTGGCCGGTGACTCAAATTTTGTTCTACCTTTCTGTAAATGTGATGGTTGGCTTTGATGGGAATAGACTTGTTAATGCTAAAAAAAATACATAGACAGTATTTCAACACAAACATTATCTTAGGCATTAATACAACAGTGGCGTGCTTCTAAAAACAGAAGCTGCTGAGATAAAGTTAAAAAATAAGACAGGAAGAAAGTGTAAGACAAGAGATGGGATGTACTGTAATAAGGACAAGGACAAGAAAGACAGAAATTGCTGTGGATTTAAAAGGAATGAAAAGAAACATGAAGGAAGGAAGGAGGTGGAGGAGAGGAAAGACAGGAAGAGACAAAAAGGAACATGGAGAGAAAGATGATGAGAGACGAGAAGAGATGGGAAGAAAGAAGGGAAGTCATAGGAGAAAAGACAGGATGAGATGGGAAGAAAGACTGGAAGAATTGGGAAGAAAGACTGGAAAAACTGGGAAGAAAGATGGGAAGAATTGGGAAGAAAGACGGGAAGAATTGGGAAGAAAGAAAGGAAGAATTGGGAAGAAAGACGGGAAGAATTGGGAAGAAAGACTGGACGAGATGGGAAGAAAGACTGGAAGAATTGGGAAGAAAGACTGAAAGAGATGGGAAGAAAGACAGGAAGAATTTGGAAGAAAGACTGAAAGAGATGGGAAGAAAGACAGGACGAGATGGGAAGAAAGACAGGATGAGATGGGAAGAAAGACAGGATGAGATGGGAAGAAAGACTGAAAGAGATGGGAAGAAAGACTGAAAGAGATGGGAAGAAAGACTGGAAGAATTGGGAAGAAAGACTGGAAAAACTGGGAAGAAAGATGGGAAGAATTGGGAAGAAAGACGGGAAGAATTGGGAAGAAAGAAAGGAAGAATTGGGAAGAAAGACGGGAAGAATTGGGAAGAAAGACTGGACGAGATGGGAAGAAAGACTGGAAGAATTTGGAAGAATGACTGAAAGAGATGGGAAGAAAGACAGGAAGAATTGGGAAGAAAGACAGGACGAGATGGGAAGAAAGACTGGAAGAATTGGGAAGAAAGACTGAAAGAGATGGGAAGAAAGACAGGAAGAATTTGGAAGAAAGACTGAAAGAGATGGGAAGAAAGACAGGACGAGATGGGAAGAAAGACAGGATGAGATGGGAAGAAAGACAGGATGAGATGGGAAGAAAGACTGAAAGAGATGGGAAGAAAGACTGAAAGAGATGGGAAGAAAGACAGGAAGAATTGGGAAGAAAGACTGAAAGAAATGGGAAGAAAGATAGGAAGAGATGGGAAGAAAGACAGGAAGAGATGGGAAGAAAGACTGAAAGAGATGGGAAGAAAGACAGGACAAGATGGGAAGAAAAACAGGAAGAGATGGGAAGAAAGACAGGACGAGATGGGAAGAAAGACAGGATGAGATGGGAAGAAAGACAGGATGAGATGGGAAGAAAGACTGAAAGAGATGGGAAGAAAGACAGGAAGAATTGGGAAGAAAGACTGAAAGAGATGGGAAGAAAGACTGAAAGAGATGGGAAGAAAGACTGAAAGAGATGGGAAGAAAGACTGAAAGAGATGGGAAGAAAGACAGGATGAGATGGGAAGAAAGACAGGATGAGATGGGAAGAAAGACAAGATGAGATGGGAAGAAAGACTGGAAAAATTGGGAAGAAAGACTGAAAGAGATGGGAAGAAAGACTGGAAAAATTGGGAAGAAAGACAGGAATAATTGGGAAGAAAGAAAGGAAGAGATGGGAAGAAAGACAAGATGAGATGGGAAGAAAGACAGGAAGAGATGGGAAGAAAGACAGGAAGAATTGGGAAGAAAGACTGAAAAAGATGGGAAGAAAGACTGAAAGAGATGGGAAGAAAGACTGAAAGAGATGGGAAGAAAGACAGGAAGAGATGGGAAGAAAGACAGGATGAGATGGGAAGAAAGACAGGATGAGATGGGAAGAAAGACAGGAAGAGATGGGAAGAAAGACAAGATGAGATGGGAAGAAAGACTGGAAAAATTGGGAAGAAAGACAGGAATAATTGGGAAGAAAGAAAGGAAGAGATGGGAAGAAAGACAAGATGAGATGGGAAGAAAGACAGGAAGAGATGGGAAGAAAGACAGGAAGAATTGGGAAGAAAGACTGAAAGAGATGGGAAGAAAGACTGAAAGAGATGGGAAGAAAGACAGGAAGAGATGGGAAGAAAGACAGGAAGAATTGGGAAGAAAGACAGGACGAGATGGGAAGAAAGACTGGAAGAATTGTGAAGAAAGACTGAAAGAGATGGGAAGAAAGACTGAAAGAGATGGGAAGAAAGACAGGAAGAATTTGGAAGAAAGACTGAAAGAGATGGGACGAAAGACAGGAAGAGATGGGACGAAAGACAGGAAGAGATGGGAAGAAAGACTGAAAGAGATGGGAAGAAAGACAGGAAGAGATGGGAAGAAAGACAGGAAGAGATGGGAAGAAAGACAGGACGAGATGGGAAGAAAGACAGGAAGAGATGGGAAGAAAGACAGGACGAGATGGGAAGAAAGACAGGACGAGATGGGAAGAAAGACAGGACGAGATGGGAAGAAAGACTGAAAGAGATGGGAAGAAAGACAGGAAGAATTGGGAAGAAAGACTGAAAGAAATGGGAAGAAAGATAGGAAGAGATGGGAAGAAAGACAGGAAGAGATGGGAAGAAAGACAGGAAGAATTGGGAAGAAAGACTGAAAGAGATGGGAAGAAAGACTGAAAGAGATGGGAAGAAAGACAGGATGAGATGGGAAGAAAGACAGGAAGAGATGGGAAGAAAGACAAGATGAGATGGGAAGAAAGACTGGAAAAATTGGGAAGAAAGACAGGAATAATTGGGAAGAAAGACAGGAATAATTGTGAAGAAAGACTGAAAGAGATGGGAAGAAAGACAGGAAGAGATGGGAAGAAAGACTGGAAGAATTGTGAAGAAAGACTGAAAGAGATGGGAAGAAAGACAGGAAGAGATGGGAAGAAAGACAGGAAGAGATGGGAAGAAAGACAGGACGAGATGGGAAGAAAGACAGGACGAGATGGGAAGAAAGACTGGAAGGAAGAAACGAAAAGATGCATTAGTCATGTGGGCTTTGCTTGCATATTATCAACTAATCAGTAAATTCCATGAGAATTTTTTTTCACAAATCAGTTTTAATTGCAATATTTTCCAGTCACACAGTAAACACAGTTTACTGTTTAATCTGTTCAGAAATGTTCCAGTCTTAATTATGATTTTTGCAATGTGCTAATTACAACAGACCCACGCCGATTCAGCAGCAGCAGCGTTTGCCTTCCTTTGATTACTTTCTCCCCGAAACATTTATTTTGTCCTGTGACTTTACCGACGCCTGTAAGTGAAGCAGGATTGAGCTGAGCTCTGTAGTCCTGACCCTGAGTGTTCCAGAGCTGAAAATGACCCCAGGTTATACAAGAGCTTCGCTTTGCACCATTTACTGTAAAGTGTGTATTAAGGTGTTGCACTTTAGTAAATGTCAACAGACTGAATCAAACGTCTGGAATTTCCATGGCGCTACAGTTTACCAGGCATGACCAAACCCTGTGTGTAAAATGTGAGCCGATTATTAGTTCCCTGCTGGTCAACATCAAATAGATGGCTATAATTATTACTAGTCATCAACTCATCATTTAACCAGTTGCTAATGTTAAAAGTATGTTAATTATCCTGCTTCTAATTAGCCACACTAATAACGATCATTGGGAGAAATAATTGAAAGCTATAGTAGTGTTGCGCTGCTTTTTTTTTTTTCTTTTTTTTTCTTTCCAGTTCAGTTGTATGTCACTTGATAATTCATGCATAATTACTGGATAATTAAAGAGTAACCAAATGTTTCTAAATAATATCAGAGTAATCTGATAATGACGGTTTGTATAGCTCTATTCAGTGATGTGAGCCAGATGTTCTGCATTCCTCGCGTGTATCAGAGGCAGATGTTGTGCTCCAAATCTGAAAGGTCTCTGAATGCATTCATGCATAAAGATTTAATCTTTTTTTTTCTTTCTTTCTTTCTTTTTTCCAAGTCAGGTTGAAAACTGTATTATACATCCACTCCTGTTGTATATGTATAAGCCCAGGATATATATAAAAAAAAATCTCCAACGGAGTCTGCTAAATTAGAAACAAATTTCTTTTTCTTGTTGCTGAGGACCTTGAAAAGCCCTCAGAACTCTTCTACTCTAGCCCTACATTCACACCCTACCCTGACGGTCGCTTGCAGGTTTGGATTACCTTTAATAGCTGGTTAGCAGCTCCATATGCTGGTACTGTATATCTTAAACATTATAAATCTTGTAAATAACAAAACTTACATTAAACAATTCACTAGTGTGCGGTTATTTTAGTTACATATTACGCGTCTGAGTTTGGTGCCAAGATCGCACCACAATCTAACTAAACTCACTATTCACATTCACTATTCACACATCATGTGCTCTGCTACTTTGCTCTTCATTCATCTTCGGAATGTCTCCATTCACATTTAATGAGAGTGTATTTAAGGCAGAATAAGATATAAGTCTGGCAGCAATGGATGTTCCAGTTTCAATCCCTGCAGTGAACTTTGAATTTATGGATGGATGGATGGACTAATATTTAAAATTCCCAAAATAAGTAAAGGACTAACTTTGATTGATGGATGGATGGATGGATGGATGGATGGATGGATGGATGGATGGAAAGGAATAAATGGGTGTTTGATGGGAAATGGGTAGATGGATGTACAGTACAGACCAAAAGTCTGGACACACCTTCTCATTCAAAGAGTTTGAATTTGTATTATGGCAAGAAAAAGGCAGTTAAGTGAAGAAAAACGAGCGGCCATCATTACTTTAAGAAATGAAGGTCAGTCAGTCCGGGAAAAATTGGGAAAACTTTGAAAGTGTCTCCAAGTGCAGTCACAAAACCCATCAAGCGCTACAAAGAAACCGGCTCGCATGTGGACCGTCCCAGGAAAGGAAGACCGAGAGTCGCCTGTGCTGCGGAGGATAAGTTCATCCGAGTCACCAGCCTCAGAAATCGCAGGTTAACAGCAGCTCAGATCAGAGAGCAGGTCAATGGCACACAGAGTTCTAGCAGCAGACACGTCTCTAGAACAACTGCTAAGAGGAGACTGTGTGAATCAGGCCTTCATGCTAGAAGATCTGCTAGGAAACCACTGCTAAGGACAGGCAACAAGCAGAAGAGACGCGTTTGGGCTAAAGAACACAAGAAAGAAAACTCGCTGAATGAGAAGGGGTGTCCAAACTTTTGCTCTATAGATACTTATGAACAGATGGATGGATAGATAGATGATGCATGGATGGATTTTTTTGTGATAGATGTGTAGGTGGATAGTTACGTAGTAGGATGCTTAATTGGATGTAAAGGGTGGGTTCGTGGATGGAGAAATAGATGTATATGTTGGTGTATTGTTTCTTAGATTAACAGTTTTAGCTACCGGGAATGTTTGATGAACTAATTGGTAGATGTATGGATAGATGGAATGCAGCAGATGGAATCAACGTAAAAGTAGGTAAAGTAGGACAGTTGTGTAATGGATGGATGGATGGATGGAAAGAGGTAGGTGGGTGGATGATAGGATAATGAGTAGATGGATGGCAATGGAAGGATGGATGAACATCATTAATATGAATGGATAGAGAAATGGTTCAGTTTTTTTCATTGAATGGATGGACAGATTGGTGGATGTACAGTTTCAGTCCATAAGGGAACTTGGATGGATGGATGGATTGGATAGATAGATATTCATTTTGAATCCCCCAAAATACTTTTAAAAAAAATGATATAGTGATGGATGGGTTGATGGAACTGGGTAGATGATAAGAAATTAATGAATGGCTATGGAAGGAAGGATATATTTAATGGCTGGATGGATAATGCAGAGTTTGATGTTTTTGGGATAGATGTATAAGGGGTAGCTGAATAAATGGTGTATAAATGGGTGGACTTGTTTGCTGGAGAACTGGTTGAACATTGAATAAATGGATAGATACATACTGTAGATGGAGTTTCAATCCCTAATTGGAACTTTTAATGTATAGATGGAAAGATGGAAGGATAATAGATTGATTGATTGATTGATTGATTGATTGATTATTCGATGGATGACTTTTACTGATCCAGACCTGTGGTGCCGATGAAGGGTAATTGCTTTGTCCGATTTTACTTGTGTGCTTAACCAGGCCTGAATGTGAGCTCTGGTCCTTATTGCTGAGATACATGGTGATCAGGTCATGGGTGTGTCTTGGGAGACTCAGAGGAGTTAACTCCTGGCTGGTTTGGGAGAAACTCATTTGAAAGCCATTTCTCTGCCTCACTCTCCATCATGCCCTCTTGGGACATCAACTCAAGATCACATCTCTCAGATCAATGGCATAAGTCACCAAGCGTGAGGCGAGACACCGGGTCAGGCTGGCTGAAAGATTTGCCCCATAACTCATGGCACATTTGCTGCCATTATTTAACAGGCTGACCCCATTAATAAGGCTTCTTCATTGCCGGCAAGGCACAGGGCGGGGGTTTGTCAAGCTAGGGGACAAGAAGACATGTGCGCGCACGCACACACACACACACACACACACACACACACACACACACACACACACACACACACACACACACACACACATCCTCAAAACATATCACTCTGTCTTCGAGAAATGGAGAAAGAGCTGAGCTTGGAGAGTGGACACATTGGTATCTGTTTTAGTACCCACTTCCCCTTTCTGCAATGCTCGATTAGACAAGAGCTCCATCTGCCACCGTGTTCCAACACAGCTCGACGAGTATTTTTGGACCCTTTGGCCAAAAGGGGTTTAGCATTGCAGGCCAAATACCAATATAAATCCAACTGATGGCAGGTTTACAACAGGTTGTAAATAGAAGCTCTGGTCATATTTTATGACAACCATCACTAAATCATCCTGATTCGTATTCCTCATCCACTTCCACCGCTGCTGCTCTCTAATAGCCCGGTGCCACTCCCAGTACATGCTGTTTCTGTGCCTTTCTGCATGCTGGACTGTGAAAGGATTTATTCCCGATGTAATTGTGCTTTTAACAGGCACCACAGTACTGACTTCAATCACCATTTTGAAGCCATAATCGCGCAAAAGTCTATAGAGGCTAAATGGAGAGGAAGGTACATTAAATTTGTGTTGCAGCGATTCTGATATATGGCTTCTCATGTTACAGGGGCATGCAAAGACTTAAACCGCTTTGGTCGGGGGGAAAAAACAAAACGGATGATAGAATAGCGGTCCATAATAGTAGTCATGGTAGGTAATATACTCAAGTATGCTAAAATCTGCATGTAACATTGTTGATAAGTTGGGATTCTTATGAACTCATGTTTGTTTCATACTGTAGCATTTTAGAAAGCTTAGCACATGCGTGCAACTATGTGTTAGTAAAATAAAGACAATAAGAACCAAATGAGCATTATTTGCTTTGAGTAAATAAATGACTTGGAGCACTCTGGCTGAAAAGACATTTACAGTAAAAAAAAAATAAAAAATTGTGAAATATCAATCATGACTATGTTTTGTCCTTCCGATTTATGTCCTAAACACAGTATGTCTGTGTCGCGATTGACCGCCCTGCTTCACGTGCGAAGCACTGACCTTTTAAACATGTGGAAATGTCTTGGAGCGAGGTCAGGACTGTACGGAGGATGTGGCAGTAACTCCCAGCCAGAGTCTCTGTAATGTGCAAGTGGCGCTCATGGGTGGATCGCTTGAAGGTGGTCCAGAATTTTGCAGCGAAACTATTGACTAAATCTTTAAAGATGGCTACTACTGTACATCGGTCACTACACGGACTTCCCATAAGTTATCGAATTCATTGAAGACCTTTGAAGATCTCTGAATCACAATCTTCTGGTTATGCATAACACAAGACTTAAAACAAAAGGTGATTTTTTATTTATTTATTTATTTATTTTTTACATCCGCAGCTCCTAGCCTATAGACTGCTTTACTTTTGGAAACTTTACACTCTGTGGACTCTGTGAACAGTTTTAAAGAACGCTCCTTTAACATGCAATTATTTAACATAATAATTATTTTCATTATTTTAATAATGAAATAAAGTAATTTAGTCACAATATTCCGCTGTATTTCTTAATATAATTTATTTGCAATTAAAAATCTAAACTGTATCACGTTCATTCGTGTTGGTGTACGCGGGGCGCCGGACAAACCAGTGTCTATGTAGGCACGTACATTTTTGAAAAGCATGTGACCTGAGGCTGAGCTCTGTGCACTCATCCTTGGGGCGGAGCTCTGTGCGCCCTGAGCCCTCCCACTTTTATTCTTAGCGAATCAATATTGTACCGTTCTCAACGAGTCTTTTCCGGCACTTCTTATGGCGAGCGGAGCTGCTGATTGGATGCGATGTGAGTCAGGACTTTATTTTATACTAGTAGTAATGATGCGCAATCAACCTGATAAATACCTAATTTGCAGCCGAGTATTAAAAGTTAAATTTTAATTTTGTTTGCGCCCCCCCCCCCAACACACACACACACACACACACACACACACACACACACAAAATAAAAATAAAACATTTTTTTGCACCAGCCGCCAGTGCTCGCACCTCCTTGGGGTCTGTGTGTGGTTTGCATGTTCGTGTTTGGCGGGTTTCCTCTGGGTATTCTGGTTTCCTCCGACAGTCCAAAGATATGCAGAGTACACTAATTGGTGTTCCTAATTGCCCGTTGTGTGCGAAAGCGCGTGTGAATGTTGCCTGGAGGTCGTACCACGGTTGTAACATGGGGATAAACACAGCGGTCACGACTGGCCTCCATGGTGTCTAGTTCATAGGTTAATTATTATTTAATTTTATTATTTATTTATTTATTTATTTATTTATTTATTTTTTCATTAATTGTTGCTATGAAGAGAATAAAACAGAACGGTAGCTCATCCTAACTAATCACTTTTGTAGACTAATGAACGCATTAGTTTTGTTCCTTACTGTATACGATGTGCCAAAAACGAAGGCTTACATTAGAGTCACCGATACAGATGTTTGGATTTTCAGAGAATCTCTAAACTTGTTATATGTACAAAGCAGAAGCCATTTTCCTCAAATGAGACACTTGCGGTATAGAATGCGCATTTGTGAGGCTTCGTTATGTAAACATCACACTGTGGAGAGAAGCGTTCTCTGGGCTGTTCTTTCCAAATGACACCTCTCAGGGGTTCTGGGACACTTTCTACACACTATAAATAGGTTATTTCTTTGATCACAACAGAATCCAACCTGATTATTACAGTAAGTAAGAGTACTATACGAGTTTTAATTTCTCCATTCCGTACAGATTTTTTTTTTAAAGACTAGTAATTACGATCGTAAAGAATAAATAGTGCCCCCGTGTGTACCGTACATAGACCGTTCCTCTGCTGCCGGATTCACTGACTGCAACGAGTGCCATAATCCATATTTTAATATATGACTGTGGATTGTTATGTCTTATTCATGTTTCGTGAGTAGTAAAGCCATGCTTCGGTAACCTCCCCAGTCCTGTTGCTCTTCTCGGTCTTCAAGCTTCGCTGCTCCTCCTAACACCAAGAGATGCACAATTAGAGCTGGCTCAGCATCAGAGGTTCCCCTTGTGTGGTTGTTGGCTCTGCTGATTCTAATGCTCTTGTAGTCGTCGTTCAGGTGTTTGGAGCAGGTGTTCGGAGGAGATTTTCTCACACACTCTATTATGCTTTCGTTTTTCTCTTTTTCCCTTTTTTTTTTTTTTTTTTTCATTTAAACACCCTGCTAAATACGCAACATATGTTTTTCTGGATTTGCCTGTATGTTGAAATCACTGTGATGAACGCACAGCTTGTGTCGGCCTGCATGGTAGAAAACCTTCTCACTGTACAGTATATGGGAACACTTTGAGGTCGGAAGGAATTCTTCTATGGCTACATTCACCTGCTGTGACTTAAATACTACTTTTTTTTACCTTAATATGTCACAGATTCTATCTGAATGCACAAATCCGATATTTTTCCTATCAGATCTGAGTCACCTAGATCAGGTACATATCCGATATGTGGTCATGTGACCATGAAGGAATACGGGCAGATCGGAGCTTGTGACTTTTTTCCCTCTTGAGCATGCATATATTGCACAACTATGACATGTTTTAACTCGGATGCATCAGTGTGAGTATTGCTACGCTATTGAGTTTATATGTATTTTGTGCCTTGTTTGCGTCTCTGCCCGCCCGCCCGCCCGCCCGCCCGCTGCTCTACAGTTGATCCCGCCTCCACCCTTCACGATTGGCATTTGATAAACGTATACTTTCGTATATGACTATTTGCTTGTTTTGACTGCATTTTGAGTCCTTTGGTTTGGCTGTATTTTGTGAATACATTTTGTATATATTTGTACATCATTCCATGTATAGTGGCCATTTTGTTTATACATCATTTTCTCCTAGTTGTGGTCAGCAAGGTAATATGGGTAGTGTGTTGTATTCACCTTAAGCAAACACTCTATTGGTCTAACTGCCTTTTTATTTATTATTCATCCCCCTTTTAATATATTTATTTATTTATTTATTTATTTATTTTTTTTTAAGTATTTCGCCAAATCTGCAATGACATTATATCCAAATACGTACAATATGGAGTTGGTCCACGTTTTGCAGCTATAACAGCTTGGAAGGCTGCCCACTAGATTGTGGAGTGTTTCTGTTGCAATTCCTGCCCGTTCATTCTGTAGAGCATTTACGAGGTCAGGCACTTCACTGGGGATTGCCCTCACTGTGATAAGCGGTCTGACTGAAACACCTCAGTTCAATAATTAACAGGTTTAGCCAAATACTTTTGTGCATATAGTGTTGTTTTGAGTTAACAATTAAGAAAAATGTAAAACTTAAAAAAAAAAAAATTAAAAAAAAAATTAATTCATTTGTTTGTTTGTTTGTTTGTTTATTATCCTTGCTTATTCTACTTTTTGAACATCAATGATCTCTAGATAAAATATTGTGTCACAGTATAGTTAAACAAGTAGACACATTTTAGGAATTATGTGCATATCAATGTTAAAAGTAAACTCCACCCTCCCTAATTAATTGCACATTTGCTAATAAAATTTTATGCATTTTTCTACCCCAAGGCTGCTAAAGTTATTAGTCATTTCAATCCTTAGGCAAATTCTTGATTAATAACAATACTGTAACACTTTATCACTGTAACACTAGGTTACCGCTCTCAAATTATGGCCTACTTTGCAAATTCTTGGAAATTTTTGTCCTTTTTGATTCTGAACAATACCATAAAGAAGGCATTTTTTTTTTGCTACGCCATCAGAGATGTCTATCAGAAGACCATATAAGATAAATCCTTTTTTGTTTATGCTCAGAAATGAGTCAGAATGAACCTTGAACATGGCAAACAGTACCGTACGAATTAGATCGATATTTAGCCACTTGGGACTTTTTTCACAAGCTGGTGAAGATTACAGGATAAGACTCATTTTAAGGTAAAAAAGTGAAAGAACCAAAGATTTACGACGGCGATTTAATAGACTAAAATAATAAAAATTATTCTTTCACGGTTCGCAAAGGTAAATAATACAAAAATAAGTGTTGAGTCAGAAGCATGCACTTGTGGGCCAGCCTGTATCTATGGCAGAGGCTTGTCCAAATGTCCAAATATTACATCTATATTTACGTTAGCATCTGTCTTTTAACTAGAGGAAGAAAAAAAAAAAAAACCAGGGCGAGAACATAAGGACAGAAGACAGTTTTCCCTTAGCTGTCAAATGTTATGATGTAACATACAAGCAAGAGCCTATTTAAAGGTACAATAGTCCATTGTTTTTCTATTCCTTAGAACATGTGTGACATTTTGGAAAAACATAACTTCAAATTTTGGCTTAAGTAGCAAAAGTATATAAAAAAATGTATTCAGGGATGTGAACATTTAAAGATTAAACCCAACCATCCGTTAGACCTTAATCTTATCTAATGCACCATATATAATGTTTATATTAAAAATAAAAACTATGATACAGTATGTGACTGAGAAAAGAGCATGCGTTTGAAATAAATCTAATACGAGCCTAGAAATCTACTAAAATATTGCTGCATGAAGAGTCCCTAGAGTTGTATGTATTACAGTAATCATGGCAAATGGAGTTTAATCAAAGGGCAACCAACCTCCGGTTCTGAAAAATGAGTCCAGCGTGGAAGTGCCAAAAAATGCAGTTCCTCAAATGACCACTAGGTGCTAGCTCCAAAAGTGCCCAGGTTAAAATGTCCAGCCTTACGCCAGAAATAAATGCAGCCTGATACAAAAGCAGTTTTGGTCCCTATATCTATATTTCCAGTTCATGACAACTGTATGGACGTGAATTTTTTTCAGCTAACTCATGAGCTACAATTAAGCAATTGTTTCTGTTAAGCAATAAGCAATTGTTAAGCAAACAATTATGCATAATTAGGGTTGTCAGGTAACCGCTGGATTGCAGGTGTCAAACTGCGAGCTGTTTACTATCCATTGCTTTAGCTGACCAGTTTACTGGAATTTTTGGAAATGTTGAAGATGGCATGGGATGACTGGATATGTTAGCTTAGCAAAACGTCTAACACTTTTACTAAGTTTACTAGCTTGTGGTAACTGAGGTAAGTGAGGGTGTTCATGCCAACAGACAGATCCGCTAATTTGCCCAATTATGGATTAGCTGTGGTTTAAGTGGAGTCAGCTCCTGTCAAGATGCAAAACTGTTCTTCAGAAAACCTACGGGTGATGTCGCACAGGATTTGGCCAGTTCTTTTTATACAGTCTACAGGTTTAATTTCACAATTCATCTGGCAACCATTGTTAGAATAGCACTGGCCCAACATATTATGCTATCAGTGGCAAAAATGACATCGCGGTAAGTTTTTCAGTCAATTAATGTGCTCCCCTGTGAATAAAATGCTGACGTTTTTTTTAAATTTTTTTTAGGATAAGCAGAGCAAGCTTATTGAAAATAAAATCATAAATTTACATAATAATTTAAAATTATTACAAATCTTTAAGGTGTCGCTGATTATGGTGCATGCAGATTCAGATATTAAAGCCTCTGTACTGTAAATATAGCTCTTTATCTGTAGAACAAAAGGCTGTGTTTGCTGATCTACCAGAATGCAGTTGATTTTTACAGGAAAACATCACACTTTTGTAGCGTTGCTGCTTTCCAACGCGCCCTGTGGTGCTTCGACTTTAAAAATCCAGCACCTGGCAATCTGGCCCTGTTTATTTAAAAAATAAATAAATAAATAAATTACTCTCTTGCCCTCTGTTCATAGGCTCTAATGAAATATTTTCGCTCACTGTATTTGGAGAATTAACATTCATAAGCCAAGACATTTAAAGGCTAATAATAGTTCAGTCACGGCGGTTGTTAGTTGCCGAGCCGTGATCGTGGTGAATTTTAATCGGAATGTTAATCACAGGCCAGATGGCAGCAATGCTGGAGAATTATTTCAAGCTGCATTACAGTCAATTCAGGAAAAGACAAACAGCCTAATACAGATTTACCCACCTTATAAAAGACGAGCGATCCGGGAGGGGGTGAATAGGAACGAATGTTTAAATTAGGCGTGCAAATAGGAAGAAAATGAGATGGAGATCAGATTATCCAGCATCGTGTCTACAGCCAGGCTTTTAAATGAGCGATTCTGTGCGAGCACACACTCATGCTCTCGCCTTTGAATAAAGCCTGTTTTCATTTCGTGTCTTCAAGAGCTTTACTTTAGAGCACTCTCACAGAGGGACTGGAAAGAGTTTCGCTCTCTGTTTACTCTTTCATTATTGAAGTGCTTTACACCACTTTAAATGACTCATCTTGTTGCCCTCACTGCCCGCTGCTGCTTATAACACATTTAGAAACCACATTTTTACTGCAATAAATAAACCATTCCAGTCTCTGTCCATGTTTTCAGATTTTTTATTTTTTTTTTATATAACAAATAACAGTTATAAGGTTTAAATTATATTTAAACTTGTATTTATTCCAGCCTGAGATTTTTCTGAGTATATAAATAATTTTGGACACTCTGGATGATGAATTCTGCTAATTTTAATGCAAAAATTTGCGATAAAATTTTATGTACTATTTTAGAAATTTGAATTTTTATGCTTTAATTAATTAATACATTAAGAAAAGCTTTAAAATACATATTAATTATTTAAAAAATTAATAAATACCTCAATTAATTCATTTTAATTATGTTTTCCTTTTTAAAAAAAAAAATAAAATCCCAGTTTAACTCTAGGTAGGTAAATTGTATATTTTACTACTTTTAGTTTTGATTTATTAATTTACATTCAAATTTTTAGTTTAAAATTTTTGGTTATTTTCAGATTTTAGTAACTTATAGTAGGTTTATATTTATGTCACCAGTTAACATTTCGATAACTTAATTGCACTTTTTATTTGTAATTGCAAACTGTTAAGCTTTGGTTACTTTAAGTATTTAAAAAGTAAATAAAAAGTATTATTAGAAAAAAAAAAGTTTTGGTCATTTGGTCATTTATACTGATGAGCATTACAGTATTTTTTGTTTGTATTTACAGTTTGGTAGTTTAAATTAAAATAAAAATTGAGTCTGAATTAAATTTTAAATTTGTATATGTATGCATGTTTTAATTTATTTTAATTCTGCCTAATGATTGTTCAAACGTTGATTGCGCAACATATTCTCTATTCAGGTGACTAAAATCCAGTATCAGATCTGTTCATATTGGCGCTCTTCTAAAAAGCACAACCAGATTAATGTCTGACACGTTAACAGTCAGTATTCAAGAAATCATTTTTAATGCTGTTAGTTAATCTAAAATTGAAGCAATGGGTTTTAAGTGCTTTGTACCACCAAAATATGATTTAAAATGGTCTACATTCAGTTTTTGAAATTGAACCTAATTGCGTTCAGTGGTGCCTAATGGAACAAATATCACTCCATATAAATGTCTTTGTGTAAACTGTTTAGCCACAGAGCAAATGACTAGTTTCCCTCTCTCTCTCTCTCTCTCCCCCACTCTCCCTCCCTTCCTGCAGAGCTTCCTTTGCTTATCTCCATCCTGCACCCTTGTGCCATTTGTCTCAGCTCGGGCTGTGTTTAGGGGTTCTTGTCTGAGGGTGATAAGCTGACAGGTCCTCCATACCACTGTACCTCACCTCCAGGCGAGTGCAGTGGCTCGGGCTTCTTTCCCAGTATTTGTTGCTGGCTTGCCCATTTCTCTTCCCCCCCCCCCCACCCCCCAGTGTGCAGTCCAGACCATCGCTCCTCCCTCCTTCCTCTTCATTTTGTGGGTGCAGTAATAAAGAGGTAAGAACGGATCCAGGCAGTGAATCCATCTGCGAGCCGTTGAGCTAAATGCACTCTAGGGAAGCTAGACTCGGACAATACGGACACTAACTGCAGCTCTGACTTCGCAGATTAATGCTTTTGTCCGGGATAATGTTACACTTGAGTCCTTGCTCATCATGTCTTCATCATATCTCGGTTTAACTCTTGCACCACCACCCCACTTTACACAAAGAACCCTGAGGCAGGGAGCTTCACTGCGGTATTTCGAACACATTTACAACAGACTTGTTAGATATTTCCTGTGTACGTCCTGCATGATTAAAAAAAATAATAATAATAAAAAATCAAATTCTTGTACTTGTAGCAAATTTCCACTGTATTTCTGAATATTTTCAACTCATCTCTAAAGTGATTTCCTCGAAATTCATACAGTACGAACCCCAAGTTATTTCCACTATATGTCCTAACATATAGTTCCATATAATGATGGTGTATGTTTTCAGCCTATTTCTAACGCATTTCCAACAGGACTCCATCTCAGTTCCAACATCATTTACAGTATGTCCATTTTGAATGCATTTCCAGAAAAAATTGTAATTCCTAACTAAAAAAAAAAATGTGATTGCAATACATTTCAGATATAATTCGAATAAATTTTAACATAGCTCAAGCCTACTTCCAAAATCATTGCAGTATGCAGTAACGTGCAAACGTCAGGTGCAGATGATGACAGATGATCAGGCTGATGATTAGTATACAGTTGATGCTGAATGCTGAGAGGTTGGAACAGATGAGAGGGGAAATGAGGTCGCTGCTGTGGTTGTTGCATAAGCAACTAATTATTAAATTGGAGCTTAGGCACTTTCCAGACTGTCACAGTACAACATTTCCTTAATTTGTTATACATCATTTGGAGAGGCGGTGGAGACTTTTGTGCAGTGCTGTACTTTCAGCCTAATTGAATTTCACTAATCATCCACATACTGTATATCCACTCTGCGTTTTTGAAATCCAATGGAAAAATCCAACAAAATCCAACAAAAATTATGTTAGTAGAAATATTTTGGAAAGGCATTCAAAAGCACACAAATTACGTTGGAATTGCATTGGAGTCGTGATGGAAGTTGACTTCGGCTTTAATTTGTGGTTTCACAAAAATATCACATTAATTATTGCACTCATGGGAATTCTTAACGTGCGTTCAAAAAGGAGGTGATCATTAGGCTAAAAATGCAAAGTACTGCATGGTCTGGCCTTCGCTCCCCGTGGGCATGAGTGGGCTTCGGGTCACCGGTTTACTGGTATATAAGTGATAATGTTATTCAGTTGGTGTTAACTTTATGGCTCATCTGTGTCTTTATGACTGTTAGCTTACTTTTACGTCTGTGAAAATGGAGGGATTTCTGGCCGTCGTTTCTGAACGGTTAGAGCAATATTTAACAGAATCGAAGCTGAAGGTCTACTCCTCAATCCCATCTTAAATGATTGATTTCAAATCCATTGTGGTGATGTACTGTAGAAGAATAAATACATGAAAATTGTGTCTTTTCCAAATAATTATGGACACGACTGTAAGTCATGCAATATTTTCAAAATACTGTTTTTTTTTTCCCAGCATAATACCCAGAATTATACTATTTATTAGAATTAGAGGTTAATATACTGTAGTCTCTTTAGACTATAATTATTAAAGCACTTAGCAATTTATGCAAATGCCTTGTGAACATCAGGAATGTCAGCGATATCAGGAACACCGGCTGCGTTTTTCATGCTTCTGTATAAAGTGTATGAAGTGCTTGGCGTGGGCTTGTTTCCTCTCATTCCTTTGGCTTGTGACGCTGATGCGCTTCTCAGATGTCTGGCGTCCTTGGCGTGTTCTGGTTTGTTGTTCGGTTCTTTTTGTTGACGCGTGTTCACAGCAGAGCGACCTTAAGCTACAGTATGCCGCGGTATAAATTAGAATGGATAAGCAGGTCCACAGGTGTATCGAGGTGGTTTTGGAGCTCCATGAAGATTTAGTCATTTTTCATTGCTACACTAAAACGTTTTCATCTTGATTTAGGCTGTAACTGGTCTGGTCTAGCGGAGATCCCTTCATGCATTTATCCTCGTATTTGTAGCTCTCAGTTTTGATAATAAAGAAATAAATAATTGGACACAGGTGCAGAAAGATTTTTAATTTCAACCCTGGCGTATTGCTCCAATATTGGTAAGATACAAAGGATTAGTGGAAAATGGAAAGTGTTTGTGTGTGTGTGTGTGTGTGTGTGTGTGTGTGTGTGTGTGTGTGTCTGTGCTTTGGCTAAGTGAGTAATGTGTTAAAGAGAATGATGAATTACTCCGGGTGACAGAGACCGAGTGCGAGTGTTGTGGTGCTACAAGCCCATAGAGCTTATGTGTGGATTTAGAATATTAATATTGTGGTGGGTATAAAAATTATAGACTTAATCATGGCTTCAGTCGGAAGCTGTAATTAGGACACTAACACCACTCGGTGTGTGTATATGCGTACACGTGGGTGTACGTCTACCAGCCGGCTCTGCAAAGCATCCGGTTTATGTCCTCGGTTTATTCCAGCTTTTCCCTGGAGCGCTGGAGAAGCAAAACACTAGTTCAGGCTCTTCACTTCACTAGGGGAAGTGCCTCAGATGTTTAAATGCTTAAGGAGTTAAAACTCATTTAGCCGTCGTATCAAACAAGTTGGCAATGTAGAATGTCTGTAAAGTTTTGGCACCCTCAGGCACCAAGCCTCATTTATCAAGCTGCATATAAATAGAATTATTCATAAACTGTTCAGAAGAGCACTTGGAAATGAAATATGGTGTCTTCTGAGTTTGTTTAAAAAAGAAAAAAGCAGTTTCTATGCCTAAGATGAAGGACCTATCTTGCTTAGGGGGCGCTCTTTCACCTTTTAGTGATCATTTTGTTCTTTTTGGCTTTCTTCGAGGATTGCCTTTAATGGACTTTTGTTGGTGTGTCTAAAAGGAGTTGTAATGCAGTGAACTGTGAAATCTGGTGGGGGGGGGGGAACCTCACCATTTCAGAAACTTCAAAGTATCGTGTTGCATCAAACAAAGAAAACAACTACTGTATGGAGATCTGAAATGGCTGGAACGGAGTTAAGAGCCCTTCAACACATTATCAAGACCTGGAAGAATAGTGCCGAACTGTCAACTTTGTGGAATAAATGTGGTCTTAAAAGCTAAATAAAAATAAATCACTTGGTGAAGTTGCATGAAAAAAAAAAAAAAAAATGAACATCAAAAACAAGAGCCATGTTTAATCGTGAAAGTTGGAGCGTTTCCACACACACACACACACACACACACACACACACACACACACACACATGAGATGAGAACTCGCAGGTTTGGGACTCAACAGCTGTGTGTTCGTAAGAAAACCACTTTTTAGTGAGACTAATCTAGAAAAAAACCTTACACATTTCTGCAATGGAAAAAAGGTCATGTGACCGGATGAGTCCAGACTAACCCTATTCCAGAGTGATGGGCGTGTCAGGGTAAGAAGGGAAGTGCATGAAGCGATGCACCCACCATGCATAGTGTCCACTGTAGAAGCCTCTGGAGACAGTGTTATGATCTGGTGTTGCTTCAGTCGCTCTGGTCTTGACTCAGTTGACGACCTGAATGTACTGAGTGACCAATGATCTGTGGAGTTTTTTTTATTTTTTTATTTTTTTTATCACTGTCGAGGATATTCCAGGTCTCATTGTGAAAGAGCGGCTCTGGGAGCATGATGAGTCATTTTCACACATGAACAGGACACCTCAGTGTGTGCTGTAATCACAGATAAAGGTGACTGAAATCTTAGCGTGTGCATCAACAATCAGCACCTGTTTTCACCCAGTGATTGATTAATAAATAAGATCCATGGTTTTTAATTTTTTTCTGTAGTGGTCATGGTCACATTTCATCAGCCAGTTGCCCTATGTTTGGCTGTGGTGACCTACTATATCAGGCCGTCCTTGTGCCCTACTGTACATTAGATAGTGATGTTATGGGCAGTTTTATTCAGCCATCAAGGATTGTAGGGAAGTGAGTTTGGTTATTGTTTGGCAATGTTTATATAGTTATCTCTGTAATTCTTGGCCAGCTTGTGATTGGCTGGTTAATCATGAACTGTGTTCGGCAGTGCTTGGTAAGAGTGAAATGTGTGTTCTGTACTGCATCACGGTGAAAAGTGTTTAGTTGTGCTGGTGAAATATTTGTTCTGTGCTAGTTAAAGGTGAAAGTATGTTTGGTGGAGCTGGTTTATGGTAAAATTTGTGTTCTGTGCTGGGTAATGGTGAAGTATGTTTAGTTACATTTACAGTACATTTAAGCATTTAGCAGATCATCTTACCCAGAGCGACTTACAAAAAGTGCTTCAAAGTTTCCATCATTGGGCAGATCCCTACACTGGGCAACTATAGGTGTGCCGGTTAATGGTGAAGTGTGTATTGCTCTTCTGGGCAACAGTGAACTATGTTTGTCTGTGCTGGGTAATGGTGAAAGCTGTGTTCTGTGCTCCATAATGGTGAACTACGTTTGGTTGTGCTGGGTAATGGTGAGCTGTGTTTGACTGTGCCGGGTAATGGTGAACTAAGTTTGGTTGTGCTGGGTAATGGTGAACTGTGTTTGACTGTGCTGGGTAATGGTGAACTAAGTTTGGTTGTGTTAGGTAACGGTGAACTGTGATTGATTGTGCTGGGTAATGGTGAACTGTGTTTGACTGTTCTGGGTAATGGTGAAAGCTGTGTTCTGTGCTCCATAATGGTGAACTGTGTTTGACTGTGCTGGGTAATTGTGAACTGTGTTTGACTGTGCTGGGTAATGGTGAACTGTGTTTGACTGTTCTGGGTAATGGTGAACTGTGTTTGACTGTTCTGGGTAATGGTGAACTGTGTTTGGTTGTGCTGGGTAACGATGAAATACGTTTGGTTGTGCTGGGTAATGGTGAACTGTGTTTGACTGTGCTGGGTAATGGTGAACTGTGTTTGACTGTGCTGGGTAATGGTGAACTGTGTTTGACTGTGCTGGGTAATGGTGAACTGTGTTTGACTGTTCTGGGTAATGGTGAACTTGTTTGGTTGTGCTGGGTAAAGATGAAATATGTTTGGTTGTGCTGGGTAATGGTGAACTGTGTTTGACTGTGCTGGGTAATAGTGAAATGCGTATGACTGTGCTGGGTAATGGTGAACTTGTTTGGTTGTGCTGGGTAACGATGAAATATGTTTGGTTGTGCTGGGTAATGGTGAACTGTGTTTGACTGTGCTGGGTAATAGTGAAATGCGTTTGACTGTGCTGGGTAATGGTGAACTTGTTTGGTTGTGCTGGCTAATGGTGAACTGTGTTTGACTGTGCTGGGTAATGGTGAACTCTGTTTGACTGTGCTGGGTAATGGTGAACTGTGTTTGACTGTGCTGGGTAATGGTGAAAGCTGTGTTCTGTGCTCCATAATGGTGAACTGTGTTTGACTGTGCTGGGTAATTGTGAACTGTGTTTGACTGTGCTGGGTAATGGTGAACTGTGTTTGACTGTGCTGGGTAATGGTGAACTGTGTTTGACTGTGCTGGGTAATGGTGAACTGTGTTTGACTGTGCTGGGTAATGGTGAACTGTGTTTGACTGTTCTGGGTAATGGTGAAAGCTGTGTTCTGTGCTCCATAATGGTGAAAACTGTGTTTGACTGTGCTGGGTAATTGTGAACTGTGTTTGACTGTGCTGGGTAATGGTGAACTGTGTTTGACTGTGCTGGGTAATGGTGAACTGTGTTTGACTGTGCTGGGTAATGGTGAACTGTGTTTGACTGTTCTGGGTAATGGTGAAAGCTGTGTTCTGTGCTCCATAATGGTGAAAACTGTGTTTGACTGTGCTGGGTAATTGTGAACTGTGTTTGACTGTGCTGGGTAATGGTGAACTGTGTTTGACTGTGCTGGGTAATGGTGAACTGTGTTTGACTGTTCTGGGTAATGGTGAACTTGTTTGGTTGTGCTGGGTAACGATGAAATATGTTTGGTTGTGCTGGGTAATGGTGAACTGTGTTTGACTGTGCTGAGTAATAGTGAAATGCGTTTGACTGTGCTGGGTAATGGTGAACTTGTTTGGTTGTGCTGGGTAACGATGAAATATGTTTGGTTGTGCTGGGTAATGGTGAACTGTGTTTGACTGTGCTGGGTAATAGTGAAATGCGTTTGACTGTGCTGGGTAATGGTGAACTTGTTTGGTTGTGCTGGCTAATGGTGAACTGTGTTTGACTGTGCTGGGTAATGGTGAACTCTGTTTGACTGTGCTGGGTAATGGTGAAAGCTGTTTGACTGTGCTGGGTAATGGTGAAAGCTGTGTTCTGTGCTCCATAATGGTGAGCTGTGTTTGACTGTGCTGGGTAATGGTGAACTGTGTTTGACTGTGCTGGGTAATGGTGAACTGTGTTTGACTGTGCTGGGTAATGGTGAACTGTGTTTGACTGTGCTGGGTAATGGTGAACTGTGTTTGATTGTGCTGGGTAATGGTGAAAGCTGTGTTCTGTGCTCCATAATGATGAGCTGTGTTTGACTGTGCTGGGTAATGGTGAAAGCTGTGTTCTGTGCTCCATAATGGTGAGCTGTGTTTGACTGTGCTGGGTAATGGTGAACTGTGTTTGACTGTGCTGGGTAATGGTGAACTGTGTTTGATTGTGCTGGGTAATGTTGAAAGCTGTGTTCTGTGCTCCATAATGATGAGCTGTGTTTGACTGTGCTGGGTAATGGTGGAATGTGTATGGATGTGCTAGGTAATGCTGAACTATGCTGGTAAATAGAGAAATACTTTCAGCTGGATAATTAGGGCATGTGATTGACTGTGTTGGATAATGGTGAAATATGTTTGGTTGTGTTGGGTAACAGTGAACATTGTGTTTGGGTGTGCTGGATAATGGTGAAATTTGTTTGGCTCTTCTGGAAAATAGTAAAATGAGTTTGGCTGTGCTGGGCAATGTGTTTGATTGTGCTGAGTGATGGTAAACATTTTGTTTGGGTGTGCTTGGTGATGGTAGTATGTGTTTGGCTGTGCTACTGTAGGTATGCTTTGCCCCTCCAAGGTCCAGGTTCGAATCCCGTCTAGGCTCGATTCCCATCTCTGTGTGTATGAGTTTGCATGCTTTCCCCATGCTTGGTAGGTTTCCTCCAGGTACTCCGGTTTTCTCCTACATTCCAAAGACATGCAGACAAGGTTGAGACTAGGAATACAGGCTAAGGCCGTATAAACGATGAGTGAGTGAGTGAGGTAGTTTGGCTGTGCTGGGTTATTGTGAACTATGTTTGGTTGTGATGGGTAATAGTGAAGTATTTTAGTTATGCTGGGTAATAGTGAAATTTGTGTGACTGTGCTGGGTAATAGTGACATTCTTCTGTGTAATAGTGAAATGAGTTTGGTTGTGCTGGGTAATGGTGAAAATGTGTTTGACTATGTTGGATAATGGTGAACTCTTAGATGCGCATGTTAATAGTGCAATGTGCTTGGCTGTTCTGGGTAATGGTGAACTATGTTCAGATGTTCTGGGTAATGGTGAACTGTGCGTGGCTGTGCTGAGGTCACAGTTATTTATGTTTGGTTGTGTCGGGTAATGGTAAAGTATGCATGGTTTTGCTGGGTAATGGTGAACTTTTCGGCTATGCTTAGTAATGTAGGACTGTGCTCGGCAGTGCCAGGTAATTGTGAACTGTGCTCGACACTGCTATGTTTTGTTCTGCAGGGTAATAGCGAACTGTGTTCGGTTGTTCTAGGAAATAATAACCTGTGTTTGGCCATGTTGAGCTGCATAACACTTGGCTATTCTAAAGTAGAGCTGTGTTTAATTGTCTAGCGCTTGAAGTTGAACAGTCTTCAGCTGGGGAATCCTTCGCTTGGCTGTGTTCAGCTGCGCTGAGTTTGAATCTGAGGAGAGCCGTGCCTTTGAAAAGCTGCGTCTTGTTTTGGGACATTATCTGGTTGTTCATTGAAAAATATGTTCAGCTGATGAGATTAGTGCTGTTACCAGATCCATCTGCTTGTCCTCTCCTTTTCTCTCCTCTCCTCTCCTCTTCTCTCCTCTCCTCTCCAGTTACTCCCAGTCACCCCGTCAACACACACACACACACACACACACACACACACACACGCGCGCACACACACACCTCCAAAATATTCCCGCACACACACACGTGCGGCTCATTTCATATAAACTCCTGCATGTCACTGCAGTGGGCTGGTGGAGTAAGAGCTTGAGTGAGAGATTGGATTCCCACAGAGAGCTGAAGAGCGGGAGCGGGAGACTGGCGGAGGAAACGTCTGCGGGCAGCAGTCAGGAAACACGCTCGAGTGTGTGTACAGAGTAGGACGCGCCTGTGTATGTATGTGTGTGTGTGTGTGTGTGTGTGTGTGTGTGTGTGTGTGTGTGCGCAAGCATAGTAGACAGAGCTCTTCTGTTCCATATGTTGTGCGTGCCTCTCGTCTCCTCACTCGGATGATGAAGACTCGGTGGCTGTGTGTGATGGGGATGCTCTGAGAAACTGCTCTCATACATACTGTTGCAGGAAGAGCTCGGGAGCTCACAGCAGCGTGGCAGAGATACACACGCACACATGCGCGCTGCTTCTTTAACGTGACCGATGACAGAACACACTCTGCAGTCGCCGTGCGCTCTCAGCGCCGAGCCGAGCTCCACGGACAGGTGAAAAACCTAAACGTAAACTCCTGGAGATGTTCCTCAGGATCACTCGTGGATTCCCGGTGACTCTGTGTCTGCTGCTGCTGCTGCTGCTCTCGCTTCTTCATCCCTCCTACCAGGGCAGGATTAAGGGCAGATGGAACAAGGGGGGTAAGTCGTGAATCTTAAGAGCTCCTCCTCTGGGTTCTTGCGTGGTTATGTTTTGTTGCCTTCTCTCATCTGTGAGCAAGTAAAAGTGCTTGTGTTGCTAAACAAGTTGAACTTCTCTCCAGAGATCCCATGGTTCAGTGGTGCTCAGGAGGACAGCTGGTTGTTGTGGGATTTGGGGAATTTATCTCTGTGTATCGGGTGCTGAAAGTTGACCACTTGCTTCGTGTGCATTTTAGACAAGCTGATATTCATCCTGTCCTGAGCACAGGCGCAACTTTCTCTATCTTTCTCCTTCAAAGGGACACAAAACTGTCTTTGGTATAAATATCTGCGGTGCTGTGAATAGAGCGATGGCTGCAACAATGACCCTGCGTTTCCCTGCTGTGATTTTTTATTTTTCGGGGGGTTAAAGCTTTGCTCACTAAGCATGTCAAGAGGTGTTAATAATTAATGCCCCCACCACACCGCACCCCACTGCACCGGACCCCACCCCATGCTGCACCCTTCCTCTATGCTCCCTATGTCTAATCCCCTTTGTTGGATTAAAGAACCCAGGAATCTTGATCTCAGTGTGGTTCTGAGTAGCAGATAAGTGGACACAGTGATGCTCTTCTGAAGCCCATGGCTCTTGGCTTCCACTTGAGACGTGGAATCTGGGTCTTTACGGGAAACCATGTGACGACCCAGTGTGAACTTGACATGTCTTGAAGGATTGATTACTCCAGCTCCAATGTGTCTCTAGGACTGTGAGTCGGGGCATCTTTAGGGGATTTAAATTCAAACAGTTTGGCTTTATGGATGTTCTCATTGATTGAACTTGTTGTACCTCTTGCAACAAGTTGACTAAATACAGGAATTTTTTTCTTCTTCTTTTTCTGTACATTCATGCCGCTGTTTGTACAAGCAAATGAATGATGCGAAGTTCTAAAAATGTATACAGCGGAACCTTGGATTACAAGCATAATTCGTTCCAGAAGCGGGCTCGTGTTCCAAAAACACTCGTAAACCAAATAGACTTTTCCCATAAGAAATAATGAAAACTCAAAGTATTCGTTCTACAGCCCCAAACAATAAATACATAAAAAATAATTAATACAACATCTAAAGGAAAAATTCTCTCTAATGATACTCGCGTGAGCATACTAACGGAATCACTGCTGTAAAGTAAAAATGAAAAAATAACAAATGAACCAGCACCTTACCTTTGAAAAGAATCGCGACACAGCTGAGTTTTCCTTGTAAATATAGCGCGTGTGCAGCCGGGGAGATCTGTGTGTGTACACATGAGAAGTGTGTGTGTGTGTGTGTGGGGGGGGGCACAGTGTCAAATTACGCGTGCGCACACAGAAGAGAGAGGGAGATGTTGATTATACCAGTAAGAGACGAGCACTAAGAGGAAGCAGGGGAGACAATTACCCATAATTCCCGCAGTGCAAGAGAGAGACAAATCATTGGCTCAGTTGTGATCACTTGCCGCTCGATGTCAAAATAAGAGTCGCATGCGTGATACATGATACTCCGCGCTCGTAAACTAATACAGTACTAATACAACTAATACAATCTTTGCTCGGTTTGCGGAACACTCATAAACCATGTTACTCGCAATCCGAGGTTCCACTGTAATTTATATATATATATATATATATATATATATATTTTTTTTTTTTCCAATTTTTTTTTTCTCCAATTTTTTTTCCAACAATGATGCATTTAACTAATCCTGGCATCAGTAACTCTTTTTTTTGTTGTTGTTGTTGTTCAGCATTTGCATTTGTTGTATTTAAATACCAGACAAAGTCCTTTTAATTGTATTTTTTTTTTTATCATAGTACTATAAAGGCACAAAATGATTTGATCATGTGACTCTTGGAATATTTCAAATACTTCATAGGAGTGAATGTGTTCAGGTTACATTGCTGAATCAATAAATTAAAAGAAATGTTTTTTTTTTTTTTTTAAGTAACCTATAATAGACTAATTGCGTAAGCCTACCTACAGTACTACAGCATATAGGACGTAAATGATGTTCGGCTTTCATTTTATTCCAATTTGTTAATGTGATGTAATATCAGTGGGAAACAAATGGCAACCCGATTACGCAAATAGGCCTAAATGTCCTTGAACGCTGTCCATGCACAGCATGACTGAGTGTAATTAGAATATTTCTCTTTTTGCCCCATCACTGGTATGAGCTGGGGAAAAGGAAAAAACCTCAGGAACCATCTCAATTTTGTGTACTCAATTATTTTAATAAGTTCTCGCGAGTGCAGTGAATATATGTGAAATCTTTGGTCTGTGGTGAGATGGAGGGCGCCGACCTCCCGCGGATCTATTAGTGTATGTTTGGCTGAGCAGTCAGCAAGAACTCGAGGAATATCTGGATTATGGCTCAATCATGCACTTCACGAGCAGTCATTTTCTCGTGGATATGATACGATCAAGTCAAAGTGGATGCATATTTATGGATACAGGGCTATTATCAGCATAAGATGACGTTCAACACGTGGCTCGCATTTTACTTGTTGGAAAGTGTGTATGTGCGGACGTGTGCAGGTCTACTGTTGGAACGTTTTGGCTCATTTCATTTATTTTCTTTATGTACTTCAAAATGACTTATTAGACATATGAGAATGTGATTGCACTAAAATATGCAGTTAGCGGTAACATACTGGGGTTTGATTAGCACTTTTTAAAATTTTCATATGTTATCTGATCTGGTTTGTCAAAGTCTTTAACTGGCTCTCGTTATACTTCGGAAACCTTTTTGCAGTCTGGGAAACCACCATCAAATTCATGCATTTTCTATACTGTTTACCCTTTACAGTCTCATGCGAAGCCTGGAGCCCATCCCTGCAGACTTGGGGCACCAGGCAGGGTACACCCTAGACAAGGTGCCAAACTGTTGCAGGAGAGCCTTGCACACACGCTAAAGGCAATATGGGAATGGCAATTAGCCTACTTTGCATGTTATTAGAAATATAGGAGGAAACCGGAGTACCTGGAGGAAAGCCACCAAGAGCAGGAAAAACAGGCAAACTCCAGGCACACAGACTCGGAATCAAACTCTTAACCCTGGAGGTGCAAAGCCTCAGTACCAACCATTGTGTGACCCAAACCCAATGGCACATTGTCTTAATCAAGGTGCCATATTGGAATAATCGTAAACTTACTAAAACAAATTTGTAATCAAAAAGATGCATGAAAAAAAAAAAAAAAGCAGACTACTTCAATCCAAGAAAAAAAAAAAAAAACTATGGATGCAAAAAAAGTATGCATATAAATATCCATGGCATAACAGGTGTTTGGACAGTTTATGACGACATATCCATCCTCGGTCCTATAATATTTTTTTCACCTATGGAAATATAACCTTGAAGTGCATCATGGCTCCCAAATGCCAGGGCTAGTGGGAGCAGCAGGAAGGGGCAAGGGAGAAGAAGTATCGATTCAGAAGTGAGATTAAAGTTTACACTATCATATACGGTATAGGTTTCTCTATAGTATATAGTATCGAATTTAAGTGTACAATAATAACATTGAAATCACATGACATCCTGTTTCACAGCATGCATCATATACAGTATATTAAGTAATGCAGATGCATGACTTTGGCACCAAGCCGATCTTTACAGTAGTAGTAGTATAGCAAGACCTGTAGGTTCCTAGGTGAGCCTTCATGGATCAGACTTGTTTTTCCAGAGATTGGATTGAGATCTGGAAAATCTGGAGCCGGTGTCAACACCATAAACTGGTTGCAGGGCGATTTAGAGGCCAATGCCATCAAGGAACACGGCTTCCATGAAGGGGTGTAACTTGGTCAGTGACGATGTTAAAGTAGATGGGGAACGTCAACGTTTAATCCACATGGTTTCCAGCACCCAAGCATGTGAGCATCAGAATTGAACATTGGAAGCAAGTGGTTCGGTCTGACGAATCACATTTTCTTTTACTAACCTGAGGAAACCTGGGGAAGAAATGGCACCAGAATGCACTATGGGAAGACGTGTGATGCTCTGGGCAATGTTCTGTGGGGAAACCTTGGCTCCTGACATTCATGCGGATGTTACTTTGACATGTACCACCTACCTGAACATTGTCACTGATTCAGGAAGTCTGATTCATGGAGGCTCCACCTCATCATGTTCAGGCGCCAGATACCACAACAAACCACCAGAGGTCTAGAGGACCTACACAAAACGGGGACATACACAATATTAGGGCATATTGTTTTGACTGATCATTGCATATGCACGCTGCCACGTTTTTTGTCTTTCTTTTTTCTTTCTAAATCTAATTTAGACATTTGGAACGGGAAGTGTCATCCAGAGAAACCATCCAGTAGAGTCACATTTGAGAATCTTTTGCAACGGATACATTAAAACATTTAACATCATTAGTCCGTTAATGATGCATCATTAGTTAGGGCAGAATGGTAGTTTAGTGGTTAGCACTGCGACCTTGCACCTCCAGAATATGAATCTCAAATGGGGGCTTCATATGTATGCACGCTTCATACTGTAGGTTTCCCCCTGGAACCGGTTTTTGTTTTTGTTTTTTCTTCTTCCACAATCCAAAGATGTGTGATGTATTGTAGGCTGACTGGCATTTTCAAATGACCCCCAGTGTTTGACTGGGTGAGTGTGCGAGTGTGTGTGCCTCATATTCAGAGGTGTCCCCTGCCGTGTGCCCTGGATATTCTCGAAACCCTCTGCCACTAATGCACAGTGTAAATGATACAGACGATGCATGAATGGATCATTAGTTTTGCTGAGAATGTTCTCTTGTTGCTCAAGTTGAAGTTTCTGTTTCTGGGTAGAAGATTCTAATGAGCTGAAAGATTTTTAGGACTAGTGTGTAGGATCTCCAACTGATAATAATCCCATCTAAAGCACCTGATAAAAAAAAATGCTTCAAAAAAAAAAAAAAAATGTATATATATATATATATATATATATATATATATATATATATATATATATATTTTTTTTTTAATTATTATTATTTTTCTTTCCTGAAATACAGTATCATTTGCAATATATAACACATTAACTCGAGAAAAATTATCTAAAAACACAAGTGTGAGATTTTGTACAGTACTTTGGCAACCATTGGCTGATTAACCAGAAATGATTAGGTCAGTATAATAATATGAATTTCAGTATAATAATAATAATAGTATAATAATAATATAATAATAATAATAATAATAATAATTTCAGTATAAACTGAGTTGTGTTATTATGATATGAAAATAGTTTGTAACTATAAAGGCGGCTCATGAAGTTTATCAGAAATGCGTTTGAAGCACGTTGTCCTTGAACATGTTGTGTCACATTGTCATTGTAACAGTAGGATATTCACAGGGGAGAAAACAATATGCCCCCCCCCCCTTTTAATTTCACATGCACCTCTTGGAGTTCTGCACGGCCCCTCGGTCTCGCCATCCTAATAGTGGTGTGTTCTCAGGGGTCTGTTGAGAGACCTTGACAGTAATGGAAGGTCCTAGTCAATGTCAATGTCTTTTCTTCAGTTGTCACTATGTACAGTAGTAGCTTCAAACCTATCGAGATGAACTACAGTATGCTCCAAACAGGGAGGGATTACTGACCGGGGCGATTGCACCATACACGCTAACTAACTGTTTTACTGCAAACAGCACATCGAAATCAATAGCTACGTTCACATTGCTAATGTTTCTTTAATCAGATCAAATCTAACTTTTTTTGCCATGTGCAAAGAAACAGACGTAGAAGAATATTTATTTATTTATTTGTTTGTTTGTTTGTTTGTTTGTTTGTTTTCTCCAACTTTGAGGTTGGGTCAGGCTTCCAATCTTTTTTTTTTTTTTTTTTTTAACAAATCCCTTTATTCTGCATTAAAACCAGTTACAAGAATTCAGTAACAATCTAGTGTACAGTATGATTGGCTTAAGGCTTTACTTTATGTGAAAAGTCAATCCAAGCCACTTCCTCCCCGGAGACGCAGTAGATGAAAGTCTGCAATAAACACAGGTGGGAGAGAGCTCAGAGAGAGAGAGAGAGAGAGAGAGAGAGAGTGTTTTCACTGAGATTACTGATCAGGAACAGAAGGAGAATTTCTCATCATAAGAAATTCATCATGTCGCCTAATGTTACCAAGAGGAGCAAACACGCACAGAAAGACTATGTTTATTTTGAAAAGAAAAAAAAGAAAAAAAAAACAATAAGATCAAGAGTTTACTTGGCTAATATTTACCTATTGAATGGATTATCAAAAGAATTAGCCCTGGAGCTTGATACTGTAAGTGGCGGGGGGGGGGGGGGGAGGGGGGGGACATGGATAACCATAAAAGAAGACCATTTTATTGACCCTTTATTGAAAAGAGAGACTGGATCACGTCTCTTTTCTTTAGATTGTGAAAGCGCTAATGTGCCGTCACGATTGATTGACCGTTGAAGAAGAGGTTATTTAAAAAGTTAAATGTGGAAGATTCAGTAGAAAGGTTTATGTTGTGCAAGAAACCAGACATATTACATGTAGGCATTTGGCAGACACCCTTATCCAGGGTGACTCACATTTTCATCTCATTATACATCTGAGCAGTTGACAGTTAAGGGCCTTGCTCAAGGGCCCAACAGCGGCAACTTGGTTGGTTTGAACCTGCAACCTTCCAATCAGCAGTCCAATGCCTTAATCACTGAGCTATTCTGGCCTCCTTATTAGGATCTGCATAGAACAACATTCCCGTGTACTTAATAAACATTGTATGATGTAGGAATGTACAGTATGCTGTCGGCCTGTGGTGTTGGTGCTAAAAAGTGTCACCTATGAGAAAAAAGTGAATTTTCAGATAGGAAAATATTATTTCCATTTTTTTTTTTTTTTTTTGTAAAGCCTTTCTATGTAGTGTCTGTAACTTTTAAATTTTTTAATCTTTCAATGATCTTAATCGTCATTCGGATGAAACTTGGCCAGTCTTAGATTTCACATGAAAGACATAAACCTGAAAAACGTCTATTATTCTAAAATGCAAAATCAAGATATTGCGACATGAATTTGACATGGTTACGGACACTACATTGTTGTTGTTGTTGTTCGAAAAAGAATTCTGCACAGAATGCTTTTCAATTTAAGCCACAATTTTTACTGGTCGTGTACTTCTAGAAGCAATGTTTACAAAGAAATATGAATATTTTGCATTTTAAATTATCTTTTTTTTTTTTTTTTTTTGGAAGCGAGACAGTATAATGTTGACAAATGGCTGTTTTTAGGGCTCATATGAAATCATCTCTCCAAAACGGCTGAATTTAGCACTTTTAAATTTTTAGGGAAGAAAATATTGGTTACTTCAATTTTGCATAATTTTTTTCTGGATTACATGAAAAACGAAATTGCCATCGATACAGTGTTTCGGCCGTTTTGCATCGCATCGGTCCTTGCATAGAACCCAGGACATCCAGGAATCTGTTTCAGCTGTTCCCGCTGCTTGCTCCTTTCCATTCCGTTCCTGCATGTTCCAGCCAGAATGTGAAACCATAACGCCGACGTGCCGAGAGAAAAGTGAGACATATCAAGGTCTATTACGGTCCCACAGACGTGTAGTCGAATTCTAATGAAAGTATAGGGAGGAAAACCCGTGTGGCACCATAATGGCATCCCGGTAATATGATACGTAGAGAACTGAACACTCAGGAGTGTAATTTCCCAACCACTCACCCACACGCACACCCACACGCATGCAGGTTTGCGTAAGTGGGAAAGCAGCCAGCCGAGGCTCGCCTAGCTCCTGGAAGACTAATGGCCAAGAGAGCGGCTTCGCTTATGAATCCTCCATACACAGTCCTCTTCTTCAGGCATGACTGAGAGTCCAGGGTCCAGGTGGCTGGATTTACTGTGCAGGTAAAGTCAAGACATAATTAATATTTCTCGCAGCTCGCTGTGTGCATGGAATTGGATTCCGGACCGGCTTTTGCGACATCACGCAGCCACCTGCAGTCAGCCTTCGGGCTGTGAGACAAGTGATATCAAATTCATGCGGCAGGACCGTAATTTGTCTGTTCCTTTCAATAGTTCGCCGCTAAAATATCACCCGCCGAGTTCTGGCAACAGTGGCGAATTCAATTATTTGCTCCCTTCTTCATGAGCGTGGTAACAACTCCACAGAGCACCCTGTCAAGGCTGACGGTTTCATATGTGGTAATAACTTTTCTTATGGGAAGACATTAAGGTGGCGCGGTGTGCTGTGCGCCTGTAAATGTGTGCGTGGCTACACATGCCGAGAAACAAAATTTGCATACTCGTGCACAAATTTTATATATACAGCTTGAGACTTGAAGCATTGAAGCGAAAAACAAAACAAAACAAAAAAAATAGACATCTTTCTCTCTTTGAACTTTTTGTCCCCTTTTATTTCCGCACATTTAATTGTCATAAAAATGCACACAATTGAAAATAGTAACCTTAGTAACAACAGCAGCTATACCCAACACTAAAATAAACCTAATAAATATAAGACCGACATAATGACCTCATAAACATGTCATGAATAAAATGTGAACTGTTTGAGTTTGTCGTCTTAGCGGTTTCTGTAATGACGCATAAAGCCAAGTAAGCTGCTTTAATAACACCTCATTTAAACATTGCATCATAAGACTGACATAACTGCTTCGTAAACAATTCGTGGTAGATGGCACATGCAGATTAGGTCAGTGCACACGATTAATTAGTCATGTTAGATCCAAGAGCAATGTAACACGAATGGCCATCGAAACTGATTTAATAATACTTAAACACTGTGTTATAAGACTGACATAACTGCTTCGTAAACATCCCGTTAGACATCTCGTATTCTACTGAGCTGTTAGTTGAGTTTGATATGATCTAATTATTACAGAAGTGGATTAGTAAGCGGTCTTCATAAGTTAAACTGAACACTGCATTATAAGGCAGTTATAACAACTTTTACATCACGAGGCAATTTCAGTCTACCATGGAACATGGCAAGTGCTCTAATAAGCCGTTATAACTGTTTCTTACATTAAAACTAATCCACTAATGTCATTGTGATCATCTTGGATCCAACTTTTGTTTTTTCAATAGGAAGAGGGTCATGTGACGCATCAAACTTATTGGGAATTTCACAAGAAAAACAATGGTGTGCTTGGTTTTAACGTAACTGTATTCTTTCATGAGTTACTTACAAGTTTCTGACCACTTATGAAATGTGTTCAATGTGCTGCCCATTGTGATGGATTGTCAATGCAACCCTCTTCTCCCACTCTTCACACACTCATAGCAACACCGCAGGAGAAATGCCAGCACAGGCTTCCAGTATCCGTAGTTTCAGGTGCTGCACATCTCGTATCTTCACACCATAGGCAATTGCCTTCAGATGACCCCAAAGATAAAAGTCTAAGGGGGTCAGATCGGGAGACCTTGGGAGCCCTTCAACTGGCCCACGACGACCAATCCACTTTTCAGGAAACTGTTCATCTAGGAATGCTCGGACCTGACACCCATAATGTGGTGGTGCACCATCTTGCTGGAAAAACTCCAGGGAATGTGCCAGCTTCAGTGCATAAAGAGGGAAACACATCGTCATGTAGCAATTTCAAATATCCAGTGGCCTTGAGGTTTCCATTGATGAAGAATGGCCCCACTATCTTTGTACCCCATATACCACACCATACCATCACGATTTTTGTTCCAACAATCTTGGAGGGATCTATCCAATGTGGGTTAGTGTCGGACCAATAGCGGTGGTTTTGTTTGTTAACTTCACCATTCACATAAAAGTTCGCCTCATCACTGAACAAAATCTTCTGCGTGAACTGAGGGTCCTGTTCCAATTTTTTGTTTTGCCCATTCTGCAAATATGTTTGCGCCGATCTGGGTCATCCTCGTTGAGATGCTGCAGTAGCTGGAGTTTGTAAGGGTGCCATTTGTGAGTAGCTAATATCCGCCGAAGGGATGTTCGACTAATGCCACTCTGCAGTGACATGCGGCGAGTGCTACGCTGTGGGCTCTTGCTGAATGAAGCTAGGACAGCCACTGATGTTTGTTCATTAGTGACAGTTTTCATGCGTCCATGTTTTGGCAAATCCAACACTGAACCAGTTTCACGAAACTTAGCAAGCAGTTTGCTAACTGTAGCATGGGAGATGGGTGGTCTCGTAGGGTGTCTCGCATTGAAATCTGCTGCAATGACCCGGTTACTGCGTTCACCAGATATCGACACAATTTCGATCCGCTCATCACGTGTTAACCTCTTCGACATGTCAATGGCTGTGAACGAAGAGAAACTTGTAAATAACTCATGAAAGATTAAAGTTACGTTAAAACCAAGCTCACCATTGTTTTTCTTGCGAAATTCCCAATAAGTTTGATGTGTCACATGACCCTCTTCCTATTGAAAAAACAAAAGTTGGATCCAAGATGGCCGACTTCCAAATGGCCACCATGGTCACCACCCATCTTGAAAAGTTTGCCCCCTCACATATACTAATGTGCCACAAACACGACGTGAATATCACCAACCATTCCCATTTTATTAAGGTGTATCCATATAAATGGCCCACCATGTACATAATGTTTGAAGCAACTTTGGGTCAACTGCTGTTGTGTTAAATGTGCTATACAAATAAAACTACTTGACAGAGATAGCGTTACTAAAATACATTTTTCCATTCACCTAAGAACTTCTGGAGTCCATGTTGGGAGTGGAGGCCAGTGGTGATCACCATTGCATTTATTCTCATTCATTTGTGGTCAACATTCACATTATCAAGGGCCCAATGGTGGAAACTTGGTGGTGGTGGGGTTTGAAACTGGGATCTTCTTAAACGTAGTCCAATGCCTTAAGCACAGAGCTACAGTACCCCTGTCTTTGGGTTGTGGGAGGAAACCAGAGTACCCAGAGGAAACCCGGGGAGCACATGCAAAGTCCATGCACACAGACCCTGAGGTGGGAATCGAACCTGGACCCCGGAGGCGCAAGCCGACATTGCTGACCACTACGCCACTGTGCCGCCGTATTAAAACTTTTAATGTGTTTCAGAGACATCATAGAGACAGGCGTCTTTGACACACACGAAATAGTTAAGGCAGTTCTGCTATCTCGTCCTTATAATCCGTGCTGTTTCAAACTCAAAAAGGAAAAAAAGATTAACACTGTTGTCAAACACTTGCCGAAGGCGTGGGTTTTATCTTCGCAGCTTCCTCTGATAATCTGGAGATTGTTATAATGAGAGATTTAATTCACGAATGCTTTGCAAATTGGCACAACAGCTACCATGCGAAACCGAAAAAGATAAAACCATGTAAAAAGGAGGACGTATTTATTTAGGAAATGAAAAAGCACCACGATAAAACATTCTGTGCGACCCGGATTCACTCTATATACAGTGCTGAGCTTTAGTGGCCGTATTCCAGTCACACTTACACTAATGAAGTTGCCGTCTAATTGCCTCGGAAGGTCCGTCCTACGATAACGGAGTTTTATGGGGTGTTTTAAGCTGCTGATATGACGAGCGGGTTTGATGGATGGAACCAGGTAGATTTTACTGCCCAAGGACCTGCCACCTTAGCCTTTCCCATTAACCGCCTCTTCCACCTCTCTTTCACACTGTCCATCTCGCTCACACACACACACACGCACACGCACACACACACACACACACACACATACAGTACATATGCACACACACACACACACACATACTGTACAGAGTGATCTAAAGTGCTGAGTACTGCTTAGACAGCATAACAGGAAAGAAAATGATACCGCAAAATCAAGTTTTTATTTATTTATATATTTAATGGACAGCCTGTAATTGAAGAGGGATGGGACTATTTTTATATCTTGTTTCAAGGTTTTTGTTTTATTCTGTTCGTTGACATTTGTGTTGCTTTTTGTGTTTGTCTGAAAAGTAAAAAAAAAAAAAAATGAAGAAATGCTGCGTGGTCATGGATTTGGAAAAAGTCAGAAAGTCATCAAATCTGGAGGTTTTTCACATTATACTGCTGTCTTAGCATTTCGTGTAGCGTTATACCCGCTTGTGCACCAGAATACGATTTGAGACCCTAGTCCTAGTCCTGATCAGTTTGGTGCATCTCGCCCTAGCCATGCTGCCCCTCGCTGGTTGAGCTTGTACTACACCATGAACGTGTGAGCAGATTATTCCGAGATGCCTAATTGATCCGAGCTGTTTTGTGGAGGCAGCATAAGACACTTATTAAACCTTTAAACTGATTCATGAACAAAATATCCTATACTTGAGTAAACGTAGAGATTTCTAGGTAAAATATTATTCAAGTAAAAGTAAAAGTCCTGCTTTTACAAGTATACTTGAGCAAAAGTACAAACTTGCCTTAGAATTTTAATGAAGTATCAAAGTTGCCGAGCATGAATAAGCTCACATCAGCCTTTAAGTCATAGTAAAGACATAGTACTTTTTCTCTCCCTCATTTACATTTAGCAGACACCCTTATCCAGAGTGACTTACGTTTGTATTACATTATACGTGTGAGCAGTTAAGGGTTAAGGGCCTTGCTCAAGGGTCCAACAGAGACAACTTGGCAGTCGTGGGATTTGAACCTGGGACCTTCCGAATAATAATAATAACATTAACAGTCCGATGACTTAACCACTGAGCTGTTCCTGGCTTGCCGTCAGTCCAAACCTGCTGGCCATTGCGCACGATGTCCACGTCAAATACTAAGCAACGCTCTGAATATGCAATGCAATGCCATGCAGAATTGTAGTGAAATAGAAAATACAAATATTTGCTGTAGAATGCAGTGGAGTAAAGTTAAAAAGCATCCATCAGTAAAACCACTCAAGCCAACCACGGATATGTGAAATCCGTACTTAAGTACGGGGAAAGAAATCAATTTACTGTACTTCATTATGTTCCTTCTCTAAATCCTAGAAGCCATCTTTGCTGGTAACGAGCTGACGAGTTACTAATTGAGACCTAGAACTGCACCCTGCATAACTCGCATTCCAGATTCATTCCACCTGTCCTGTTATAACGACCTCCACTCGTCTGAGAAGGCTTTCTACTAGATTCTGCGTCATTTCCTTGGGGATTTGCGCGTATTCAGCTACACGGGCATTAGTGAGCTCAGGAGCCGGTGTTGGAATGTCGAGAGGCTTTGGGTTGACCTGACCTTATACATAGGTGCAATAGTTAGGTGTCGACAGACGTCGTGGTGTTTGTGGTGGTCTGGAGGAAAGAAAATAGAAATTCCTATTGGTTTCGTTTCCATAAGAATAAAGGTTGGACAGGAAAACACCAGTTTTAATCGGTGACATCATCCAGTGACTCCAAATGGTGTCTAATGGGGTCTAATGTTATTCAAAGAACCACTCCTGGTAGGGGTCACAGTGCAAGAAATCAAAGGACGTGAGATCCCTCGCGGGTTTACCGGCGTTTGACCGTCCAATCAGAATCTTCCTGCGGTCGTTAAAGTCTCAGATGCGCTCGAGCCCCCCGCCCCCCGAAAAAAAAAGTAAAAAAAAGTCATCTTTCACTTTCAATCAGGGCTGACACACTGCTTTCTGTATGCCTCTCCATGCAGCGTCCCACTCCGAGCACTTACTTCCACCCGCAGTGGTCTCTAAGCAATGAAACTTTTACGAGATCAGGAGGTGTTTTTCTATTTTGGGGTCACCATTAGCTTAAATAATGCATGGCTGAGAGGAGGAGTGGCTCAGGGCCTGTAGAGCACAGAAATGCATTCTTGGATTAAATTATACATCATTATTACAGCTGGTCGGGTCGCTACTGATGGCGGCAAGCACGACTCCTACTTGTTTTCCTTCTTGCTCCTGTTGCGTTTAAAGTCAGAGCTGCCGAAGTGCTACTGTACTGCCTGGACTAAACTTGAACTAGTCATATATTTGGCATTAAGGGGTTAAAGACGTTTCTGTGGTTGTGTGTGACGTAGAGTTGTTAAACCTGTTCAGACGGGGAAGGTTTTAAGAGTTTGAGCTTATGGGGTTTTAACGCTGGAATTCACTAATATGGAAATGCAAAGGTAGTAGAATAGGAAAGATGATTGCATATTTCTGCGCGCCGCACGGAGCAAGTAAAGAGGGAAAGCAAAGAAGCATTTCTCGCTAATGCATAATTAAACCCTCGTCTAAGCAGCGGCAGAGCTTAAGATGGAGGATGACGCTCTTCTTGACTTGCTGGAGAGGAGAGTGTGTGCAGGGTGACATGCGGGCGCAGTACACTTTATTAGTTTCTTCGGAAAATCTTGCATCAGCAGCATGAAACTGCAAACACTGCAGGTGGATCTGACATTGACTTAAATTTGAAGTAATAATATATATATATATATATATATATATATATATATATATATATATATATAAAACGAGGCTCTGTTTAACATATACAAAGCAATGTGATTTAAATTGCTTTATAGACTTATTATTTTTTAGACTAAACATCAGGGAACGTCTCGGCCGATCGAGCCAGTGTGCTACTTTAACACGTTTAAAATAATAACAATCCTGTAAAAAAAAATAAATAAAAAAAAAGGCCAAGGCGTAAACTGTGCAAGGCGGAAATATTGTCTTTTTGCACCATAGCGCTGTCGCATTCTCCATTCTGAATTCTCATAAGGCGTCAATTAATTTTCTACTCTGTGGAGCTGCAACTAACAGGTTCGTTTTAATGCAAACTGTCAGGAAGAGACGCGAGGCCGCAAACGCAGGTCGACAGAAACTTATTAATTTCGCCGATCAAAACAAGGCTTAATCATGAACAGGACGCAGGTAGTGGTACATGCAAGGGCATCCAAGAGCAAGATGTGGAATCATGAAACAGTTTCAGTGACCTTGATGACAGTAACAATGGCATGAAGTCGACTATTAGTTGATGCACAAAGTCTGTGGTGGAGGTTCGCTGTAGGTTCGGCCATGTTTGCAGGTCATACCGCATTCTGGGAATTAGAGTCCGACACCGATTCCAACCCACGTTGACACGTTTTAATATGTTAGCTTTTCTGATATATCGGGCCACACCTGGCCATGCAAATGCTTGTCAGCCATTTGTACCATGATTTATGAGCCCCAAAATGGGCTGGGTGTGTGTGTGTGTGTGTGTGTATGTATGTGTGTGAATGATATTGGCTGTAATTCCCGAATGGTTGTTGTCACACTTTTGTCAAACCCCTTGAATTAAAGCTGGAAGTCTTAAGTTTGCTAAAATCTTAAGTGTTTCATTTCAAAGTCATTGTGCTGGTGTATATAAAATGTCATATGCCATAAAAATTTAGTTGTTCCAAAATTTATGGTCCTGACAGTAGCGGTTTGTTTACACTTCATTGACATGCATCTGGGATGCATAAAAAAAAAAGCCTTAAACTCATCTATACGTAGATCTTTATAGTTTTAAATTGAGGGTTTTTAAAACCGTCTGTCACACAATGCTAAATACACAATAGCGTACTAGCATTATATGCTACATACATCTAATTTCCCTTTTTTATAGTATTCTATTATATCTGTACAGGGTGGGCCATTTATATAGATACGCCTTAATAAAATGGGAATGGTTGGTGATATTAACGTCCTGTTTGTGGCACATTAGTATATGTGAGGGGGCAAACTTTTCAAGATGGGTGGTGACCATGGTGGCCATTTGGAAGTCGTCCATCTTGGATCCAACTTTTGTTTTTTCAATAGGAAGAGGGTCATGTGACACATCGAACTTATTGGCAATTTCACAAGAAAAACAATGCTGTGCTTGGTTTTAACGTAACTTTATTCTTTCATGAGTTATTTACAAGTTTCTGACCACTTATGAAATGTGTTCAATGTGCTGCCCATTGTGATGGATTGTCAATGCAACCCTCTTCTCCCACTCTTCACACACTGATAGCAACACCGCAGGAGAAATGCCAGCACAGGCTTCCAGTATCCGTAGTTTCAGGTGCTGCACATTTCGTATCTTCACACCATAGACAATTGCCTTCAGATGACCCCAAAGATAAAAGTCTAAGGGGGTCAGATCAGGAGACCTTGGGAGCCCTTCAACTGGCCCACGACGACCAATCCACTTTTCAAGAAACTCTTCATCTAGGAATGCTCGGACCTGACACCCATAATGTGGTGGTGCACCATCTTGCTGGAAAAACTCAGGGAACGTGCCAGCTTCAGTGCATAAAGAGGGAAACACATCATCATGTAGCAATTTCAAATATCCAGTGGCCTTGAGGTTTCCATTGATGAAGAATGGCCCCACTATCTTTGTACCCCATATATACCACACCATACCATCACTTCTTTTGTTCCAACAGTCTTGGAGGGATCTATCCAATGTGGGTTAGTGTCAGACCAATAGCGGTGGTTTTGTTTGTTAACTTCACCATTCACGTAAAAGTTTGCCTCATCACTGAACAAAATCTTCTGCGTGAACTGAGGGTCCTGTTCCAATTTTTTGTTTTGCCCATTCTGCAAATTGTGTGATCTGGGTCATCCTTGTTGAGATGCTGCAGTAGCTGGAGTTTGCATTGAAATCTGCTGCAACGACCTGGTTACTGCGTTCACCAGATATCGACACAATTTCGATCCGCTCATCACGTGTTAACCTCTTCGACATGTCAATGGCTGTGAACAAAGAGAAACTTGTAAATAACTCATGAAAGAATAAAGTTACGTTAAAACCAAGCACACCATTGTTTTTCTTGTGAAATTCCCAATAAGTTTGATGTGTCACATGACCCTCTTCCTATTGAAAAAACAAAAGTTGGATCCAAGATGGCCGACTTCCAAATGGCCACCATGGTCACCCCCCATCTTGAAAAGTTTGCCCCCTCACATATACTAATGGGCCACAAACAGGACGTTAATATCACCAAGCATTCCCATTTTATTAAGGTGGATCCATATAAATGGCCCAGCCTGTACATAATAATTCATTAATTATGAGAAATTCAATAATAATAATAATAATAATTATGATTATCATTATTATAATTTTATATACAGTACAGTGGTATCTTGGTATATAATACCGTCCTCATGACTTTTTGCCTTAAGAACTGGAATTTTGTAAGGCTTGAACACCGGCTAAGTTACTCGTACATCCGGGATCTGTTCACAACTTGTTTGCATCAGTGGAACGCCAAGTAAACAAGTTTGTTTTGCATTTTGTGCATATATCATATATTCTTCATATATTCGTTTTTTTCATATATTGTAATTTTCCCATCAGCCATTACTCCCAGTACCCTTATTTTACCTAATTAACCCATAAGACCTTCATTCACACACTAATAGAATCTAATGATGAATTAATTCCGGGCTATCAGCAGTCACACTGATGAAGGAGATAACTGATCGTTATCGTTTACTTTAATGTTTAATACATTTAAGTCTCGTACGCCGTGTTGAAGGAGACTCATCATCTCATTTCGCTTTGGCTCTTCTCATCACCAGAACTAGCTTTTTAGACTGAATATGATGGAGAGCTTCTGGAACTTTGAAAAAAAATGTAATGTCCAAAAGTATTGGCACTTGAAGTATTGGCAATTACTGTTAAAAAAAAAAAAGAATGTAGAAAATAAACTCCATTATTGTCAGTTCAGGGTCACAGAAAGCCTGGAGCCTGGACAAGCTGCCAGTCTATCACAGGGCACACAAGCAATTATAAACACACACACACACACACTATAAACAACTCGGAAATGCCAATTAGTATAGTCTGCATATCTTTGGACTGTGGGAGGGAACCGGATTACCCCAGAGGAAACCCACCAAGCATGAGGAGAACCTGCGAATTCCATGCACACAAATCCAAGGTGGGAATCGAACACCAATCCTGGTGAAGCGAGGCAACAATGCAAACCCCTGTGCCACCCTAGTTCATTTATAGAAAATGAACATGACACAAATGTGTCAATATCTCCAATAAGGTATTTTCCCCATATTAAATTTACAAACATGTTTACAAAGAAGTATTGACACCCTTACCTCATCCTTGGTATTCTTACTTGTCGAAGTGCCTCCAACCTCTATATAGCTACGGATGCTCCACTTTTTACAGGAGAAACATTTTATCAAAAATAAAAAAAAGTGTTAACCACTCAACATGAACCATTTTTTTTTTTTTTCCAGAAGAGTATAATCTCTAAACCTTTTATCAACTCACAAAGAATGTTTGTAGAATGGGAATTATTGTATTTCTGGTTCTGGTTATATATCACCCAGTGTACCACTCAATGTAATGCACTCTGAATTGCTTCAGCTGCTCTCAACTATCCTATAAAATTACATCAGAGTCCACGCATTTCTGCTTAAGGTGCACTATTTGAGTGTTTTTGTTGCGTGCCGTGTTGTCTGCGATACCGTGTAAATGCATCTTTATTTTGTGATCAAGTCGGGATATGTGTGTGTGTGTGTGTATATATATATATATATATATATAAATCAACTACCAAACATGCACTAAAGTATCTCGATTTTTTGATTCATAAAGGATAAAGGAAACAAGATGACGCCTCACATTGCTCAGTCATTGAGTTTGCCCATGCTATCGCCGACGTCGCGCTCGTCTAACGTGAGTACTCACTTTCTTGGGTTATCGCTTCTGATTGGGTGTGTGTATTTAGAACGCGGGTTTATTTGTGTAAACTCTTGCTCTCGCTTCGGGAGAGTTCTAAGAATAAGAGCGTGGTTATCCTGCCTGCTCGCGCTACTTCCGCGTTTGGGTTTACCATCCACGCTACAGGGCTAACTGCTAGTCTTCTGCTTCATCTCCGGTTAGTCCGTGACAGAATGACTGAGCCACCGGCAATAAACCCGCGTTCTAAATACACACACCCAATCAGAAGCGATAACCCAAGAAAGTGAGTACTCACGTTTGGACGAGCGAGGCGTCGGCGATAGCATGGGCATAACTCAATGACTGAGCAATGTGAGGCGTCATCTTGTTTCCTTTTATGCTTCCTGAAACCCGACCGTATTACTTCCGGGTCCTAGTGCCGGTCGTGTTATGAGTGTGCATGACACTACCACCATATAACACTATACAGTGGAACCCTGGATTAGGAGCATAATTTGTTCCGGAAGCGGGCTCGTATTCCAAAACACTCATAATCCAAATCGAATTCTCCCATGAGAAATAATGAAAACTCAAATTATTCGTTCCACAGCCCAAAAAATAAATACATAAAAATAATGAATATAATATATAAAGTAAAAATAAAACAAATTAACCTGCACTTTACCTTTAAAAAAAGTACAAATAAATCATGACAGATAAGTGTTCCATTGTTCTGTATTTGTGTGTGTGTGTGTGTGTGTGTGTGTGTGTGTGGAATTAGCCCCTTCCCTCACCTTGTCTTCTACAGTAAAGCGCTTCCTCCTCCCCCCATCCCCCCCCCCCCCACCTCGCTTTTTACGTTTCACAACACACACACCGGAAACACTGTTTTAACAGGGGAAAAAAGAAATCTCTCTAATGACACTTGCGTGAGCTCATACTAACGGAATCACTTCTGTAAAGTAAAAAAAAAAAATTAACAAATGAACCAGCACCTTACCTTTGAAAAGAATCGCGACAGAGCTGAGTTTTCTGTGTAAAGCAGATAGTGTCTGCGTGTGTGAAGCCAGGGGTGGCGGGGAGGTGTAAAGGCAAGAGAGTGTGTGTGTGTGTGTGTGTGTGTGTGTGTGTGTGTGTGTCGGTGTCAAATTATGCGTGCACACACATAGGAGACACGCTGAAACAGAGAGGGAGACGTTGATTATACCAGTAAGAGACGAGCATTAAGACCCAGCAGGGCAGACGATTACCCACAATTCCGCAGCACAAGAGAGAGAAAAAATCATTTCATCTCAGTCTTGATCACCTGACGCTCGGTGTCAAAACAAGAGCGCATGCGTGATACATGATACTCGGCACTCGTAAACCAATACTTGCTCGGTTTTCATGTCAAAATGTATTAAAAATCTTTGCTCATCTTGCGGAACACTCGTAAACCACGTTACTCGCAATCCGAGGTTCCACTGTATGTATATATTGGTTCTGATTATTCTAAATTGGTAGCCATTCAAAGAACCTTTTTTTTTTAAAGAGTGTTAAACCTGTAATCATCTAAAAAGTGAGTGTTACATCAATATCCTTTCAAAACATGCTTTTTCCAAGATTTTAGGACCAATAAATGTCTAAGGATTCCTTCTGGAACACTTGAGCGTCTTTAGTTTAAATCTTCCTGATCCTTAATAAAAGTCAGTCTATAAAAACACCTATGGGAACTAAAAAAAAAAAAAAAAAACAGCACTTAGTTCTGCTGAAGAACCTGCTGTGGGACCATGTCCTGATCCTTAAACCAGATCTCAGAGATGAGACTTTGAGCAGATAAGCTGTGACTGCGTTAATAACGTGGCTTTGTTTCTGCTTCACTTTGAGTTTCTGCTCAAGAGCCTGTTTATTCTCACTGAGCTCATCTCAGCTCAGCTCACAAAACCGACTGCCTTCAGTCCGTGTCTCGTGTATTGTATTAAAGCCTTTATTGTCCAATTTATCATGCTCGCTTTGTCTGGTCTGAGAAAAACACATCAGTGAGTATGTTAGATCTGGCCAGTTGGAAGGAGTGTGTGAAGAATATTAAGTGAGTAGCAAGAAACATCTCACCATGTCATGCTGGACTTGCAGGGACATTTTCAGAGACAGAAACATGGACAAAAGTCCATGCTGATTAAATTGAATTTTGGGTTTTTATGTTCTGATTATGTAAATACCATCATGCCTCAAATGTTGTCAGGTTTTGCCTGGGCTAAAAGCATTCTTGGTAGTGTCAAGGCCACCAGTTTTAAACGCAGGTGCTTGTCTGTAAACATGGAAAAAAAAATATTAAGGAGTGAAAATACAGAGAGAAGCATGAAGTATTGTAGAGTTTGTATTCGACCAAAACTGATTTATTAAAAAAAAAAAAAATGTTATGCATATAATACAGAACATGTTTATTCCAAAGAAGCTAATTCTGAAGTTAATGCAACATGAAAGTGACCGATCTCACTTCCCTAAAAATTTCAACTTGCTAACGTCATCCGTTTTGTAGAGATGATTTAATTTGTGCCCCCAAAATGGCCATTTTTCAACATTATACAAGAATAATTTAAAATGCAAAGTATTTACATTTATTTATGGGTATTGATACTACAATTGGTGTAACCTTATAGGCGGGTATGACGTGTACGAATTATTGGATAAATTAAAGCATTCCAAGCAAAATTAAGGATATTTTTTCCAAAAAAAAATTGTTCCCCAACTGTAGTGTCTGTAACCATGTCAGATTCATGTTGCAATATCTTAACAATTTTGCATTTTAGAATAATACACTTTTTCAGGTTTATGTCTTTTCATGTGAAATCTAAGTTGGCCAAGTTTCATCTGATTGACCATTAAGATTTTTGAAATGTAAAAAAAAAAAAAAAATGACATTACACCCAGGTGAGACACGTTTTGGCACCGATACCATGTTTTGGCTGATTCTTTTCTGCCATCCATAATATTGACATTTGTAATTAAATGTGAGAAAATTTTAAAGATTTTAAAATACGGCCTCCGAGTGGCGCAGTGGGTAAAGCGCTCGCCCTATCATCCGGAGATCGCTAGTTCGAATCCCGGGTGGTGCTGTAACCTCTCGCAGCCGGAGGCCTAGAGAGAGCTGATTGGCCGAGCTCTCTCAGAGGGGAGGGATGAGAGGTACATAGTGCCCACATTAATCACGGCTCTACAGCCCAGGGAGCTGAGTCTCGCGCAGCGGGGGAGCGGCGCGTCCTCCTCGTGTGTTACCGCCGCCCCCGTGCGCGCGCAAGCAGTTCGAAAAGATGCGGTCGGCTGGCGTCACGTGGTTCGGAGGAAACACGTGATAGTCTTCGGCCCTCCCGGCTGAGTGGTAGTAGTAGCCTTAATGTGTGGGAGCCCCCTAGTGACGGGGAGGAATTGGACACGACTAAATTAGGGAGAAAAATCGGGGAAAAATCCAAAAAAAAAAAAAAAAAAGATTTTAAAATGGATGTACAAAAAAACTGACCATTTTACCAAAATGATATTTAACCAACATAAGATTTCCTAAAAAACAGACCATACTTTCTGAAAATATAAAACAACCCTAAACGAAAATAATGTAGACCTTTGCTGACTCCTTTGAAGCCTTACATTTAGTATTGAAGCAGTAGCTGAACTTTATCTGGCTTGCACATACCTCATGACTAGTGCAGACAAATACAATACAGATATTAGGAGTTTATCTTGAACATCAAACCCCATCATACAGATTTAGTTCATTAAACGGTGGGAATGCTATGTTGTTGTTTTTGCTCAATGCACAGACCGGTTAATTGCGCCGCAATCTGTGCCGTGCTGTGTCTCTATACATCACTTCTGCCATATGAGACATACAGTGTCATGGTGCGGGTGATATGACAGCCTCGTCAGTTTTGAGCGATGGCAAAAGAAGTGCACATTGAGCCTGGATTAAGAGTTTAATGACTGGTAAAATTGTAGTGCTTGCATTCAAGGTGACCCTGCTGAGGCGATGGCAGTCAGAGCAGCCAACGGAGGCTGGGGTGTGCTGACAATAATCCGTCCCTCCCTTTCTCTCTCTCTCTCTCTCTCTCTCATGCTCTCTTGCTCTCCCTCCTTATAGCTGTCACCTGCACCATGCACCGTCACCAAGGCCCAAGCCATGTAATTACACTTTTATTGGCTTTTGAGAAGACCGAACAATTCATCCACACTCGGTTTTTGCGCTTAGAGACACGAGGCAAAGTGCATATAGATCATACTTACACATCACGCCAAGGGTACCGAGGGAAGGCGAAAGAGGATTGAGTGGACTGAGTTGGAAAAAGTTTTGATTAAGATTTATAGGATTCGATCGGATGCACAATGAAATGGTCTGATAATAAGGTTATGCATGCTTACTGGCATCAATTTTGGAATTTTGGAGAGTTCCAATTACAATGTTTTATAGGAAAAAAAAAAAACTAAATTCATGAAGGTGAATGTTCTAGGGGCACTAACTGGAGGAAGCACTAATGTGCCGCAATCATGAATTCATATTTATTAGGTTTTGAGAAATTACAGTAGGTGGATCACAAGCCACTGTGCATCAGTTGGACATGCACCTTAAGGATCCTAAATTTTACTTTTCCTTAAAACAAGACTCCCAAAAATGTTTTGGCTTGAACCAACCCGATAGCCCTTCCTTCTACTCCCTGCACAAGCTAAGTCTTCCCTCTTAACAACAGCTTTTGTTATGTAGATTTAGGTTATCACATCCACTTAAATGACACCCAGCCAGAAATCATTCCTTGAACTCAGCTTCAGAGGTGTATAGTTGGCAAAGTTTTAATGCTTTCGTTTCTGATTAGTTTCTTATGGAAACACAGCTGTTTAGTCCCAATCCTGTGAGTTCTCATCACACTATTAAACATAGCTCTGGGGTTTAGTCTTGATTTTTCTTTTCTTTTTTTTTTTACCATGCAACTTCACTAAGTGTTTAAGCCATCTCCATTCATGATTTTCTTCCCAACCACATTTTTTCAGTTGAAGTTGAGTTGATGGCTCAGCAAATCCTCCCAGGTATTGATAATGTGTTGAAGGAATTTTAACCCAGTTCCAGTAAGTTCAAATCTCCTTAGTTGTTTTCTTTGCGCTATGCATCCCAATAATACGACCCATCTGAAATGGTGACCGGTTTTTGGCCAGGCAGTGTAACCTTGGATTATGAGCATACTTTGTTCCAGAAGTGGGCTCATATTCTAAACCACTCATAAACCAAAGCAAACTTTCCCATAAGAAACAATGAAAACTCAAATTATTCGTTCCACAACCCAAAAAAAGAAATACATAAAAATATTTAGAACAAAATATAAAGTAAATATAAAACAAATTAACCTGCACGTTCCCTTTTTAAAAAACTTTTTTAAAAATCCCGACAGATAAGAGTTCCCGTTTGTGCGCATAATACTTGTGTGTGTGTGTGTGTGTGTGTGTGTGTTTGTGTGTGTGTGTGTGTGTGTGTGTGTGTGTGTGTGTGTGTGTGTGTGGAATTAACCCCTTCCCTCGCCTCATCTTGCACATTAAAACTCCTCCTCTCTTCCCCCACCTCGCATTTTAAGTTTCACAACAAACACACACAAAGAAATCTCTCTAATGACACTCACGTGAGCGCATACTAATGGAATCACTGCTGTAAAGTAAAAAAAAAAACAAAAAAAACAAATGAACCAGCACCTTATGATTGAAAAGAGTGTCTGTATGTGCGTGTGAAGCCGGGGAGCGGGGTGTGTGCGCGCGCGTGTGTCGGTGTGTGTGTGTGTGTGTGTGTCGGTGTCAAATTATGCACGAACACACATAGGAGACACGCTAAAACAGAGAGAGAAAGACGTTGATCATACCAGTAAGAGACAATCACTAAGACCCAGCAGGGGAGACGATTACCTACAATTCCGCAGCGCAAGAAAGAGAAAAATCATTGGTTCGGTTGTGATCACGTGACGCTCGGTGTCAAAACAAGAGCGCATGCGTGATACATGATACTCGGCACTCGTAAACCAAGACTTGCTCGGTTTTTCAAGTCAAAATGTATTACAAATCTTTGCTCGTCTTGTGGAACACTCGTAAACCGCATTACTCACAATCCAAGGTTCCACTGTAATTTATAATTGACAGAAAGAGAACATGAAGCTGCATTTGATCCATTTTGTAGTATGTTTCACTTGACACTGGCTTTTACTGGGGTGAACTCTAAACACAAGTATATGAGTAAATACCTCAGACAGTGACTGGAAGTCACTGAACTCTTTGGTTTGCAAAATCAAGGAGAAACAGCGAATTATCAAGTAGCCATCGCAATGAACTTTTGTCTCGCCTGTGCTTGGCTCACATCTGAAAAAACAAAACAAACAAAAAAAAAAAAAACAGTCATCTCATTTATAATCACATGATAAAATGTCAAAACTCTATGCTTGATAACATTTTCTTGTTAACAATGTTGCCACTGCTGCAAGAAGGACCTTGAACAAGTACAAAACTGGCTTCCACAATAATGTAATAACCGCTCTTTGGTGCGTTTCCCTCTTTAAACAGATTTTCTTTTTTTTTTTTTTTTTTTTCGATTTATATTTCTTTTCTAAAGGTACAATCCCCCCCAAATACCCCTTCCGAACCTTATGACTAATAGTGAAGTTCTCGCTGTAGCTCTGACCTTCTCATCATTCCAGTTTCTCCCCTGACAAACCTCTCAGCACGGACAGCGCACAGCATGTGAGCTATAAAAGAACCATAGCACTCGTCGTGTTAACGTCACACACGTCACCGTGATGTGTTTAGTCATGAGGAGACGTACAGTATGTTTGACGCCGCTACTTCGGCGTCTTACAACAGGTCTGTTATTTTGTTATTTTCACTCGGCGTAGATGGACGAGCATTAGCGCTAGCGATAGCGACACCTGCGAGTCGCGCTTCGGTGCCGGAGCCAGGCTCGACACCATTAGCCGGGGTGATGCATTAAAGTTCTGTTCAGCGTGTAATTTGTTTTCTCTGTCAAGGTGATGGATGTCTTGTTTAGCGGCACTTCCTGGGTGTGTTGTAAGGAAATAAATAAATAAAGCCAGGAAGAAAACAATAGCTCCAGGACATTGGTAAATGGGCTTAAAAAATGTTAGGAGAAGAGTTTTTTTTTTTTTTTTTTTTTGCGCAACAGAGTGTGTGGGTCTTTTTTGGAAGGTTAATTGACAAGGATAGCAGCAGGACGGCTGGCGGCTGTAATTAAAGGTGAAAAGGTAGTGTGGGAGAAGGAGGAGGGCAGACGAGTGGCCTGAATGACATGCAGGCTGGTGATGACACAATGATGTTTCAGGTTTCCTCTAGATATGTGAGTGCGAATGAGAGGTGTGTTGTGGCAGGGGTATTTATCACCTGCCATTCGCACTGAATACCTGCAGCACCTCACCTTCACAACACCTTAAGTGTCACAAATGTGTGTGAGTCTCTCTCTCTCTCTGTCTCGCTCTCTCTCTCTCTCTCTCTCTGTCTCGCTCTCTCTCTCTCTCTCTCTCTTGCTAGCTCATCTCCAGCCATTGCACAGTTTAATCGCTAAACTGGATTGTCAGGTATTTGCTGAAGCCATGGCTTTTATTTATTTAACACATCTCAGCAATCCCAGCATTACAGGTCTGACATTTAAACTCATTTTGAATTGCAAAGTGTCTAATTGCCTGAACAGGCTTAGCATGCGTGAAACAGTTTCACAAATATTGAACATTTATACCCCGGCACTGCTGAGCTGACTTCCTGATTCTGATTGGTCAGATAGTGCTGGATATATATTTTATTTAATAATCGCCCTGCTTGCCGTAGTACAGATGTTCAGGTATGTACAGTATAACTGTTTTTGTATTTGATAAAAAGGCTAAATAAAAGCAAAATTAATGTAGACGATGATGTGTGTATATATATATATATATATATATATATATATATATATATATATATATATATATATATATATAGGTCAAATGAAATAAATGGGAACAAATGTTTTACTGCAGCAATTGTTTTACTACAATTTAAAAATGGGTTGTTTATGTAAGAACCTGAGAAGTGACCTCATTTCCCCTCTCGTCTGTTTCAACCACTCAGCATTCAACATCACCAGTATACTAATCACCAGCCTGATCATCTGTCATCATCTGCCCCTGTTTCTCACTGGGTCGGGACTCAAGTTAGATGCTTGAATGATTCATAAATCACTGTGTGGCTTAAAAAACAAAAAAACAAACAAAAAAAAAAAAACATTCTTCTGAAATTCCTCAGGTATAGAGACTGGACTTAAAATATATGAGAGACAAAAAAGTCCTTCAGGAAGCCTGGATTACTGTCCCCATAGACGTAATTAACAATAAATGTAATTAACATGAACAATACACTTTGGAAGCGACATATGAAGAAATATTAATAACGCTAGATTCCACCGAATTACTAACATATAGTCGACCGCATAGGGTGTTCAGCCATCTTGGGGAAGATTCTAACCTGTAGGATGTGACGGTACGGAGTTCAGAAAGAAACTGTGAACAGTGGAGGGAACTAATAAACGATGGATCTTCACTTTGCTCTAAGCAGACAAGCAAAATGACCCGCGCCTTACTGAAGAACAAACAAATGGTGCTCGCACAAGACCTGCCATTTATTTCATGCACCATTCTTTATTATCAAAATAGAGGTGATATTACTCTTAATTTTAGGCAAGTGACAAATATTTGAAGCAGTAATGAATTAATATCTCACAGGCTTTTAATCTGCATGATACCAGCCTCCTTAGGAATGACGACGTCCGTCCTGAAAATTTGTCAAATCACATTTATTCACACACGAGTTCTATACAAATCCGGTAGTATATTTTTTTGGAATGTCAGATTTTGTTTCAATATACACACTATATACAACAACAACAAAAAAAAAACAAGTATTTGTCAGAAACCTGTTAATTATTGAATTCAGGTGTTTCAATATCCCCAGTGGAGGGCGATCTTTACGCCTCAGCATACCGAGACATCTTGGACAATGGTCTGCTCTTCCAGCTTTGTGGCAACAGTTTTTTTTTGTTGTTGTTTTTTTCTTCCTTCTATTCCAACATGACTGTGCCCCAGAGCACAAAGCAAGGACTGTACCAAAGACATGGTTTGATGAGTTCAGGGTTCAGAACTTGACTGACCATCGAGCACCATTGGGATGACCTGACCCGGAGATTGCGACCCTGACCTTCTCATGCAACATCAGTGACTCCTGACCTCGTTAATGCGCTACAGAATGAATGGGTGGAAATTCCCACAGAAAGACTCCAAAATGTTGTGGACGGCCTTCCTAAAAGAGTGGAAGCTGGTATACCTGCAAAATGGGGACCGACTCCATATTGAAGTATATGTACAGTATTTGCATGCAGTATCTTTGCAGGTTTGGACAAATACTTTTCTCCATTCAGTGTATAATCGAAACCTTAATTTTATTAGTGTAAAATGTTCACAGTAGCATCTGCACGAGGTGCTTATGTTGCCTGGGTAACGCATGGATGAAGCGATGTCAGGTTGTTCTGGTTGGAGAGATTTTGCAGAGAAACTCTCCTAACTGACATCCCCTCAGCAGGGAGTAGGGATTAGTGTGTAAATGAAGGTGAAGTGTACAATGAGTACAATAAGGTGGTCGCACTAACTCTGCTTTTAATCCGTAATGATTTTCCTGTAATAGCATGGAAAAGAATATTGCTACAAGTGGTTGTTGTTGTTGTTGTTGTTGTTTCTTCTATAAACAATAAATGAAGCAGAAATTAATTAATATTTTGTTAATATTTAAATGTCCAAGTTTTTTCCAGGAAACAGAAATAGTACACGACACCAGCTTATAGTCTACAGCAAACATGGTGCAGTACGGCTGAAAATATAAATCAGTGGATTATCAAGAAGGAGTTGCTGTGGACGAATTGTAATTCACTTTCTAGTCATCATCTTGGTCAAGGGGTCAGTGACATGGCTGTGTCTCACACGCTGTGTTTTTAAAAATATATATATATTTTTCAATTAAAAAAAAAAAAAAAAAACGGTTCTTAGGCTTATGATTGATTATGAGTCCGGACTAGCATTAGCCTGCACTAGCCTTGCTGTTCAACACCAAGTCCTTGACCTTGACTGATCACATGGTCTTACACAAAACCTTTTTCAGCGAACGATTCAACAGTGCCGAATGAAGTTCCGTGGCATATGAAGATGATTCGTAAAACGAAATGACGTGTGTGGATTTAATCTGGTCTGTGTGCGGAAGAGACGGAAAGAGTGCATTCAAGGAAATTTATGAAAATGGAAAGGTCTATTTGGAAATTACAAAGCTGAGAAGTGTTTTTTTTTTTTCTTTCTTTCTTTCTTTTTTTCAAGTCATAGTTTGATAAGGTTTTGGCTGAAAGTTTTGAGAATGACACAAACATGCATTTTCACAGTCTGTTGCACACAAGTTCTCAATAGGATTTTTTTAAGGTATGGATCCAAATTTATTAGGTTTTGTTGTCATTCTTTGTTGCCAAATTGTTCTTGGATGGTTGGGAGATCGAGGTGGTTGTTCTCAGAGGATGTTTTTGGACCATTCTTTATTAATGGCTGGGATCTTGGGTAAAATGATAATTGAGCCCACTCCCTTGTCTGAGAAGCAACGCCACATATGAATGGTCTCAGGATGCTTTACTGTTGGCATGACACAGGACTGATGTCAGAGCTTACCTTCATGTCCAGGAAAAAAAAAAAAAACAAACATCAGGGACAGACTGAAATTCTACAAAAGGTATTCTACAAGGATTGGACTGCTGAGGACTGGGGTAAAGTCATTTTCTCTGATGAATCCCCTTTCCGATTGTTTGGGGAAAAAAGCTTGTCCAGAGAGTCAACAGTTGAGCTCTACCATCAGTCCTTTTCCAGCATGATGGAGCACCTTGCCATAAGTCAAAATTGATAAGTAAGTGGCTCAGGGAGCAAAACATTGAAATTTAAGGTCCAAGACCAGGAAACTCCCCGTACCCCAATCCTTAATAGACGAGCGGACAAACAAAACCCCACAAATTCTGACAAACTCCAAGCAGTGATTATGCAGGAATGAGCTGCCATCATTCCATAATTTCTTTAATTTCATAATTTTGCATTTCATATTATCGAGTGTGTTAAGTTCTGACTGTGGCTGGAATGGAATGGAATGGAACACCAAAGCCTTGGATTTCAGTCACACTGTTGTATCTTAGCCTTGATTGTCTATGTTAGCCAGCTAGCTCGAACTTCAAACTGGTATTCTTCAAAGGATTTTTAATTCTTTTTGTTTTTAAGGATTTCCGGTTGGATTGTTGGAAAAAAAGATATACAGTACAGACCAAAAGTTTGGACACCCCTTCTCATTCAGCGAGTTTTCTTGTGTTCTTCAGCCCAAACGCGTCTCTTCTGCTTGTTGCCTGTCCTTAGCAGTGGTTTCCTAGCAGATCTTCTAGCATGAAGGCTTGATTCACACAGTCTCCTCTTAACAGTTGTTCTAGAGATGTGTCTGCTGCTAGAACTCTGTGTGCCATTGACCTGCTCTCTGATCTGAGCTGCTGTTAACCTGCCATTTCTGAGGCTGGTGACTCGGATGAACTTCTCCTCCGCAGCAGAGGCGACTCTCGGTCTTCCTTTCCTGGGGCGGTTCCGCATGCGAGCCGGTTTCTTTGTACCACAAAAAGTTTGTAAGTTTTCCCAATTTTTCCGACTGACCGACCTTCATTTCTTAAAGTTTCGTAATGGCCGCTCGTTTTTTCTTCACTTAGCTGCTTTTTTCTTGCTATAATACAAATTCAACTTCCTTGAATGAGAAGGTGTGTCCAAAGTTTTGGTCTGTACTGTATCTCCATAATATTTTATTAGCGTTAGTCAGCTAGCCACGATGAGCAAACCTAACACAATTACTAGCATGCTACTGTATGTGGGCTTTCCCATATTCCTGAACGTTTTGCTAGTGTGGTTCAAACTGTCCCTAAATAAAATGATCGATGGTCGCTTGACTCCGTGATGTCACACGGCTTGAGTCACCAACAAAATGGACTATGAAATGTCATGACGTACTTCTGGTTGAGGCTTTGCTACAAGCCATGCCAAACTTTAATCAACTGTTGAAACTACTGTAGAGGGAATTACACTATGAATCTATGAAGTACTGTACCACACTTCATGACTAGCCATAAATTGTCAAAACTTTCTCAAGAACTGCTATGGGTTTTGTCTTGAATATCTGTGACTACAAAAGCCTCACACCTTAAAAAATAGTGTAGTATCTATCAGAGCGTACTATTTATTAGCAAACGCCATCACACAGACCTATCACGGGAATCGAACCCAGGACCTGGAGGCGGTAGGTGACGGTGCTGACTAATAAGCCACCATGCCGCCATTACCACTGCTATCATCCTATCATATCTGCTTGAATGTTTTATTCCTCTAATATCACAGCATCTTTTACAAGACAAATTAATTTCTGTTATTACTTCAATGGCGGTACACCAGCATGGCCTCGCATCTCTAGGGGCGAGGGTTCGAGTCCCATCTCGAGTCTGTGTGCAGGGTTGGGTTTCGCTCTTTTAACGGATTTGCTCTACTCCGTTCGTGTACAAGGGGCTCATATCAGACATATAAAGGTAGGTGTAACTCTCATAACTGTGTTCTGTTCTTCTCCACAATCAAAGGTCCCGGTTTGACATGAACATCCCTCATACATTGTGGATGCGTGGGTGGCAGAATGTATTGGCACAGGACCCATTACAAATAGGACAGTAGTTATAATTAATTGATTGACTGACGGATTTAAAGAACGTTCACAGATCTGTAGTGGACACTGGTGTTGCTGATGTGTTTTATTTCTACCCACGCACCACATGAAAATCTCACAATACAGTATGTCCATGCAGATATGGTGTATAAATCTCAGATACAAGCAGACATAAGATGCAAAAATCCATATTAATATTGCATGACATTAAAAATTCATGTGTAAAAAAAAAAAAAATTGGGGAATTCGCTGTCTTGCTTTTAACCTCGAGCCGAGCCGTCGTTTATCTGTATTAAAGCCTAAACCTTTTTTTTTTTCTTTTCTTTCTTGTACTTAAAAGTGGAGGCATGTGAGTCAACAGTCACACAGCTTCGGCGTCATCTCTGTTTACACACTGCAGAGATAATGTGTGACAACTGAATCTCTTCACTCGTCTAATCCATGGGGCCACGGTTGAAATCTTATTTAGGGATCAGCAGCAGTGGCATCGTTTTCCAGATAAGAACCTGCAACTCCGCGAGCTGCCTGGCACCAGCCATTCGGCACGAACACCATTTGGCAGAACCCAAGACTCTGTAAAACAGCCCTATTTCAATTAATCTAGCGACAACCTCGGCTTCTCGGGACTCTGTTTGCCAGCCCCTGGATCTTGTCGTATAATCTCCTCATTTATTCTCAAAGCAGTCTATTAAGGCGTGAAAAGATGCCAAGCGAAAAAGAGAAAGCACGCCCTTCTCGAAGAGTCAAGGATTATTCAAATGGGGAGCTAAGACGGTGGGTTCAGACTCCGGCAATCCCCACCACCACCACCACCATCACCGCCTTTGTTCTTATTTTCCTTTCTTCATATGAAAATGAAACCGTATAACAAATCATAGGAACATCTGGCAGCTCGAGATGTTCAACAAAATGAAAATCTATGATGAAAAACGTGTGTATATATATATATATATATATGCTTTATATGTTTTAAAATAATGCACTCGCGCTAGCAATTCATTCACGAAGAAAGGGGTTGAAAATGTCTGAAACTGTATTGATAAAGTGAAGCTTTACACTGTACAAGGAGAGCCGCCAGATAATGAGCCTGCAGATTCAGAGTCACGGGTTCAAACCCCAACGCTACCCAGCTGCCTTTGTCAGGCGCTGAAGCAAGAATCTCAACGCTCGAGATGTATAACGTGCTAAATGCAATTCTTTCTGGATAATGGGGTCTGCCAAATGCTGTGAAGGTAACTGTGAGAGGTTTTTACATTCTTAGGAAAGACTAGTTTATGCCTTTCTTTTTCTTTTTTTCTCCCAGTGACAGAATGTCTGTTTATACTGTATATACGTTCTCGATACGGCTTGTACGGGGTCGCGGGAGACCGAAGCCTATCCTAGGGGACTCTGGGCACCTGGTGGGATGCAAACTCATCACATACGGACTCAAGGCAGGACTCGAACCCTCGACCCTGGAGGTGCGAGGCCTCGGCAACATCACTGTTCTGCCATCGAAGTAATAACAGAAATGTATTTGTTTGTAAATCTACAAGGTAAACCAGGAATGGAACACCTCAGCAGATATTATAGGGATTAAATCACCTTTGTAGTATTAGTGGATTAATGGCATTGTGGCTTAATGGTTGGCCCTGTCGCCTTGCACCTCCTGGTCCTGGGTTCCATTCCCACATTGGTCCACATATGTGCATAGAGTTTGCATGTTCTGTGCTCGGTGGATTTGATTTCCTCCGGGTACTCCGGTTTCCTCCCACAGGCCACAGACATGCATGTTAGGTTCACGTTCTATCAAGTTTTGAGACTTACAAGTGGTTGTGGAGTTTGGAGCTTTTTCGTGTCCATTGCTTTTGACATAGTATCAGGACGGGTGGATGCAGAAGTGGGCACAAATAAGTAGATCCATAAACCATGTAACAGTATCAGACGCAGTATCAGACCGTATACCACCAATGCTTACAAGAGGCCATTACTGCCAGGCCTTGAACACACAACCTTGTGTTTGTTAGTCCATCCAATCCCATACTAAATATTTGGTGTTTTTCCCACTACATTCTTACTTTCTTCCATAAATTCTAATCACATGCATAGTTTTTTTCATCTATCCTGTTTTTATTATACCTTCTGAATGCACACACACACACACACACACACACACACACACACACGCACAGCATGCCGTGTCAGCTTTTTCAAACAGGTACACTAAAATTCTGAATGAACCTGTCACATCACATGAAGCTGAACTCCGGAGAGTTGCCACATTATCCTCAGAGGATTGAAGTGACTCGAGAAGCCTGACTGATTTTGATGGTCGCACTCAATCTTTGCCACGCACAGATAGCTGCTGACTGGCATTGTGCGAAACAGATCACCCCGATGATGGCGTTTGCACAACAATTACTTTGCAGCGTGCTTTGAAATGAGGCCAAGATTCTTGGCTGTTCTTTGAAGCAGCTTAAATAATGCACTTCGCTAATGGAGACAAATTTGCTCTCTTATCAAAGCGAATTTATAATGATGCAACAAGCAATTATCGCATTTACGCAACAGCGCATGTAACGAAGCTTATGAAATATTGACCGTTCACTTCACCGGTTGCTCGTCGTCTCTTCTTTGTTCTGTTTAGGCAGCAACAGATTGCGGACGGATGCGCATGAAAGCACAGACTGGTTCGCGCTAGAACATCTGGGAGGCTGTTCGAGATTGGCGTTTCGGTCCAGTTTGCGACTGGTTGCGATGCTGCATACGTAGTAAGAGTGGATATAAAAGAGGGTTTTTTTTTTTTTTTTTCTTTTTTCTTTTTCAGAAGTAAGCTGAAATTACATCTAAAAAAAAAAAAAGCTGTAAAAGCTAACCAAATATAAAAAGCGTCCTGCCGAGTTCAAAAGCGCGAAGCGTTTCTTCTGACACGCGTCCTTCTCCTTTGTGATCTTAGGAAATCCATCATAAAAGCATGAAAATGGTGACGAGCCGTGTGCTGTGTAAATGGATACCTGATCATAAATTATTCAAAGCGTAGCTGTGCATGTTGGAGTGGAACACAATGAGGAGAGCTCCATGTGTGTTAACTTGTGTGTGTGTGCAAGTGCAAGAATAGCTGCTTGAAGCGGTAAGAAGAAACATTACTTAAAATAAAAAAAATAAATAAAAAAAACCCACATTTTTATTTCACATCATGGTGTTTGCCTTCGCGCAATCGCCCGTGGTGGCAGGAGCTCTTTCTGACACCCTGTTCCTCTCCCTTATTGAAGCTGTTTTAAAGAGGAGCTTTGGTAAGGGAGGGCTGTTTTGTTTCAGCCGATGATGTCCCTGTCGCTTTGTTATCTTTCGCACTGCACTGATCGCCATCGCGCCTCCCAGACGGGGAGGAATATCTGGCTCGCTCTCCAAAGCATATGGCTTCTTTATGTGACCCATACTCCTGAAAGACTGCAGCTCCAGATTAGACCGTCTGGCATTATCTTCTCATATAGAGAATGTTTTTTTTTTTGTTTTTTTACCCCCTAGTGAAATGATAAAGAAGAAATAGAAGAAGTAAATGTGCTGTGTTTTTCTCATGCCAGCTTCGAATAAGAAAAGACAAGTTCAAAGTATGGTTCATGGTTTTCTCAAGGGCCAACATGAGAATGCTCCCAAGCATATCCAGAACAAACCAGTTCTGTGGGATTTTTTTTTATTTGGTCGCTTAAAGCTATCACCCTTCAAAGCGTACAGAGTTAAGGTGAGCTTAGCTGAGAAGGGATTTAACACATCAATGAGCCCCTCATTCTTTCGTTGGTCACATGCTGCACATAACAGGGTCTGGTCTGGTGAATTGTAATGACAGCAGGAGACACGTCCGTGACCCATCGATCAACTCTGGCCGAGATGAAAGGATCAGTCGTAGGCCCTTCGACCCTTCATGAGAGTTTTTTCTCGTGGCTGGAACATCTTGGAAACTTTGGATTTGTCATCTATTAGTTTGTTAAAAGTGAGAACGCGGGATTTTGAGGAAAACTCAACAAGCTAAAAAAGATAAAAAGGAAAGAAACCCTTGAGAACACATGTTGTAGGTGAGTACTGCTAGAAGTTTCCATTTTGGTGGTTTGGACTGCTCTGCAACAATTGCGCTGCTCTGTCACCACCCACCTGCATTTGGTCTTAGAAACTTAAAAATAACTCGGCTTGGCTGAGTTATTGAAGAGCTGATGCAATAGCAGGAGCTCAAATGTTGCACCAGAATTTCTTCAGGATCTTCTCCTCTCAGTTCTGTCGCTCATTATGAAGGGTCTACACTAGGTCTGCTGCTCTGATGAAGGATGCACCGCACTAGTGTCTTGTTCCCACTTCAGAAAGGTTCTTTCAGAACTCCACCAGAATACATGACACACAGATCCTCCATGACATCAAAGCCCAAAACATTAAGCCCAATATTGTATGGGGTCTCGTGGTGGGTGCTGCAGCAACTCCAGCCCTCTCTGGGTATAACTTCACAAAACCTCACATTAGCAGCAAATGCTTTCGTTTCGGTCCGGTTGTGCGCTGGGTCCTCTATTCAATTCAATTCAATTCAATTTTATTTCTATAGCGCTTTTAACAACGGTCATTGTCTCAAAGCAGCTTCACAGAAATGAAAAGAAGACTTATGGAAATGTATATATGCGTAAGATAAATGTGACTAGATAATGAGATTGTCCCTGATGAGCAAGCCGAGGGTGACGGCGACAGTGGCAAGGAAAAACTCCCTGAGATGGCAACAGGAAGAAACCTTGAGAGGAACCAGACTCAACAGGGAACCCATCCTCATCTGGGTGATAACAGATAACAGAAATTGTATAACATCATGTGTGTTATGCAGATGAAAGTTCCATATAACAGAAGTTAATTTAAATTAACACAAAGTCCAGTTCAGCACAGGGATGAGTCAGCAGGTGCAGAGGGCAGATGGGGGTCTGGATCACTGGGAGCTCAGGACCAGCATGTGTAGATCCAAACCAAAATGAAGAAGAATCCAGCTGGAGTTGGTCCTTCTCTGGATGCCTCTGGGTCCTCGCAGGGTTGGTCGGCCTCTGTCTACTGAAGCTGGCACGATCTCCAGATGCCTCGGGATGGGTGGAAAAATAATCTCTATGGATCAGACAAATTTCTACAGGGGATTCTGTGGATGATAAGTTGGATCGTTATCTTAGAGAATTTGGAGGCTAGATCAACAACCTTGAACTCTTTGCCTGCTAAGTGTTCTGGTACATTTCATTTGTGTTCAGCATTCACTTTTATTTATTAATTTTTTTTAATAAGTGTGCCTTGGGTGGTCATGACCCTGTCACCAGGGATATATTTGGGAAACAATGTTATTTAATTTACCTGGTGTTGGTATTAGTGTTGTGGCTGGTCGGTGTATATCCCAGTTCACCAACATCATGGATGTTAATTCCCATTTTCACAGTCCTTATATACTATAATTGTCAAGGCCACAGGTTGCCAAATCTGGTCCTTTGTCCTGTTTATAGTTTTTATTGTTCTTACACCCTTACTTCATTGATTACCTGATTTTTGATTAGTTGTGTTGGGAATGCTAATGTGCAGGACGGGGGTACCCCATGAACAGGGTTGCAAACCAGTGTCCTACAATACGAATCTGGTATGGTAGGTTATGAAGTTCAAGTCCTGGCCCTGCCATACTCTTATTCCTAGACAGAACAAGGCCCTTAACACACAAAGTTTCAGGGATTCTTATGCTTAAAGCTTAGCGTTTTCAGGGCTGCCCTGCAGTCTGGTCCCTGCTTCGTTATAAGTTGCAAAACTATTTTACGCTACTGAATGGGAACAGGTGGTGCCGTGGTGTAGTGGTGGGTACTGGACCAGGGTTGAGGGTTCGAGTCCAGCCTGTGTGTGCATGGAGTGTGACTCGCTTGGTGGGTTTCCTCTGGATAATCAGGTTTCCTCCACAGTCATAAAACATGCAGATTAGGCATTCATTTGCTCTGCGATGAACTGGGACCCCAGTCCAGAGTGCAGCCTGCTTAGTGACCCTGTACAGGATAAGTGGTTTAGAGGATGAGTGAGAGAGTGAGTGAATGTGTATAAGGTCGATTCCCATCAGGTTTTCTGCATTCAGCTTCTAAGACCAGTGTATATCCAGCTTTTTTTAAAAAGATTTTATGCATTTCCATTGGCTATTTTTGTATGCCTCTTGCTTTCTTGACCATCATGACATACTGTACTTTTGTAGCAGCTTCTATAGACATGATGGCCTCAGCACTAGTGTCTCCACTTTTCAGCATGTTTCCCTGACCACGACCGGTTGCACAGGTTCAATGGCTTCGGCATAAGACTGCAGTCTTATTTATAGCCTCCATCGCTCAGGTGCTGAGCCCATACCAGTGACCTGTATCTGGATTTGAAATTCATATCCAGAGCTTCTAAAATTCTGGATTCGTTTCTTGACAATGGAAAAACAAAGGTAGTCCTGCGCTCAGAGATAATGCCGAAATGCAATGTGCATGAGATAATCTGCTCATTCCCATATTCCATTTCCTACTGTATGCATCTTAACTTTCACTGTTTCTTCACTAGTCCCACGATGTCTCCTGTTGCCCTCCCTTCCATGTCTTCATCAACTCGGGCCAACGATTGACAGCTTGCGGTATTCATAAATCTTCATTGTATCTTTTTTTTTACCCCCGGGGGGCGGGTGTCTATCGAATCTTCTGCTTCTGCTTTATTCTCCACCTGTCATATCCAGTGCTTGGGCTGTAGATAGAAGTGGCACTGGAGAAGAGTCTCTTATCTCGCTCTCTTTCTCTCTAATTTATTTATTTATTTATTTATTGCATGCTTCATAATCAAGAAGCCCTCCTGGAGTTCACAGTTAATTGCCAGAGGACACAAAATTGCCACACTTCAATTCTCAATCCTCATCTGAAATCTTCAACGTACTCTTCAGTGCTGGTATCTTATTTTCTTTTTTGCTGGAAGCACTGGATGAATTCGCGTGACTTTAAGACCGCGCACATGACGTATTCTCTAGCTTGCATGCAGCCTGACCCAGTTTTAGCAGAAGAATTCAGTTCAGAGAATACTCTCACTAACAGTGCATGGACCAGCCAGTTGCTATGCTTATAGATGCTTTCAGTCTAAAATGATTTTAGGTTACCAACATACAGCATGAGACAGAGATGATGTTTATGATGTCATCCGGCATTATTTACTTAAAGAACGATAAAATATCTACATGATGTGAGAACTGTGTGTCTGGAAAGTAGCCAAAAACAGACGTGTTATTTTAAATAAACATACAGTGGAACCTCGGACTGCGAGTAACGTGGTTTACGAGTGTTCCGCAAACCGAGCAAAGATTTTTAATAAATCTTTAATTGGAAACCGAGCAAGTATTGGTTTACGAGCGCCAAGTATCCTGTATCATGTATGCGCCTCTTATTTTGACACCGAGCGGCAAGTGATCACAACTGAGCCAATGATTTTTCTCTCTCTTGCGCTGCAGAAATTATCTCCCCTGCTGCGTCCCCTGTGTCAAAATACGAGTCCACTGCTGCGTCTTAGCGCTCGTCTCTTATAATCGACATCTCCCCTCTCTCTTCTGTTTATTTTAACTTTGTTTTTTTTTTAATGTTAAGTGCAGGTTAATTTGTTTAATTTTTATTTTATATGTTGTATTAATTATTTTGATGTATTTATTGTTTGGGGCTGTAGAACGAATAATTTGAGTTTTCATTATTTCTTATGGGAAAAGTCTATTTGGTTTACAAGTGTTTTTGGACTACGAGCCCACTTCCGGAACGAATTATGCTCGTAATCCAAGGTTCCACTGTATACAGGTAACAATAGGAGGTGCACATTTTGGGTTTGTGGGGCATTTGGGTGAACCAAGAAGTGTGCATCTGGACTTGTGTTCTCTGCGTAATAAAAAAAAAATGTTTTGCAAGTGGAATGTTTTAACATCAGTTATGAGGCTTATAGGACACACTAACACACTTTATTTCTTTCTACATTGTAAAACAATGTTGAATGCATCCAAATTGGATGCTTTCAGATTTTATTGGTTATTTTAGACTGGTACTGTAACTCTAAATGAATTGACGGGGTAAGTTTTGGTCTTGCTTTCCTGGGATGGTCTTCATCACGGGGCTTGATGGGTTTTGCGAAGGCAATTGACTATACTGTTCTTGCAAGGAATGTTCCAGACCAGCTGACCGACATGTCTTAAAATAACATCTGGTTGTTGCTGTTGGTGTTGTTACTTAGAGGGAGGGCAGAGAGGATCTGGATAACCGGCAACTCCGGAGCACCATGGGTAGCTTGACGGAGAGAGAAAGAGAAAGAGGTTGTTGATCCCACCTCCAAATTCCCAGACCTCAATCTGCTCGACCATCCATGGGATGCCTTGAACAAACAAGTCTGATCTGACCTTAAAAATTCCAGCGTTTAAAGGATCAATTCTAACATTCTGAGACTAGACACCACTGCACGCCTTCAGAGCTCTTATGGAGCCGTGCCACAAGGGGTCAGAGGTGTTTTGGTGGCACTAGAGGAACCAGACAATATCGGCTTTAACGTTTTCAGGTTTTAATGCTCGTGTATACTGCCATAGTGCATATTGCCACCCTACTATAAACGGGAGCAAGTATGTACAGTACAGTATTTATGTGCTTAAAATGCACCTTCCTGATTGGCCCCAAGCACTAAATAATTAAACATGCACCTACATCCTACTGTTCCTACTGCACTTGCGCATGGACTTGGCTTATCTACCGCTAGTTTATTGTCTCTGATATTACAGAATGCACCGGAAGCAGTATGACCTTTTGTGTGTGTATGCGCGTATGCGGGAGATAAAAGACGTATCGGAAACGTCCCAGCCGTATTTCCGTGAAGGAACACTTTGGATGATGATCAAAGCTAAATAAACATATGTTCCTCAAATTGCACTGAGTAAAGCGGGTTATAGGCAGATCATTTAATTAGAGCGCAGGTTAAATGGAGGGAGTCATGCTGCCACTTCAACGCCTTCTGTTAGATTAGAGAACAATGCTGAAGTAAAATGCAACGTGACGGGTGTGTGTGTGTGTGTGTGTGTGTGTGTGTGTGAGAGAGAAGGGGGGCGGTATTTTTTGGGCTGTCAGTTGCAACATGGAGTGCATGATTAATTCCTATAATGTGTCATGGGTCCTACAGAGGCAGAAAGAAAGAAATGTGACGGTCTGGTTTGCTATCTGGTTCCTTCTGTACTTGTGTTTACTTCATTGGTTTGATGTTATTTTAATAGTGATTGTTAAATGCTTGTTAATCATTTAAATCATTCGCATAATAAAAAACAAAAATCACAATTTCATTAAATTTTTATTTTTATTTATTTATTTTTTTAAAGCGATTTATGCCTTCGCTATCTGTGATCGTTTCAGCGTGTTTTGCAGCAGTGGGTGTAAACGCGGGGTGTGTTCTTGTCGCGTTCTTGTCGGCAGTGATAATTAGCAGAAACACAGTCGAGCTGGATAACGCAGGCCTTAATTACAAGTTAAAAGTTGTTTCCTAAAGGCATTCCTGGATCCGTAATGTGTTAATTGTACAGACGGTGCGTACGGCCAGCGTGGTGCTCGGGTAAGATTGCGTGATACGGTGCAATATTTAAGCAGCGTTTAAATATTTAATACGGAGCTGTCAGCAATAATCCATGTAGATGGCTGTCTCTGTTAATCACATTACAGACCGATCGATGTTGGCAGGCTGCGTTTTTAAAAAAATGTTGTTGTTTTTTTTTTTTTTTTGGATTGTTCTGGAAAATGACATAAAATTACAATTACTTCCCTCCTCGATGTTTGTGATGACGGATCTTCTTTATGTTCCTGGCTGAGATCTTACAGGAAATGCTGTGCACAAATTTAATCTAATTTAAAATTTAATCTATAGTTAATGCAATGCTAATCAAATGGAATCAGAACGAGCACTGCCTGGGCTAATCGCGTTAAACGAGAGAGTTTTGCTACAGTATACGAGTCTGTTATTTGTGAGGTTATTTAGGAGAATAGTAAGTTTGGCTGTTTGGTGCGATCAGTTCAGTTTGTGCTTTAATTGCTATTAGGTCAATGATATGAGTTGTGTATAGAGCATTTGAATGGAACACATTGTATTCTTCAACATCCCGTGTTCTTCACCTTGTTGTATTTATTACCTTTGTTTTTGTTTTGTTTTTGTTTTGTTTTTGTTTTGTTTCCCCCCCCCCCATGTTGTTCATCACCACTATGAGTTTTTTTTTTTTTTTACAATTGTGTGTTCTTCAACTTACGGTCATCATCATTGTGTGTTTAACATTGTGTTCTTCACCACTGTGCGTTCTTCAGCTTATGTTTTTCATCATTGAGCTCTTCACCAGTGGATGTTCTTCACCTTGTTGTACTGTATTCATCACCTTGGCGTTGTTTTTTTCTTTTCTTTTTTTTTTTTTACTGTGTTGTTCATCACCATTGTGAGATCTTTACCACCTTGTGTGTTTTTTCACCGTATGTTCATCATCATTGTGTGTTTTTCACATTGTTAAATTCATTATCTTGGTTTGGCTTTTACCCTGTTGTGTTCTTCAGAGTGGCTGTTCTTTACCACTTCAGCATTCAGTATGGGGTGTTCTTCAACTTACAGTATGTTCATCATCATTGAGCTCTTGACCAGTGAGTGTTCTTTACCTTGTTGTATTCATCACCTTGGTGTGTTCTTCACCTTGGTGTGTTCTTCACCTTGTTGTGTTCTTCAACATTCTTTGTTTTTTACCTCGTTTGTATTCATTACCTTGGTGTATCTTTATCTTAGCACTCCGAAAGTGCTTTTTTCACCTTCTTGTGTTCATCACCATTATGTATTCCATAACCTGTTGTGTTCTTTAGTTTATGTTCTTGGTGCGTTCTTCACCATGGTGTGGTCTTCAGCACTGTGCGTTCTTCACTAAACTGTGTTCTTTACCATTGCGCGTTCCGTACTTGGTGTGTCTTTTACTAAGATGTTCCCCATCATGCTCCACCGTCTTCTTCATCGAAGCGTATCCATCTTGCCATGTTCTTGGTTTTTAAGGCACAGAACAACACTAAAGCCCCTGACCCAATGATGTCTGCGCACTTTGTCTCCATCTGAATTCACCGACAGCCAAACGGTGTTGCTTCCAAATCAGCCCGACGCTGGGAAATTAATCATGCTGTGTGTTTTAGGCTGGAAAATGTTTCTGTTGATATTGGCTGCTAAACTTAGCCAGGTTTGTAGAGCTTTAACACTGCAAAATCACAACCTACTCTGGACAACAAAACACTGATTATAAAATACAGAAACGACGTCTGTATTAGATGATATTTGTGATTTCCACACACACTTGGTAAAGGTTTGTTTACCTTTTTTTCATTGCCGCGTTGGCGGAGTTTTACTGTATAAAGAGTTAATCCAGTGCATGGTCTTTATCACTATGGCTCTGTAGACCAGATCCATCCTCCATGAAGAGCGACGTACTGTAATCTCTAGCTGCTGCTGTAGTAGTAGTTACCGTTCCTGTGTTTAAAAAAGATTATACTGTACCTAATTATAATTCTGCAAGCCAAAGTTCTTTTTATTGCTCTTAGGGAATATAAATAATTGTGTCTGTGCAGTCCCCCGGTGTGTGTAACTCACGGTGGGGGGAGTAGCGCTGAGCTTCGCACTGTAAAATAAACACTAATGAAGTTCACATTCACCCTCTGTAAACGGCTCGAATGTTTCAGTACAGTGTAATTTGTTTTAACGTGTGCTTCACAGGCAGTGTAGTATGGATAAACTGTGTTTACTTTTTAGCTTTATAGTCGAGGTGCTTACTGTACCATAAAATTGAGTGCTAAAGATTGAGTTCACGGCAGATGTTAAAGGCTGACTCACTGAAATGATTTGGTTTACAGTAAAAAAAAATAATAATAATAATAATAAAAAAATGGAATTTTCAGCTTCTTAAATTACTCTTTGCTTACACTTTGAAGGTCCCATATTTGACTATTTTTGTAAAAAAAAAAAAAAAAAAAAATGGTTAACACAGGTCTCTGAGCTCTCGAGATAAAATACAGTACGACTCAGATGATTAATTTTTCATACCTACATTCAGACTATACCTGTAGCTGAGGTGAGCGGTAGGGAGAGAGGTGCAGCGCGTGCAGTTTTGGGACTTCTAGAGGTGGCACTGGCTGTCCCAAGCCGAGTGGGATTTGCCGCTACCTGAGGAAGCCGAGGTCCCTGTCGAAGCCTTGCGTTGGCCCTTCCTTGGCGGTGCCCTGTGGAGAAAGGTTTCCGGAGAGGTCAAACTCTCCAGGAGATCAGCGACTCACCGGACTGCACTCACTCTGTGCTTCTACAAGCAGCCAAAGACAAAGTGATGGTAGACAGATATTTGCTGCATGTCCTGGTGAGTTCAGGCGACCCCGCTCCTTTTAAACGAGAAGAGAAGAGGAGAGGAGCTGTTCGTGGTGCTGAAGCGTTTTCCTGGCCTCTCACTGGTTTTCCCAGTTGGGTGAGGAACCGGAAAGAGCATGAACATGGCAAGGGGCGCAGGCTGAAGGCCCGCCACCACCACAAGGCCAAAGTTCAAATGACACATATAATGGCGCCCCTTTATTTGACTTCTTCTCCAAATGTGCTATTTCAGTGTCTATGTAAATGAGCTACTGTTGAGCCACGCCCCTTCAGAGAACAACATGCCCGGTGAGGGGTATCTTCTTTTATGAGGTCAGATCAGATTGAAAATACAAGTGGTTTGTTTAAGCACAAAAAAAGCAGGATTTTTCTTTTCTTTTCTTTTTGTTTTGTTTTGCCTGTAAATGCAGAATGGAGATTTGTCTGAATGTCTGAATATTTGAAATATGATAGAAATATTCCTTCACTGATTGAGATTTCTACGTTGTGTTTTGCTGCCAGCTTGGTTTGTCGTGTGTGTGGATTACAGACAGATTCAACAACACCTACTATAATCATAATAAAAAATAAAATAAATAAATAAATAAATCTTTGGTCCCATTCCCCTGTAATATCTGCATTTTTGTTTCAGGTTTGACTAAGAATTTTAATTCCTGTGCTTTGTAGTAGCAATCTTGCCTTCTCGAAGCATATTTAATCGTACACTGTATTTGCGCTGCTAATTGCTCCTTTTTCGAAATTTCTCTCGCACATGCCCGCACACAAAGGAGAGAGGATTTGTCTTTCCTCACCAGACAACCCCCTTCTTCAGATCATCCCATTGCTCAGATGAAATGCTTCTGCCCGCTCTGATCATTTTTACGCCAAAAACAATAAATAAATAAATAAAAAGAAATTAGAGATGGAGGAAAAATAAGCAAAGAATGAGTAATGTTCCAGAAAGTCTGGAATTAAATTGCTTAATTATGCATCCCCTTTACATTAATCTTTCATGATTTGGGGACCACCGTTGTCACTGCTACACTGGCAAGAATAAAAAAATAATAATAAAATACGGATACGAAGAATTCTAGATTGGAAAAAAAAAAAGGAAAACAAGAGAGCTGATAATGACCTTACAGTAAACTGTGTGCATTAGAAACCACAGGATGTTTTTACATGAAAATACTTGTGAAATACTGAAGCCGCACTCTTTATCTGATTCAGTCTTTCATGCACACACACACACACACACACACACACACACACACACACACACACACACCCACGTACACACCCACGTGCACTGAATTGTCATTAACAGTTAAATGGTACGTGAGCTCGCAGGCTGTTATGGGCGTAATTACCTGATGAAATGTTAATGTGCAGGGGAGGAAGCCGTAGCAGGAGCAGAATGGACTAAATGGTGCAGAAGGGATTTCTGACGGACATCCGTTGATGAGCGCTGGGCCTCTCTGCTGTAATATGGCTAACGATTGAGAGGTGTGCATGTGTGGGCGTGTGTGCGATGCAGGATAATTCTATAATCTTTAATTCGACACCTCTGCCGTTAGGGTAGTACGATCTGTTACACAGGGAAGTTTAAAGAGGGCAGTGGGGTGTGCCAAAGGAATCGCCTGATGTGATTTACAAAAAAAAAAACAACCAAAAAAAAAAAAGGAAGTTGTGTGTATTATTTAGAATGCAGGATTCTAGTTATTAACCTCACCTTGCTGGATTCCTGTTAGTCCTAACTGTGCAAGGCTTTTTACTAGTTACTTCTAGAGAGAAGTCTAACCGAAGGGCAATTTAGTGTAGTCAGTAAAAAAATAATTTAAAAAAATAAATAAAACCCAGAGAACCTGGAGGAAACCCACGCAGATGAGGGGAACATGTTGATGTTTGACGTCACATATATAAGGCGCCATCACTATATAACTCGTATGCTATAGTCTGGGACAACACCTTAGAGTTCAGCAAGCAGGGATGAGTACTTAATAACCTCTGGGTTGCTCATAAAGGGAACCTATTGTACAAAAAAAAAAAAAAAACTTGGTCATTGTCTTTGGCATGCAGACGAGTCGTCAGTGTGAATCTCAAACCAAAACACATGGGGAACAAATCTCCGCTTCTTTTTTTTTTTTTTTTTTCTGTTGGCTGTGGCTTCAGATTCAATTGAATTCATTGTTATTTACATAATGCTTTTATAATGCAAGTAAATTATAAATTTATGAATTATAAATGTAATTGAATTATAAATAAGTAAATAAATAAATACATGACTATATATACAGTACAGACCAAAAGTTTGGACACACCTTCTCATCCAAAGAGTTTGAATTTGTATTATGGCAAGAAAAAAGCAGCTAAGTGAAGAAGAAAAAAAAACGAGCGGCCATCATTACTTTAAGAAATGAAGGTCAGTCAGTCCGGGAAAAATTGGGAAAACTTTGAAAGTGTCCCCAAGTGCAGTCACAAAACCCATCAAGCGCTACAAAGAAACCGGCTGACATGCGGACCGTCCCAGGAAAGGAAGACCGAGAGTCGCCTCTGCCGCGGAGGAGAAGTTCATCCGAGTCACCAGCCTCAGAAATCGCAGGTTAACAGCAGCTCAGATCAGAGAGCAGGTCAATGCCACACAGAGTTCTAGCAGCAGACACATCTCTAGAACAACTGCTAAGAGGAGACTGTGTGAATCAGGCCTTCATGCTAGAATATCTGCTAGGAAACCACTGCTAAGGACAGGCAACAAGCAGAAGAGACGCGTTTGGGCTAAAGAACACAAGAAAGAACATGATAAAGAAAATTCGCTAAATGAGAAGGGGTGTCCAAACTTTTGCTCTGTACTGATTCAAACTCGTATACAATATACAGTATACACTGTGTATTACAGTATATTTTATATGAGTTTGAAAAGTGTGAGGAAAAATATATTCATCGTAATCCTGAGTTTCTCTCTGATGATCAAGCCGATGGTGATGGTGGCAAGGAAAAACTCCCTGAGATGACAATAGGAGAGGAGGAACCAAGGATTCCCCCCCAACGTGACGTCGTTTGAGGGAAACCGTTCCCCAGCTTTTTTCCCTGCCCTGTTTCTGTCTGGCTCAGAAGTAGCTCATTAGCTCGGTTCACCCTTAAGACTTTAGGCATCATTGAACGATTGCCAGGGCAGTTCGGACATCTAGCGGAAGTTCATTCCACCACCTCGGAGTCAGAATGGAAAGCAGTCTAGGTGCATGCCTTCCTCGATCCCCGAGAGATGGTGGGACCAGTCGAGCGTTTCTAATGAAACGTGGATATGGCACATTCAGGGTAGGAGTGAAACAGAGGGACTTCTGAGGGGTATCTTAGCTGGACCACTGAACCGCACACACACTTTGGGGAACTCGGAGACATGCGCTCATGTGTTAGAGAAATGGGGCCTTTACGTTTGAAGTTACAGTACGTCTGAAGTCTCAATACACTACTGAAGTCTGAAACTGAAATACTAAATGCAACTTTGCTATTAACTTATCTTAGGGTGACTCTGAATGCAGGATTGGTGATCAGAGGAACTTGAGAACCTCGTTGTCACCTTTGGGTACATTAGACAGTTGGGTCATCTCTCTCTCTCTCTCTCTCTCTCTCACACACACACACACACACACACACACACACACACACACACACATACAGTATACAGTGCTTTGACCCTGTGTGATGAAAAGTCAAGCCCCTGCAGACGGAGGTCGGTCTGGCTTCACAGCACGTCTGTTTCCAGAAACATCCGCAACAAAGACGCTGACCTCTCCGAGGCCAGGACCTACCGTGGCTTTTCTGGCCAGTCTGTACACACTCACACACACACACACACATGTATTTAGGTAAACACCCGCTTTCATCGCCCGGTCCTTTGGCTCGCCTTCTAACGTTCCCTGCTACACCGATGAGCAGATGCCCGCGGTCCAGGGCCAAACAGATGGGAAAAGTGGAACGGCTTTGGCCGGAGCCACCGTCATGCCCACGGCTGTCAGAGAGGAGTGTGTGGAGATAAATGAACATCACAAGGGGGCAAAACAACAGGCAAAGCCTGCCTCCAGGAACAGCTTGCACTGGGGGAGGCCATGGAAAGGTGAAGCATGTGGAGGTTAGCAGGGGCTTCAAGTCCAAAGACTCTAATCCTCACCTTAGGACAGGGACGCCGGCGACGAGGGGAAAAGATGTTAGGACGGAACTGATAGAAATGAGACCGGGCTTAAACTGTTAAACATGCTCTAACAACTCGATGGGGAAATAATCGACAATAGACATGACAGTGGTGTAAGGAAGCAAAGTTACTCTTACCAACCCAAAGGTGATACTTTTTCTCAAAACTTTCTGATGCGATTCACCATACATCTAATCATTATGTAATTATTATTAACCTGTTATAAGTGTTTATAAGCACTCTAAAAAATTTGATTCATTTTATCTCGTGCATTGACATTGTTGTCTGTTTTGTTTTTTTAACTAGGCAACTACTACAGCATTATTATTGCCGTTCTTTATTCTATGTTTTTATAGCCACGACTCTGTCATAATCACTCCTGTTCCATGTTCCCTACCGCCCCCTTACATCTCACCGGCTCATCTTCCGCTCTCCACACACCTGTGCCCCATCACTAATCATCTCGCTTACCTGACACCACCTTGTCGCCAGATTACTGAGTGCCTTCCATAGCCCAATTTTCCAGCGTTTTCCTAGACCTTGCTTTTTTCTGATACCGACCACGCTTTGTTTTTCCCGCCCTCGCCCTTCACGCTTCACGTTTTTGGATTCCCACGCTCGCGGACGTTGTATCATCGACCGGCGGATCTGTTTTGACGACTATGACCTTGGATCACGGATATCCCGTTGTCTTTCTGGCCTTGAACGCTGCTCGCCATTGCGACGATCACGCTCTCGCCGGCTCCTCGCGCTTCCGCATTCCTGCACGAGCCGCGCTGTACACAAGGCGCTCTCGCCGGCTGGCGGCGCTTCCGCATTCCTCCCAATCTCGCGCTGCACACAGAGCTCTCACGCCGACTCCCTCAGCACACGCAGCTTCCCGACAAAGAGCAGCGAGGTTTCCAGCAACAAGCACGTTTATAAGAACACCCCTGCCAAGCTCTCTTCCTACTCTACATCAACTAATACACAACATAACCCATTTTAAGGAGTTCCTCCACTGCACATGGATCCATCACGACCTCTGACCCGTAACATTCATAAATTCATAAATTTCATCGTTTTTTCAAATTGCTTCCTGTTTTACAGTATTGTCCGGAGTGTTTGCGTCGAGTCCTAAGTGAGGTACAGAGCGAGCTTACGCTGGGTAATTTAAGATCCAGCCATACGGATGGGATTGGGGTCACAGTGGAGACTCGGGAGGGCAGCTGTAATTAGACAGAAGGGCTCTCCAGAGTGCCGAGATGGAACACAGCCATCAGGGGAGATCGTAGGGACTCACTCGGTGACATCACCCGTTTGGTGGACGAGGAGGAGAAGGAAGGAAGGGAGGAATTGTGTGTGTGTGTGTGTGTGTGTGTGTGTGTGTGTGTGTGTGTGTGTGTGTGTGTGTGTGTGTGTGTGCGCGCACGGTTGTTATCAGAAAGCGGAGATTTTAAACTTTAATGAATTCCGTGTGGCAGGGCGGACGAGCCGCAGGGTGCGGTGACTCTGAGAGCTTCGCAATCGCCCTGAGTAAATGTTTGAAAGTTTGCACTGGTGCTGGATGTGCAGCGATCGATCCGTTACAACTTTATAATGAACTGCTATGAAGGAAGGAAGGAAGGGGAGCTAAATGTACTGTAGGAGAGAGACGTTCCTATTTATAGTGGACGAGAATCAACGACGTGGTGATGGAATAAAGTGAAGATGAGCTCAGACGGGATAAGACTTTATCTTTACTCCAAGTGTTTAAGCTGATCATTCTTCCATAGCAGCGTGACCTGGAGTGTGTTATTCCTCTCATACTGAAGGGTTGATTTTATCTATTTGTTGTTTTTTTTTTAGTGCTTGTACTACTTTCTATCTGTTGTAGTTGCATTAAGGTTGATGTTTACAGAACATCTGCGGCATTAACCAGATTAGTGGTCGGTTAGCTAGTTAAGTTGGTTAGATGATTAGAGTTAAAAAGGAACTGGCTTGTGACTTTTATTTATTTGTCAGTTTGCTAATTTGCGTAATAAAATTGGTCTTTATTTTAGGTATATGTTAGATCAGAAATAAATTTCATTTCGTCCTTTTTGAAAATATGCTCACGCACTTACAATACAAACAATATTTAGGGTAAATAGTTCTCGATCTGTAATCCGAAATGTATTTGTTTGTTTGTTTGTTTTTGTTTCATTGAGCCTATTTTGAATGATATTTTAAACAGCATAATAAACAGCATAATATGAAAATGATTGTTTGTTCGCCTCTCTCCAAACACTATTACATCATTTAGAGTTGAACAATTCTTGCTTTTTCTTACTTGGTTGTTGCTTTTATTTGTCTTTACTTGATTGTTTGATACAACACCGGTGTATCTTTTACACTCTATACGGTGTATAAAGACAATAACTGTAAGTTATTATTCTTTTTTTTTATTATGTGTGAGTATTTATTATTATTATATATATATATATATATATATATATATATATAATTTTATTTTTTATTGATGATTTTTATTTTTATTTTTTTTTATTTATTAATTTATTATTATTATTTTTTTAATTATTTTTTTAATTATTTTTTATTATTTATTTTTTTATTTATTTTTTTATTATTGCTTTTATTTTTATTTTTATTTATTTATATTTATTTATTTTTTATTATTTTATATATTTTGTGTGTATTTATTTATTTATTTATTTTTTGTGTATTTTTTTTTATTTTTTTGTATTTTTTTTTTTTTTATTATTTTTTTAATTATTTTTAGTATTTATTTTTTATTTATTTTTTTATTATTTATTTCTTTTATTTTTTATTTTATTTATTTATATTTATTTATTTTTTATTATTTTTTTATATATTTTATTATTATTTATTTATTTATTTATTTTTTATTATTTTATTTTTTTTACATTTCCTCATTCACGTCTTGTCTTTTCCTCCGCCGACGGCCGCTCGTGCGCGCACGTGTTTACCACAAATTGAATTTGTCTCACGTGAATCCTCAGCTCGTCTCGCTCGTGTCTTCTCTGTACATTAGGCTTAATGAAAGCTGAACGTCACCTGTCAAGTACCCGAGTCGGAAAGGAGCGTGCCTTGCCTGGCCGTCAAACGCCATCACGCTTCACACTTCATTATTGCCGCCGGGGCGGAGGTGTTGCTCGGGGAAATTGACATACTCCGAGTTTGAAAGCGGGACGATGGAGGCCCGGGAGCGAGAACGGCTTTTCCTAATGCGATCTTAATGCATGGTCAGAAACACGAGTGTGAGATCCATGGAGAGACTTATGATCGATAACGGAACAAAGAAAGGAATTATCTTACTTTAAAAAAAAGAAAAAAGAAAAGAAAAAAAATTGGCACGTCTGTAAGTTACTTTAACGTTGTCTGTAAGTTAGTTATTTTAACGTTGTACCATTCATTAAGGCTATTAGAAGCTTTCTAATAAGAGATCGCTAACATTTTACTATGATACCTGGCTTACCAGTGTCACTTAAATTAACTATAAAACTACAGTAGCTAAACACATAAAAAAAAAAAATAAAAAAAAATTCTTGCAACAAAGAACATTTATAATTATTATTTTTTTTTAATTGAGGATTAAAATAAAACAGCTAGTCTAACATAACATTAGAATGGAGTGAACATAGTTACTAAGTAACGTCGTGTATTTACAGATGTGCAGGTGCATTTTCTTGGAAATCAGTCATTCATGCGGTGAATAACTGTGGCTTAAATGAAAAACATGAAAGACGCGTATGAGGCGCCGTCACGCCGACGCGTGACAGAATAGACGCCAGACCAATGATTTACCTTCACGTCGGCTTCCCCGAGCTCAGCTCTACTGTTTAAGAAGGTGGTGGTGGTGTGACGAGATGGAGGCCGTCTGTAGCCATCACCAGCTCGAGATGTTTGAATGTGACCATGATTGGGTCTCTGCGCTGGTGTATGAACTCGCATCTTACATTAGCTCTTTATACAGTACTACGAGTGGCGTTCAAGTCAAACCAGGACTCGTGATGCCGTTTCTGGTGAATGAAGATGTTAAACATCGACATTTACAGAAGACCGAGAGTCTTAAGGTTGAGGAGTTGCATTAAAAGGAGTTCCTGGGAGACCGGCGTTTCAGACATGAAGCCGGCAGTCCGATCATGTCTCTGGCGTTCGGATCAAACTTTCTACCTCGATGGTGTGCGAGCACTTGGAGAAACAGTGAGATTAATGCATTAGTGTAGGAGGGGATTATAGAGAGAAATCAAGGCTGTTTTTACTCTTAACCATGTTCTCTTATTCTGGATCGGTTTGAACGCTTACCCTTGTAATTTTAGGACTAATGTGACTTGCAAATCCACTTCCTAGTTTCGCGGTAAAACAAAATGATGAAAATGAAAACAACAGTTCCTATGTTTTCATTGATTCTCTAACAAACCATTTATTTCCATCAAGTTTTCTTATCATGTGTGTTGAAGCAGAAATGAAAAAAAAAAAAAAAAGAATCCTGATTGTTTAATCCTGTTTCTCTGCATCCACTGAATAATAATAATAAAAAATTTAGTTTAAAAAAACTAGTTTTATAAGATAATTTAGTCTATTTCATGCCGTACATCTATTTCTAAAACGACGCAAAATTATCCGCCAACAGAGTATTTCAGGCTGAAAATGTGTAAATATGTCCAAAAATAGGTTTAATGATGTTATAGTTATACTGTATTATGTAATAGACTAATTTTTAGAGTCTCAAGATATTTGTAGCTGATAATATCTAAACCGCGTTGATGTTCTGCATCAGGATAAAACAATTACTGTGCAAAGTGCCATGCAAAAAAAAAAAAAAAAGTAATTTATTAGCGGTTAACGGTATACAATAACCTGATGAAGTGAGAGGAGAGAGGGAGAAAGAGAGAGGGAGGGGAAGAGAGGAGAGGGAGGGGAGAGAAAGAGACCGGGGAGGGAGAGACAGGGATGGGAGAGGGAGACAGAGAGGGAGAGAGGAGAGAGAGAGGAGAGAGAGGAGAGAGAGAGAGAGAGAGAGGAGACAGGAGAGAGGGGAGGGGAGAGAGAGGGAGAGAGAGAGAGAGAGACAGGGAGAGAGGGAGAGAGGAGAGGAGGAGGAGAGAGAGAGACAGGAGAGAGAGAGACAGAGAGGAGAGAGAGAGAGAGAGAGACAGGGAGAGAGAGAGAGACAGGGAGAGGGAGAGAGAGAAGAGAGAGAGAGGAGGAGAGAGAGAGGGAGAGAGAGGAGAGAGAGAGAGAGAGAGAGAGAGAGAGAGGGGGAGAGAGGGAGGAGAGAAGAGAGAGAGAGAGAGAGAGAAGGGAGAGGAGAGAGAGAGAAGAGAAGGGAGGGAGGAGAGATGAGAGAAGGGGAGAGAGGAGACAGAGAGAAGGGAGAGAGAGAGAGAGGAGAGAGAGACAGGGAGAGAGGAGAGAGAGAAGAGAGAGAGAGAGAGGAGAGAGACAGACAGGGAGAGGGAGAGAGAGACTTTTTTTTTTACTTTTTACAATCCTTTATTTTACAAGTTTTTTTCTTTTATAAGCTAGAAAAAGGATTGTGTTTATAAATAATTGATTTAAAATAGATAAAAAATAAGACATTCTTTACATCATAGTCCTTCTTTAAAAACAACAGTTATTGTGCTTTTTCAGTTTAAAATATTGTGTTTGCAAAGATGATTTCATCATCTTCTACTGAGCACCAATGGTCTCGAATGAGAGAGACGAGAGGGGAGAGAGGGAGACAGGGAGAGAGGAGAGAGAGAGAGACAGGGGAGGGAGAGAGAGAGAAGAGACAGGGACAGAGAGGAGGGGGAGACAGGGAGAGGAGAGGAGGGAGAGAGAGAGACAGGAGGAGAGAGGAGGGAGAAGACAGGGGGGGGGGAGGAGATGAGGGAGAGAGACAGGGGGGTGGAGAGAGAGAGAGTATAGGGACGGGGGGGAGAGGAGAGAGAGAGATACAGGGAGAGAGAGAGAGAGGAAGAAGAGACAGGGGAGGGAGAGGAGGAGAGACAGGGGAGGAGAGAGAGAGAGGGGTAGGAGAGAGGGGAGAGAGAGAAGAGACGAGAGGAGGGAGAGAGAGAAGACAGGGGAGGGAGAGAGAGGGAGAGAGGGAGGAGAGAGAAGGAAGAGAGGGAGGAGAGACAGGGGGAGGGAGAGAGAGAGAGAGAAGACCTGCCGGGCCGGTGGTTGGCGGGTCCATACACACACACACACACACACACACACACACACACACACACACACACACACACGTATATTCAGTACGTCTTCTCATCTGTATAGAGAACCACACTGAGGGGGACAAACACACACCTGCACACTAAGGCATCATTAAGTTGGTGAATTTAAGTGTCCCAGTTTTGAAAGCAAAAAGAAAAGGATTTATGCAGGATTTTGTTTCCAGCAGTGGAATGAAACATGTCCTCTGGGTCGAACTCATGTTTTAATCAATGCACAGGAAAAAGAAAAAAACCCCAGCAACATGCCAAGGACCCAAAAGAACGCTCCTCTGGTGCATCCTGGTTTTTCAGAATGTCACGGCAAACAGGAAGTTGCCAGCCTACGTTGCTATAATTTTTGCTCCTCTGCATGGAGGTTAACGAGGCGGCGTGGCTTTTCATGTGCTGCGAATGTGCAGGTCGAGTCAGCGTTCATGGCATTTACTTAAGCATGTTTAAAAGGTTGTGAAGAAGAAATGTGTAAAGCCTCCCATTTCCTAAGTAAGCAATTAGTTTGAAAAGCAAACAAAAGAAAGCAAAGTGACAGGATGCATGAAAAAATAGCTCTGCACTTTTATTATTATTATTATTATTATTATTATTATTATATTTTATGAACGCACTTTCAGATCACCCATCGGTTTCCTGACGAGAGCGTTATTCGTCACAATCTTGGCGGAAGCCGACTCCGCCTAAATCAGTAATAGACAGTTGGGGCAATAGGTTTGTTTAGTGGTTAACAGCTAACCGAGCCCTTCTTATTTACTATAGCGCTTACAAATTCCACCTCAGAATGGATGAGTGTTGAGGAGTATTGAGCTGGGAGAGAGCGTCTCTTGATATTTGAGGTTATAACAGGCGGGATGTCTGATTGGCTAATTTCACTTCCAGCCAAATGCAAATAAAATGGAAAGAGGCCAAACAGCAGGGACTAGAAAGTGAAGTTCGCATAAAAGTCTCACTTTAATTATTTGAATAGGTTTCAGTCAGGTGGCACGGTGGCTTAGTGGTTAGCACTGTCGCCTTGCACCTCCAGGGTCTAGGTTCGAATCCCCCCTTGGGTCGGTGTGCATGTTCTTCTTCTTCTTCTGTATGTATGTGTGTGTGTGTGTGTGTGTGTGCCCTGTGATAGATTGGCACCCCATCCAGGGTGTTCCCCGCCTCGTGTGAAGTTAATTTCGCCATCACCCCGAAGTTCAAATCTCCTGGGATAGGCTTCAGTCCCCCCGCGAGATGATGAGTGAGTAGGTGAGGTTTTAGTCAAATGTCGGCCGGCGAAGTCTGATTCGCTGTCGAAACAAAGACTCCGAATCGAAATTTCAAGCTTTGTTATGCAATTATTTTCATTCATTTCATCCTCTTTTCTTTTTTTTTTTCTTTTTTTTTCGCCTTCAAGAAATTCAAACGAGGAAAGCTTCTCCTGACGAGAGTTTAACGAGCCTTTAAGACGTACTTCATCAGAGATTAATCTGCCGTGATTTATCCGTCAGTCAAACTGCAAGATGAGAACTCGTCAACAGCGCTGAGCAGGACCCGGGAAAGACGCTCGCGCCCGGTCATTAACTGGGAAAAAGGAGCATGCGCATAAGTCTCGCTCTGACTTTTCGTCGGCATGGTGCGGTTTAAACCTTGAGCGTGTGACGCGCTGTGTAATTCGTCCCCCGAACGCCTTTACAGATTCCCCGAAGTTCCGGGCTTTAATTCTGCCGCTGCCTAATTATTCATCTCCGGGTCCTTAATGGAGTCGGACCCTCCACCTCGAAGGCGCTTTCACAGCACATAAAGTCACGGTGTAGACGTGAGAATAATATTAGCATGATTTCAGATGGACAGCCAGACTTTTATTCCAGAGCACTTTGCTTTCGCGCGGCCCAACTGAGCGACTTGTGTTCAATTTGATTCCGTTTAAAGCTTTACGGAAATCTGGATGTAGATTTCTAATCACTAATGAAGAAGTCAGAGGTGAGAAAATCCCAGCTTACGAATTTACTCATTTATAGAGCAGCAATTAAAATCGCTAAGCAAAAAAAAAAAAGGTCACCTCACGTGTTTTATATATTTTCTTCATAGCATTTTAATAGCCTTGAACGTTTAACGTGCCAAAATGAATACAAATTGATTTTCACTGAAAGCTCTTCTGCTGTGCATCTCGTGTACTATTTTATTGAGGCGTTTTTTTTTTTTTTTTCCCAAATCCTGAAATCATAGTATACAAATACGAGGAGCGTTCAAGGCGTAAAACCTTTGAAGGCTACGATATTAAAGGAAGCCGTACGTCCGTGATTGATGATCTCGGCCGAGGTGGCGCGGAGCCCATGAACAGTCAGATACTGTACACACAATCATTCACCAACACCACTTGCACGTTACAGGATCTCTGCTGGGAGATTTTGCCACGTACAGTACAGTCCTGACGCTGCGGCGAACCATTTCCACATGTTTGCGCCATTAAAGGGGTTCCTGGGAGGCCAGCGTTTCAGGTGTAGTCCGATCATGGCTCCATACTGAGAAAACCTTCTACCTTGATGGTGCCCAAGCACTAGTGACACACTGGGATAAGTGTAGCAGGTGATTATATAGAGAAATAAAAAACAAAAAATTGTTTTTACTCTCGTAACTGCGTTGCTCTGTTCGGCACAATCAAAAGTCCCGTTTTTGACTTGAACACCCCTCGTGTTTCATTCCATATGTAGGCACTTGTACAGCTTTTATTGCAGGTAATACACTAAGTGCTTCGATTCCTGAATACAGGTGAAGCACCCTGAGCATTTTAAAACAAGCCTCAGCCGTCTCTCTCTCTCTCTCTCTCTCGCACCCACACACACACACACACACACACACACACACACACACACACACGGAGAGAAAGAGTGAATTCTCAACAAGCAGGCGTCGAGACACCCGAGTCCATTAGTCACAGAGGTAGTCATTAATAATGGTCAGGTTAATGAACAGCAATGATTCACTGGCTGACTTGCTTTACAAGTTTCCGTGCAATCAGTATAAAACAAGGTGTGTGTCCGCTTCGCAAAAGCAAACAAGTCCTTTTAGTACAGCGTGAACATGGTGTGTGGTCAAACGATGGCTGCGATGCAGAAAATGTCCACTACGGTCAAGGTCGTGAGACACAAACCCAGAGATTTCAATGTAAGGAAGTTTTGCTTGAAGGCGTTTGTTCCTATTGATTAAGGCTTTGTCAAGTCCAAGACCACAACAAAGATAAACATCATTTCGTTGACTATTTTGTTGACAATTTAACACAGGTCTCAGACTCCCCGACCCCAAAAAAGGGTGTTTAATGCAACGGCTGAAATGCCCCCTCGGATTACAGCATGCATTGACAGCAAGACGCAATGACTTATGGAACATGTTTCATTCCCTTTTCCAGCGAAGTGAAGACCCATTGTTCAGTCGTTCCCTACCGTGCATGTCCGCAGTCCCCTTTGAACCTGCTGTTTGAACATGGCCGGACACCCTGTGAAGTATACTTCTCGGGCAACTTCAGGCCGATGCACCTACTGTATAATGTGAAGGTTGAATGCCTTGTACTCATCTTCTCTGTGTTTTATTGTTACCTCGCAAAACCAACTACCAACCCAAACTGCCGCCTACTGGACTGGAGAGGGTACTCGAGTATGGTGTGGCGGTAATGCAACTTACAGCATGCCAGGTCCTGCAAGACAAGAAAACGAAGAAGAACTGACCAGTGGGGTAGATGGGAGATAGGACAAATCGATTGTGCCTTATTTCCAGTGAAGGCGAACCGTATTGCTACAGCATGCAAAGCCGTTCTATACAATTACATGCTTCCAAAATACATGTGAAAAGTTTTAAGGGTGTAATGTCCACAAATCTTTGGCCATAAAACTTTCTCTTGGCTGAGAACCATCCAATCTGCATAAAACTCGGCACAGGTTCTGTCCTTCCTGACTCCAACCCTCCCATTTTATTCAGCTTTGGGACGGGTACTGCATGCAGTGGCTGGATAGTATGGGATTTGGCAACCCACCGACAGTGGGGATTTGAACCTGGGCTGCTCAAATCCCCAAACCAACAACCTCGAGTCTGCAAAGATTCTCAGTCATCCAGGTGAGGTCATCTGGAACTTGAGTCACGTCAACTGGACGGCGTCTTAGTTCTTCTTAGTTCACAAGAAGTACAGTTGACATGACTCAACCTCCTGATAACCTAGAGCCTTAGCCACCTGAGCCTCCACAAGCCCCGTTCATAAATCTTTGGCCATATATTGTACATTTGGCCAAGATGATGTTCGATCTTGGTCTCATTTGACGATGATGTGCAGTTCAGATGGTACTGTAGCTCGATGCATGATGTTCGTTCGATTCTGCGTGATATTTTTGGAATAGAAGTTAATTCTCGTTATATCTCTACGAAAAGGATTTCACCAAATTTCACACCTTGCTTTTGTCCTGGATAAAGCAGAATCGTATGCAAACCCAGGACTTACAGTATAAATATAAAATGCCCCGAGTCTTTATGAATCCAGTTATTACTGCCATCTATCTCCTTGTCTAGCTCTTTTTGCTATAATGGTCGTATAATTGGAGTCTAAATGGTGGAGTTAAAATGAAAATCCGAGTCAAGTTACGCCACAAATTAAGCAGGCGGATCTGAAGCCCGCTTCACCGCCGCTTCTGATTTCAGTGTCTGAGTCAAAGTAGGGAAGAATTGCAGTCTGTGATTATTCACGTCATCAGCTCTGGTATGTGATCGTAACAAGATTCTCGCTTCACAGCAAGTCGTACGCACTTTTTTTTCCGTCTGGTTCTCTTACTTTCTTTCTAATCCGAACATGAACAGCGTCCCCGGAGGCTAGGCTGCGAGTCGAACGTCTTTGCTAACGAGACGCCCCAGTCACACGAATCATTCATTATCATGCAAATGCATGCGCGTTATACGCCGTTCTTCTTCTCCTCCTCCTCTCCGCAGGGAGGATGGGGAAAGACTGGTGGAGATGAAGATCATTAGTGGAGGAGACGTTCTTTTGGTTTATTTGTTTGTTTGAAGCCAAACACTTTCGACTTGGGATCCAGGAAACGGAAGTGGGTTGATAAACAAACAACGAGCGCGGGAACGGATGGGAGTTTTCAGAATTAGCGTGACTTTTATGTGAGGAGCACAGCTACACACAGATAAGAGCATCTGGATTCCAGTTCCCTCTGAGAATTACCTGAGATCTTAAGGTATGGAATGTTCCTCGTATGTCAGAACCAAAGAAGGATCATGGCTATTTGGAGGCCGTCCATCAAAAGAGTTGAGGCTTAAAATACACATTGATGACGTGTGAAATTAAATGTCTCCATAAAATGGATGCGTTATTATTTTGCCTCCTAGATGTTCTCGCGCTATGAGTCGCTGCAGAGGTGAAAGTTTCTGAAAGGGAATCATTACTGATGACGAGACACGGATTCATCACTATGAGTCTGAGAGTAAATGGCAGAGTACGGAACGGAAGCGTCCTCGATCACTGACTGGAGAAAAGTTCAAAAGTCGACCATCATCTGGAAAATTCATCAACGCTTACAGTTTTCTGGAATTCTCATCTCAAGGGCCAGAAGTGTTGGAACAACGTTAACAATCCACAAGTGCTCATTACAGTGAGACGCTTTTCGAAGATCTGAAGCCTAAACCTCAGATTAAACACAGAGAACTGATGTCTGAGGAAGTCGTGATCTCACACTTCTCTGCCCACACGGTCGACACTTCATGTTCAAAAGCTTCATGTTTTGAGGTGTTAAAGCGTCCTCGCTATAGTCCTGATCTCGCTCCATCAGACGTTCACCTGTTTGGTCCCCTACGAAGATGAAGGTTCTCTTCTGATGAAGAAGTGAGGTGCATCCGTGGCTCGCAGCTCAGACTGAAAATGCATTTCTGAATGAGTGTAACGGGTTCGACCCAAAGTTGCACGGGCGGCACCATGAAACACAGACACGAGGCGAGATCTTCGAGGAAAAGGGTAATTTATTAGGAATAAACAAGGGAAGGAAAGGGAAAAAGGAGGGAGGATGGAAAGAAAGGGAAGGAATGAAGTGTGCACGTGCAGGGTCAGAGGCAGTGCCCAGCTGGCATGCGGGCACGTGGCTGGCGGCGGTGGGCGGAGTGGCCGAACGGAGCACGCGAGGCAGCGCTCCTGCACGCTCCCTCTCGGTTCCTCGCCGCTGTCGATGGCCGGCCTGGCCCCTCCCAGCTCTCTGTGGGCGCGGCCTCAGGCGGGAGTCTCGCTCGGACGTCCGTCGGCCGGGCGGCTTTCCCGGCTGGGATCGGCGACCTTAACGCTGTCCTCCTCGCGGCCTTTTCCTCTTCGGTGGCGAAGAAGCGAAGGCGGGCTCGACGCGGGAACGAAGGATTCCGTGGGAATAAAAGGAGCGGAAATCCATTGTCCTTTAAAAGTCTCTGGGGCACGTTCCATTTCCCCACTCCCATGCCACTCACGAGCTCCACCGCGTTACGCTCTTCTCGGACCCCGGACTAAACTCCGCGCCTTGCTTTTATAATGCGGAGCAAGCCCAAGATCCAATTAATGTTAATCACTGCCAGCCGGCCCGCATAGGCGGCCCCGTCCCTTCGCACACCTGCAGAAGGGGTGCCGCCTACTTAGGGAGCCTACGAAGTGAGCGAGGGGCGATGATAGATTTGGGCGCACGCCCATCACAGGCGCACGCCGTGACAATGAGGGAATACGAAAGCTTGTTGACGGATGGACACATTGTATTTGAAAAGCAGGGGGAGGTTATGCCGCAAAATTATGTCTTTGTCTTTTCTAAAAGTTGATTAAAATGAATTCTACGGCCAGAATGCAGATAATTTTTGACTCAACCTACACCTTTTTTTTATTTATTTATTTTTTTCTGTTTTGAATTTGCGAAATTAAGAGTGCAACACCACCAGTCTGGTTTATTTATTAACTTCATTTGTATTTTTTTTTGGTAAGGGGAACATTTCGTAACGGATCAGCAGACTCTTGAGCTCAGGTCCACTTGAGAAAGGCGGTCTTGGTACGGTGTGGCGTTCAAATCAAACATGAGAGCCGAAACTCGGAAGTGGAGCGCTACTTGGGACATGATGTACATGACTGCTTAGCAGAAGGGTTGACTTCCTTGTACTGATACTTCTCTTTGTGTTTATAGCGTTAGCTGATCACAAACGAGGTTCGATTCCCGTCTCTGTGTGCATGTTCTCTCCGTGCTTGGTGGGTTTCCTCCACGTATTCCGGTTTCCTCACACAGGCCAAAGACATGTAGGTTAGGTCAGTTGGCATCACAGACTGGCCGTGGTGTGTGTATGTGTGTGTCCTGCGATGGATTGGCACCCTGTCCAGGGTGAAACCTGCCATGTGCCCAAAGTCTCCTAGGATAGGCTCCGGGCTCCCCGGTCACGGTACGAAGGAATTGTTCCTAGTGTGAAAGAATGAGCAATGTGAAGAGTTTAGGAAAGAAGGCGGAGCTAGCCTTGAAGACAAAACACAAAAAGTGGAAGACTATTAGTTGCGACAAAAGGGAATATTCAAAGAAGATTTGAGATTTGAGTTCAAAACATGGTGCAGATATATGGCTTGTGATCGAGACTACGTTGAGCAGTACTAGGGTATGTACGGAGGAGTCGTTACTCTCCCAGCATGTGCACTTTGAATGACCTACATCAGTTAATAATAAATGCTTTAGTGTTTAATTTTGCATTACTTTTGGTACAGCTGGAGCTCGGCGCTATAACTTGAGTTGGCGATGCAGGTGATACTGATTTAAAGTGATGTACTGTATAAGAACCGTCCGGGTCCATTTTGGAAGAGTAGGGAGCTGTTCTGTTCCAGCACAGCTACAGTATAAGCATCGAATCAGTCAGTGCAAACTGTGTGGATGTGTGTATGTGTGTGTGCACGCATCATTGTTTCCATTCCATTTCCTCAAAATCATTCTCTTACACACAAAAGTGTTTTTCTGGCCTCGGGCCTCCGCCACATCAAGGTCCTTCTTTTTGATAAGCAGTGTGAGGGTGTGTATGTGCGTCTACTCCCTTGTCTGTGTGTGGCATGTTACCATGCTTGGAAACAAAAGTTTTTTTTTTTTCATTTTTTTTTTTTCAGTTTTTTTCTTTCTATCTTTCTTTCTTTTTAAAAACCCACTCTGTTTAAAAGCTCCCATCATGCTCTCTGTCCTTCTTTCTTCTTTTCTCCGAGCCTCTGTAGGAAGAGCGCATTAGTTAAACAGGCCTTTAAGGCACCTTCAGCCGCGCGTCTTTGAGAGCGAAGAGCTTTTTCTCAGCCTCGCCATCAAACACGTTCGTACCCTGCAGTCTGTCGCGCTTTTTTTTTTCCCCGCTCGCATTGACTTCTGAAATGAAAAAGAAAAAAAAAAATCTACAAATCACACGCCACCCTGTTTCTCACAGTTTTCTCACGCCTGATAATCAGTTGGTTTTCCACGTATTGAAGTTGCTCTAATTGATTTTTTTTTTTTTTTTTTTCTGATTTAATAATCACCAACCGTTCTTTTACATCGTAAAACACATCAATGTTGAATTTTGACTTAAACATAGCTGCATATGAACACAGTGGAACCTCGGATTGCGAGTAACGTGGTTTACGAGTGTTCCGCAAACCGAGCAAAGATTTTTAATACGTTTTTAATCGGAAACCGAGCAAGTATTAGTTTATGGGCGCCGAGTATCATGTATCACGCATGCCACTCTTATTTTGACACCGAGCGTCACTCTCTCACCTCCAACCCCCCCCCCCCTTTTTTTTTAACGTAAAGTGCAGATTTGTCCAATTTTCATTTTATAGATTGTATTAATTATTTTTATGCATTTATTTTTGGGGGCTGTGGAACGAATAATTTGAGTTTTCATTATTTCTTATGGGAAATGATGATTTGGTTTACGAGAGTTTTGGATCATGAGCCCACTTCCGGAATGAATTATGCTCGTGATCCAAGGTTCCACTGTACATGTATAGTTTTTTATACGTTTTTTTTATACGTACATGTATAGTTTTTTATACGAGTACGTTTGTGAAATTGCTGTGCTGTGTAAGTGGAATAAAAGGTACTGTAACTACGACAACAAAAACACATTCATAACTTAAGTGAGTGATTTATAACTTAAAACACAGAATTATTGTTGCATCACTTTCATGTCATTTTCACAGTGTTTAAGTAGAAATGATGCCCCGGCAGCCCGCTCTCTTTCCTCCCTTCTTTCCCTCCAACACACTTGTTTTTTGTATTTCTGTTTATAAATTCATGCACGGCTCGCGACCCGAACTAATCTTCAAATACGCCAATATAACTCCTCACATCAGCTTTATTTTAAGTCACTCTTTTATACTTGTTTTTTTTTTTTTCTCCCTATTTTTTCCTTCTTCTTTTTTTTAATGCCTTCAGTCTTGTACACACTTTTGTGTCCCCGTTCCTCAGACTTCTTTTTATTGGATCTGTCCGGAGTGTCCGCTCTTAATAAACGAAGGAATCATCTGAGCCCGGGTTCTCCGGTCCCCCAGAGCGGATTAGGTTTCTGAAAGCGCCTGCGCTGTGTTGAAATGGACGGGATACGGTTAGGGGATTCAGAGTTATCGTCTCTCAGCTTCACCGGTGACATGGATACTCCATTATAGGATGAGACAATTTATAGACGTACATTAACATGGAGTTGATCTCTGACGCTCCTGTATCGGGTGTTGGCCGCAATAAAAAAAATAAATAAAAAAAATCGTATTGTTTAGGATATTGACTTTTAAGTGTCTTTAATTTTGAAACATTCATAACATTTCTTTCTTGTTTGGACACGTGAAAGAATTAAGTGAAATTAGATATTTAGATATTTAGATGAATAAGCAGCATATATATACACACACACACACACACACACACACACACACACACACACACGCGCACACATGCACACACATAAATACATATATACACATACACACACATACATGTACATATATACATACACATGCACAAACACAAATACATACACACACACACACACACACACACACACACACACACACACACACACGCGCACACACATAAATACATATATACACATACACACACATACATGTACATATATACATACACATGCACAAACACAAATACATACACACACACACACACACACACACACACACACGCGCACACATAAATACATATATACACATACACACACATACACACACGCGCACACACATAAATACATATATACACATACACACACATACATGTACATATATACATACACATGCACAAACACAAATACATACACACACACACACACACACACACACACACACACACACGCGCACACACATAAATACATATATACACATACACACACATACATGTACATATATACATACACATGCACAAACACAAATACATACACACACACACACACACACACACACACACACACACACACACACACACACACACACGCGCACACATAAATACATATATACACATACACACACATACATGTACATATATACATACACATGCACAAACACAAATACATACACACACACACACACACACACGCGCACATATACATGCACACACATAAATACATATATACACATACACACACATACATGTACATATATACATACACATGCACAAACACAAATACATACACACACACACACACACTCAAACACATCCGTATAATAAAAGTGTTACATTTTCACATGAGTACACCCAGTTAAATAAGATGAAAAAAGATATAGAGGATAAAAACGTCAATAAATAAATAAATAAATAAATAGTCACAAGCTAGACAAGAGTCTATGATGGTTTGATTTCGTGATGGGACATAACCTAAAAACACCCATAAGACAGGAAATGGTTAATAAATAAATAAAATAGGTCAATAAATAAGGGGTAAGATAAAGTAAGATGCCTTTGTAGCTCTATATACTCTGCATGTTCTCATGAAACTTCTGTTAAAAGGTTAAAATTAACAGATCGTTCTCGACACAGCGTAAAATTTCCCCGTCGCCAAACTTTAGAGAAGTCCTGCAGCTTATCTGTCATTGTTGCGTACGTGAATTCGATTTTCCGCCTGGTTTTCACAAGCGTTTTAAACATGAGCTCCGGGTTCAGAGTGCCATCGTTTTTTATTGTGTTTTTTTTTTCTTGTAAGCCATGTGGCCAGTTTTGCTTTGCCAGTTAAAAAGTTAGTGATGCAAATTCTTTCCTGTCCTTGCCTGCAGCCAAGGAGTATTTCGGGCCAAGAATGTACAGGCTTTCTGTTAAGGTTTGATCGAAACTTGCTGTCCATCCTCTCAACGTGTTTAATATTGTTTGGGATATTGAAGCTGAATTGTATTATTAATGATAATCGGGGGGTGTTGGGGGATCAATTAATGATGATGGGGGGGTGAGGTGGTTTGATTAGTTTCTGTAAGTTGTCTTGACATCATATAATACAGGTCGCCTGTGTTTTACACTTCATTAAACAAAACATATTTATGTATAAATATTTATATAAACAAATATATAAATAAAAAATACAAACAACACGATGTTATTTTTCTTACAGTAAAGTACATGGATTCCTGTTTGAAGTAAATAAATAAATATCACTTACAGTCATAATTCGCCATTTGTGGTTTTCAACACTGTTGAAATGCAAAAGAAACCATGCACAAAATATTAGCTTGCTTTTTTTTTTTTCTTTTTTTTTTTTTTTTTTTTTGAAAAACTTTTGTTCTTCCGAATTGCCAAACAGGGATTTCTCTCATATTGCATTCGAACCCTATTTACCATCATCGTCGTCTATCCCGCTGTATTCAGGGTCCCGGGGGGACCTGGAGCCTATCCCAGGAGGCGGGGTTCACCCTGGACAGGGTGCCAATCCATCTCAGGGCACACACACACACCGGGCAATTTGGGAACACCAATTAAACTAATCTGCATGTCTTTGGACTGTCGGAGGAAACCCGAGGAGCGCGAGGAGAACATGCAAACTCCATTCACACAGACGGGAATCGAACCCGGTTCCCTGAGGTGCGCGGCGACAGTGCTAACCACTACACCACCGTGCCGCCTTTATTATTTATTTACTATGAAAATGTTCACGTGCAGTAAAAGTGCATGAGCACGGACATGCGGTTTACCTGTGATTTGCGGCCGCACTACTGCCAGAGCGATCGGGATTTCCCAAGATGGCGCCGGTGAGGTCGGCTGCCGTCATGACTGCTCCGACCGACTTTACTTTGTTTTCGTCTTTTTATTTAATTTCTAGCAACTTTAATCCGGCCAATTCATCACAATTGAGTGCATTAGGTACGATAGAGATACTCTTATTTCTATTGGTCTACAATGTACTCACAATTCAACGTTTTTGACTCCGGATCCGAGCTGGCCGAGTGAGATCCTGAGGGAAAACAAAGGACGCGACGCGAAGCGGCGGCCCCGAAGAAAACGAGCCGGCGTCAGGAACAGGCTGAGAGCCCGTGCACACCGCACACCTCTGCCTAGCATCCTGCTCGCCAACGTCCAGTCACTGGAGAACAAGCTCGATGACCTCAGGGCCAGGATAAAGTTCCAGAGAGACATTCGGGACTGCAATCTTCTCTGCTTCACCGAGACATGGCTGAACCCAGCGGTGCCGGACCACGCCATCCAGCCGGCCGAGTTCTTCTCGGTTCACCGCATGGACAGGACAAGGGACTCGGGGAAGACAAGGGGAGGCGGCGTGTGTTTAATGGTGAACAGCGGCTGGTGCAACAGCGCGAGCGTTGTTCCTCTCGCACGCTCCTGCACACCCAACCTGGAACTATTGACCATCAAGTGTCGTCCTTTTTATCTTCCTCGGGAGTTTACATCGGTCATAATCAGCGCCGTTTATATTCCGCCACAAGCGGACACGGACACTGCCTTATGCGAGCTGCATGAGGCACTCACACAGCACCAAACACAGCACCGGGACGCTGCGCTTATTGTGGCGGGGGACTTTAACAGTGCCAACCTCAAACGCGCAGCGCCGAACTTTCATCAGCACATCACATGCCCAACCAGGGGTGAAAGGACACTGGACCATTGTTATACAACAGTCAAGGACGGCTACAAGGCACAATCTCGTCCACCGTTTGGGAAATCCGACCATGCCGCCATCTTCCTCATGCCAAAATATAAACAAAGGCTTAAACAGGAACTTCCGGTTCAGAGGGAGGTCGCGCGCTGGACGGACCAATCGGTGGCCGCGCTTCAGGACGCACTCGATGACGCAGACTGGGACATGTTCCGGAACAGCTCCGATGACGTCAGCATGTTTACGGAAGCGGTCGTGGGATTCGTCGGGAAACTAGCGGATGATACCGTGCAGAAAACGACCATCAGAACGTTTCCCAATCAGAAGCCGTGGGTGGATAAAACCATCCGCGACGCTCTGAGATCTCGCGCCGCTGCCTACAACGCGGGACTTGCATCGGGGGACATGAACCAGTACAAGGCTGCGTCCTATAACGTCCGGAAGGCGGTTAAAGAGGCGAAGCAGCGCTACGGAAGGAAACTAGAGTCACAACTCCAACAGAGTGACTCTAGGAGCCTGTGGCAGGGACTAAGGACAATCACGGATTATAAAACACCAACATCCGGTATGACGAACGCGGACATGACTCTGGCAGACGAGCTGAACACCTTTTATGCTCGCTTCGAGGCTGCAGCTAAAGACGCTAGCGTTGCTAATGCTAGCGGTGCTAACGGCTGCGGAGAGGAAGTCACTGCCAGCACCGGAAACGCGTTCATCATCTCCGAGCATGACGTGAGGAGAGCCTTCAGGAGAGTGAACACCAGGAAAGCAGCAGGACCAGACGGCATCTCAGGTCGAGTCCTCAGAGCCTGCGCAGACCAGCTTGCACCTGTGTTCACAGAGATATTCAACCTCTCCTTATCTCAGTCGGTGATCCCCACATGCTTCAAAGAGTCCATCATTGTTCCTGTTCCGAAGAAACCACATCCTGCTTCCCTCAATGACTATCGACCTGTAGCCCTCACATCAGTGGTGATGAAATGCTTTGAACGGCTGGTCAGAGACTTCATCATCTCTTCACTACCCGACACTCTGGACCCACTACAGTTTGCATACCGCCCGAACTGCTCCACAGATGATGCCATCTCTCATCTCCTCCACACAACACTCACTCACTCACCTGGACACTAGAAGGGGGAATTATGTTAAAATGCTTTTCATCGACTACAGCTCAGCATTTAATACCATAATTCCCTCCACACTCACCACCAAGCTGGAGCATCTGGGACTAAGCTCATCTCTGTGTTAGTGGATCTCGAATTTCCTAACTGGGAGACCACAGGCAGTAAGGATGGGTGGACACGTCTCAGCCTCTCTCACTCTCAGCACTGGAGCCCCACAGGGCTGTGTTCTGAGCCCCCTGCTGTACTCTCTGTACACACATGACTGTGCGGCCACTACCAGCTCCACCACCATCATCAAGTTTGCTGACGACACCGTCGTGGTGGGCCTGATCTCTGACAACGACGAGACGGCCTACTTGAAGGAGATTGGAAATCTGGAGAACTGGTGCCAGAGGAACAACCTTCTTCTAAATGTCAGTAAAACAAAGGAGCTGATAGTGGACTTCAGCACTAAGCAGGAGAGGAACTACCAGACCCCCGTCATCAACGAGAGCCCAGTGGAGAGAGTGGACTGCTTCAAGTACCTCGGTGTTCACATCACGCAGGACCTATCATGGTCCTGTCACATCAACACCGTGGTGAAAAAGGCCCGACAGCGTCTCTACCACCTCAGACGCCTGAGAGACTTTAGACTGCCCTCCAAGGTGCTCAGGAACTTTTACTCCTGCACCATAGAGAGCATCCTGACGGGAAACATCGCATCCTGGTTCGGGAACAGCACCATGCAGGACAGACGAGCCTTGCAGAGGGTGGTGCGATCAGCTGAGCGCATCATCCGAACTGAGCTCCCTGACCTGCACTCTGTCTACAGCAAGCGGTGCTGGACCAAGGCCAGGAAGATCATGAAGGACCTCAGCCACCCCAGCAATGGACTGTTCTCTCTGCTGCGGTCTGGGAAGCGCTTCCGCTCCCTCAAGGCCAATACACAGAGACCGAGGAGGAGCTTCTTCCCGCAGGCGATACGGTCTCTCAATCAAACCAATACACTGGACTAAACACTTTTGCATTTTCTTGCACACACAGAACGGACAATTATGTCAATGCACATTGCACATATATGCACATATGCACATTTTGCACACTTCAAGGACTTCTTTTCACACCCCCCTCATCTCATTAAAAAAAAACTACCTCAAGTTTTTTCACAGACTATAGCCGTAATATATTACATCACATTCCACTTCTGACAAGAGCACATTCTTTCATACTTCAGATTTTATGTATATATATATATTTTGTAACTTTGTTGGAATCTGTTTTATAGGTTCCTTTTGTAAAAATTATTTAAGGTCACGGAGCGGTCGTATAAGCATTTCACTGCATATCGTACTGTGTATGACTGTGTATGTGACAAATAAAATTTTAATTTGAATTTGATTTAGATCTGGTCGGCATTGTCGTATTAACATTCTAGCGCCTCGTGAAGATGTTTTTGCCTGCTAGTAAAGTCACAAGTCGTAGGATTTAACGTGCTCTACTCGCTTCTTAGTGAAACTACTACCGAGTGGGAGGTTTGAGCAGAGAAGCTGCTTTCCTGCCTGACAGGAGAACAAACGGAGAAAAACAGCAGGCCATGGAGCTGTGAATGAACCCGCTATTAAAGCTATAAATCACACGTCCGCTGATGGATGCAAGCGCTCCGGATGAAATCGACTCGAGCGGCTGACCCCAGAGCCGGATTTAGGCTCCTCTTGTACTGCTGGAGGATTGGAAAGTGCTGGGTCGCTGCTGGTCCTGGATCAGAGGTAGAGGAAGATTTTTATTTAGAGCATGTGCATGTAGCGGGTGAGAGGGAGACGTACTGCATGATGCGGAAAGATAGCCCTGACCGCGTGAATTCTGATCTGCTTCCTAACCAGCGCTGCATCATTTTTTTGTTGTAGAAAATGTTGTCTGAACAATAACTATGTAAAATAAATAAATAAATAAATCCACGTATTCCTCAGGTGCTATGCAGATGGAGATGCAGCAGAAAAAGGCCTTGGGGTGCGGTTCGAAAGGTCGCAGGTTCGAATCCCACGACTGCCAAGTTGCCCCCGTTGGACCCTTGAGCGTGGCCCTTAACCCTCAACTGCTCACATGTACAGTATAATGAAATGCAAACGTAAGTCGCTCCGTATAAGGACGTCTGCCGGATGCCTAAATGTAGTAGCACTGACTGGTCAGTTATTTTACAATACTTCAATATTTTACCTGGAAAAATCTTGCGGGATGGAAATATTAAGTGAAATATGACCAACAAATTTCTCAGCCATGACCTAAGAGAAGAAGAATACAAATTCTACATACAGCATGCTGCCCATTCTGATTTTTCCCAAACGTCAGCGTATTTGAGGTTGTGTTTAGAATAAATGAAGCTCCGCAGCCAGTGATGGACTCGTGTCTAAACAGGAGAGGATGGAAAACAGGGGAAGCACTGAGTGCGAGGAGGAGAAATGCATACGGAACGCCGGAGTGAGAATGAAGGGTGATTTCTCTTATTGGCTCTGAAGCGTAACGGGGGGGGGGGGGGGGGGGGGGGGGGGGCGGGGGCGGGATGGGTGTCTAAGAGACTAGATATGAGAGGATAAAGCGATGTGAGAAATGATTGATGTCTGAAAAATCTAACAGGACAAGGGAAGAGGGCGTCACCTCCAGCTTGAACGTGCCATAAGGGGTCTTTCATTTTTACAGTTTAAAAAAAGAGGCTATAAATAGACTAGAAGGAGCGAGGAGAAGAGAAGGCGTGGCCGTTTCCCTCATTATGGAGGCGCGGTTTAAACTCCAGCTGACTCGTAGCTGTAGAGTTTTCAGCTTGGTATCTCTGATTCATAGACTGACTGGGAAAGTAGCATCAATTTGTGTTAGGTTTTGTGTCAGTTTGTGTCGTTATGCAGTTCCCCTAGACGGTGTTAAATTTGTACGGCTTTCTCTTTCCGTGTTCCCCTGCCTTCAGTCGTCCTCCTCCCTCCCGATATTCTTCCTAAGGCTCGCAGGAACCCTTTTGTTTCATTTCTATACAATTTCTAACTCATTTGTATAGAACATGCAGATGGCTTTGATGTAGAAGGCTCAGGAAATAGTTTATATACTTCTGTTTCTTTAATTAGAGAGAACGTCCAGACACCATGGTGTGTGTGTATGTATGTATGTGTGTGTGTGTGTGTGTGTGTGTGTGTGTGTGTGTATGTGTGTGTGTGTTTCTTTGTGAATGCATGTGTGTGCTTCTCTTAGTCGGTGAGCATGTTGCCAATTAGATGTTCCCCCTAATGTGACCTCACATAAGGGAAAGTTTCCACCTGCTTGTTGCTCAGCTGTGTTTAGTCCTGCTGTTCTCTAGAGGGGCGGTGCTCACCAGTACCTCATTTACATAGACACTGAGAATAGAACATTTGGAGTGGAGGTATGACAAAAATGCATTATATGAATATCGGAGACACTTTAGGGAAGCTCGGAGAATTATGTTAATATTTCGTTTCGGGAAAACATGGGACCTTTTGCATTCGATTTGATTGTTAAGATTTAATGGATGAATAAGTAAATAAATAAATAAATAAATAAATAAATAAATAACAGGGTTTAAATGTCTGAAGTATCTACATGTAAATTTGTGTTTAGAGGTTCAAAGTCACCATGAAATGAACATTGCTTCAAAAGGGATGGTCAAAAAAGAAAAAAAATTCAAAAAAATTTATTGGGCTGGTTTTTGAGAGGAGATTTGAAATGACTGGAACTGGGTTAAAAAGCCTTCGATGCATTCAGAAAAAAAAATCAAGAATGGAGATCACTTGAACACTTGGTAAAACAAAAAAAAAATCAACATTAAAAACAAGAGCTGTGTTTAATAGTGAAAGTAAGAGCATTTCCATACACACACACACACACACAATGAGAACTCAAAGGACTGGGACTAAACAGCTGTGTGTCCATAAGAAAACCACTTGTTAGTGAGACTAATCAGAAAAAAAAAAATGGCATGCATTTTCAAGAAAGCATAGAAGACTGGACTTTGGAGTGAGTGAGCTCATGAGTCCAGACTGAGTCTATTCCAGAGCGATGGGCGTGTCGGGGTAAGAAGGGAAGCACATGAAGCGATGCTCCCATCATGCATAGTGTCCATTGTACAAGCCTCTGGAGACAAGCCTCTGGAGTTGCTTCAGGTTGCTTGAGCGATCAGGTTGAGACTCAGCAACGTTATATGGAGATAAAATGAAGTCAGCTGACCACCTGGATGTACTGAATAACCGGAGTATCACATCTATTGTATGGAGTTTTCCTTCCTCCCTGATGGCACGGGGAATACCCCAGGACCCCAGATTGTAGAAGACTTATGCCGTAATCAATTTTTTTTTTTAATTCATTTTTTGTGCAATGCCAGTTGCTAATGTAGGCATAAGCCGCTACAGAGAGGATACTGTACTGTAATGAAATTGTAATGTGTGCCCAAAACTAGGGTGGCCGTGAAGTGCAAAACAACTTAACAAAACCGAAATCAAAATAACATTCAAAGACAAAATAACAAATTCTAAACCAAATTAACAAATCCGAAAACAAAATAACAAATTCAAAACCAAATTAACAAATCCGAAAACAAAATAACAAATCCGAAAACAAATTAACAAATTCAAAACCAAAATAACAAATTCAAAACCAAATTAACAAATTCAAAACCAAATTAACAAATCCGAAAACAAAATAACAAATCCGAAAACAAAATAACAAATTCAAAACCAAATTAACAAATTCAAAACCAAATTAACAAATCCGAAAACAAAATAACAAATTCAAAACCAAATTAACAAATCCGAAAACAAAATAACAAATCCGAAAACAAAATAAATTCAAAAACAAAATAAATTCAAAACCAAATTAACAAATCCGAAAACAAAATAACAAATCCGAAAACAAATTAACAAATTCAAAACCAAAATAACAAATCCGAAAACAAAATAACAAATCCGAAACCAAAATAACAAATCCGAAACCAAAATAACAAATCCGAAAACAAAATAACAAATCCGAAAACAAAATAACAAATCCGAAAACAAAATAACAAATCCGAAAACAAAATAACAAATCCGAAAACAAAATAACAAATTCAAAACCAAATTAACAAATCCGAAAACCAAAATAACAAATTCCAAACCAAAATAACAAATTCCAAACCAAAATAACAAATCCGAAAACAAAATAACAAATCCGAAAACAAAATAACAAATTCAAAAACAAAATAACAAATTCAAAAACAAAATAACAAATCCGAAAACAAAATAAATTCAAAAACAAAATAAATTCAAAACCAAATTAACAAATCCGAAAACAAAATAACAAATCCGAAAACAAATTAACAAATTCAAAACCAAAATAACAAATCCGAAAACAAAATAACAAATCCGAAAACAAATTAACAAATTCAAAACCAAAATAACAAATCCGAAAACAAAATAACAAATTCAAAACCAATAACAAAACCCGAAACTAATTGTTATTTTGTTTTCGGATTTGTTAATTTGGTTTCGGGTTTTGTTAATTTGTATTGCACTTCTCGGCCAGTCAAATACGAACCGGAAAAGGTAGGTATAGTTTGCGAATTAAATTCTTACCGCTGATTGGACGAGACACCTGTCACTCAAGATAAACAGGTAGCAGGAAATTGTGTCTCTAACTTTGTTTCTTGTGTGTTCTGCTTCTTTTTAAAACTATTTTTCGGTGTGCAAAATTAAGAAAATAATGACATTTTTCATTAGAAAGCAAGGAAATGGAATTTATTCAACGTTACTTTGAGGACGGACATTCGTATGCCGTGATTTTGGACATGCTGATGACATGTCACGGTATAAAGATTCGTTTGCGAACTGCTGTGTCTCTTTTAAAAGAAAAGAAATTCCACAAGAACTGCAAAAATTTGGCAGAACGCCATCTTTGAAACCACAATAAGGACAGGACATGTTTGCACATTCATACACACACGAATCTACCGCCGCTACAGGACTTCCTGTATATCTTGAGTGACAGATGTCTCGTCCAATCAGCGATAAGAATTTCATTCGCAAACTATACCTACCTTTTCCGGTTCGTTTCTGAACGGCTGAGAGGTGCAAACCAGATTAACAAAACCCAAAACTAAATAACAAATTCAAAACCAAATGAACAAAACCGAAAACAAATTAACAAAACGCAAAACAAAATAACAAATTAGTTTTGGGTTTTGTTATTTTGTTTTTGAATTTGTTATTTTGTTTTTGAATGTTTTATTTTGAATTGGGTTTTGTTATTGTGGTTTTTAATTTGTTATTTTGTTTTCATTTTGTTAAGTTGTTTTGCACTTCTCGGCCACCGTACAAAACATTGTGGGCAGTTTTATCACTCCCAATTGAATTAATAAAATAATGTCTTTTTTTATTTTTATTATTATTATTAATTAGACGAGATCTCCTCTAACAAAAACTTGCACATGGTTTAAAGTCTACGCTGACCGGTCACTCATCTGCTGCACTTACCGATCACTTCGAGTGTTTATACTTTAATCCATAAAAAATCCAAGTTAAATCTCCAAGGCCCGTCAGGAATTAACATAATTTTGTTAAATAATTATGTTCAAAGCCAAAACAAGACAAAAACAATTCAATGTGCAATGTATATATATATATATATATATATATACTGTATATCTATAGCACTTTATCCTGTGCACGGGGTCGAGGGGGGCCTGGAGCTTATCCCAGGAGACATCCTGGACGAGTTGCCAATCCATCGGAGGGCGCACATAAATGTGTAACGTTAAACCGTGATCTAGTCCTCGGGCCGAAGGACTCGAGTCGGCTCTCATGGCATCGTAATGGATTTATTGGCATCTGAACTCGGACGTGTCTCAGTCTCGGGCATCGGTCTTGAGCTCATTCGAAAAGGTTTAAAAAGACAAGTTGATGTGTATGTTTGGTCTTGAAGAAGAACGATGTGTTCTGGGTCTTGACTCAGACTTCATTTCGACTCGATGTTTACTCAGTCTCATTGTTATTCGACCTTGACTTTGCCTCCGCCACCTTAAGACGCATCTTGGTTAGTGTCGGTCTTGTCTTGGGCTTGACTGCAGCCCTCTTTGGTACTGATATTGCGCAAGAACAAAGGACATTCAAGGTCAGAATCTGAGAGATACCTTTGTTTTTTTGTTTGTTTGTTTTTTTGTTGTTGTTGTTGTTTTTTTGTTTTTTGGACCATCCTTAATATTTAATAACCACTTCATTTTTGTTTGTTGCTTCTCATTTGTGCGCGGTGTCATTTATAATAACCGGCTGGCCTACAGTACTTATTGTTCTCTAGAGTCATCTTCATCTGAAACAATTCATGCCCTTTGGAAGCAAATCCGGAATGTTTGTGAATATGTATATATATACATACACACACACACACACACACACACACACACACACACACAGACGTACACACGCCGCATCACCCCCAGGTAGAGGATGGATGACTCTCCGACAGGTAAGTGATGATCTTTCAGTAGCAGTGACTCGAGTCTGATGGATGGTCTCTGCTTGAAGATAAATAAGCTGCAGGCTGCGAGTCGGAGGCCGGCAACTCGCATTCGTGGAGGAACGTTGGAGAGTTTCATTGCACCCTAATACACACTAACCTCTCCTTCCCTTAGTCTCTCTCTCTCTCTTTCTTACACACACACACACAATTCAGGCAGCTTGGGGCAGAGACACAGCAGCCATCATTTACAGAAATATGGTGTGAAATCGATCTCATGGAAGACCTTGCTTTGCTAGTAAATCCGGCTGCTGGAAGATTTATTTCTCAGCACCGCCGCCGCCGCCGCCGCCGCCGCCATCGCAGAATATATGTGTGTAGTAAATATAGGAGTTTCATCAGAGCTGGTACGGAGCGGCGCGCTTTATATTATACAAGTCTCCAACTTATTTTCAAAGGCCTCCAATTCCTAAACGGTGGTTTAACATAAAAAAAAATTAAAAATAATAAAAAAGAACTATACGAGTTCGTGAGTGTCGAGTTTGTTCTTGTGACTTTAAAACATTCTTTGAAAAATATTGCAGCAAATAAAGGATCAGGCGCTAAATAGCGAATAGCAAATGCATTTCAAGTGACAATGTACATGTTGTTAAACGAAACACAGCATCCAGATTCCCAGCTAGGGCTCATTGCCAGAGTTGATTGCATTACTGGTATTTATTTATTTATTTATTTATCAAAAGTTTTCTTTTCTTTTCTTTCCGGGCTTTATTTCTTACCCAGAGACAGCCTGACGGTGACGCTGCGCGAGGACAGCGTGTGATCAGAAGCAGGTCGAGTGTTGAAGCAGAAAGCGGAGGAAGTGGACGTTCTAGGCGGCCCGCGTCGACTTGTGTTTTCTTTACGCCTCTGATTAGGATCGTGGCGGACGCTGTGGAGGGAACGGACAGCTCGCTCGCGCTCGCGTGCGCACACGGTTACATAACCATAAACGTGCCACCTGTCCTCCAAGCACACGCTCCCACACACATGCACAGCGTATATGATGAATCACATAGCACACCACCTGTCCACCACCAGAACGTCCTCTCGCTCTCTTTTCACAGATTTTTTATTTATTTATTTATTTATTTTACATTTTTTTGATCATCTGGTCTATGTGAAGAGAAGCGTCCCAGACCATCAACTGCGCGACTGTGTGGAGTCTCCTGATGAGGACTGACCTGATCGACCTTCCACACTTTTAAGTTCGTGACTAATTCCGTTCTCTGACTGATGAGAGGCAACAGAATCGGACTCGGGTGGTCCAAGCTAGATGGATGGATTCATGGATTCGTTCGATATTTTTAATGGCCAAGGTCACGCTTAGGATTGTAAACAATTATTTATTGGTGTGCATTATTTCTTAATAACAGCACAGCTCAGGTAGTATCTCCAGTTGTAATATATATATATATATATATATATATATATATATAAGGGACATTAATATGAATGCTCTCATTATATTAATATGAATGCTCTCATTATATTAACATATAATGCAAAGAAAACAAGTGACTGGAATTGCGTCGAGATCAGGACAATGCATTATTAAAACCTGGAGTGATGGTGCCGAGACGTCAACTTTGCTTAAAATGTGGCTGGAAAATATTCTTAGTGAGGTGAATGGAGATGACTTAAATGCATTGTCAAGTTGCATTGAAAAACAAATTGAAAAAAAAAAAACAAAAACAAATGTTCATGTAGTTCATAAGAAAACCACTGGCTACTGAGACTCATCAGAAAAAGAAAAGAAAAAAAAAAGTTTGATAGAAAGCATAAAAACTAGACCTTGAAGTAATGATGAAAGCTCGTGTGCATTTGTGTAGCCATGCTATTTGTTTTCTGGACTGAGACATTTCTGTTGTCGTGGTTGTTGTTGTTGTTGGTCTTTCGGCTGCTCCCGTAAGGTCGAGGTGCGCCTGCACGTCTGAGCAGCTGACGGTTAAAGGCTTTGCTCGAGGGCCCGACAGTGGAAACTTGGTGGTGCTGGAGTTCGAACCTGAGATCTTCCGAACTGTACAGTAGTCACTGAGCTACCGCTGACCCTATAAACAGTAAGAACAGGGACTTACATCTTACACAAACATACCACAAGTTCATACAGAGCAATAAATGACCAAAGAGAATAAATAAACTGCTGGTAGTGTTTATCTAATTGTTATAGGGGGAAAAAAAGAACTAAAACACCTCAGGACATGACGCTGTTAGAAAATAATCATTACGCTACACTGTAAACGCCAATGCTCAAAGGAATTAAACACATTGAGTACTGTTAACTAAAATAATTGCAGTTAGGTCAAATTAATATAAAAAAAATAATAAATAATAATAATAATAAAAATAATAATAAAAAAAAAAATAGACCATTTTGAGTATTCAGAACCTTTTGGTATTTATGAGTTTGTAGAAATGACACTTCTCAAGTTAGATGAACAAATTCGATCATTTAAGTAATCATAAGTACTTACAGTTACCTTAAAGTTCCACCAATTAAAAATCTACAGAGCACTCGTGGCAGGCTCAGTGGTACTGTAGGTGTTTCGTCTGCCATGCGGATGGCTTGGGTTCGATTCCCGGGCCGCATTGCAACAATTTACTTGATTCGCAACAAGTTCAACAAACTCAAACATTGATCGTTCTGTTTATTTAAAATTGCAAACATCATTACTTAAAAAATTTATATATTAATAATCAGATATTTAGAGTTTTGCCAACTTAATCGGATTTTCAGTGTAGTAAACAATGTTTTTTTTAATTATTATTATTATTTAATTTTAATATTATTATTTTTATTATTATATATATATATATATATTTTTTTTTTTATAATCGCACTAATTTCTCCAGTCCAGTGCAGAACCTACTGTAGCTGCAGAGTATTGTAAGCCTGACCTGTTCCTCCATGTCTCCCCTTTTTTTCTTTTCTTTTTCTTTTTCTTCTTTATTAGAAATCTCGCCAGCATCCTGCTTCATTGGCTTTAATAGATGGATCAGGGTCAGAGGTGAGCAGATCTCTCCCTCCTCGCTGGGTCACTCATAATTAGTTCAGCTATTGCCCTTGGGTAGGGTAAAATGAAGCTTTCTTTTCACCTGGGGTTAATCTACTGATGGCAGTGTTTTCCACAAACGTGCTCACTGACCCTGTGCGACACACCTCCATAAAGCACAAAGCAATATTCCAGTGCGCTGGAGCATTACCGCCAATGCTAATATTTTCTCATTTATTTATTTATTTATTTATTTATTTTACCTTAGAATGATGTCTTTCTTATTTAAAAAAAAAAAAAAAATCAATTTCTGTCCCAAGTGATGGCTTTTTACAAATCTGTTTCAGGCTGATGATGAAAATATTCCGACTTTACTCTATATTGGCTAAAAGAAATGGAATACATTTTGGGGACAAAAAAAAAAAAAAAAAATCTTCCTTCCATAAGAACGACTGTTTTTGGGCACAGTTGTTTCTCGTTGTGCCAGCATTTCTATTTTTCTTGGCTTTGGGTGTTAACAGAGTCCTTCAGCCTGGTGGAGCGAAAATTGCGTTTATTGTTCTCCCATTCCTGTTTGATGAGCGAGTAATGACCTGATGTGCGTCCGAACCTTGGTGGGAGACGGCTTATGAGGACCTTTTTAAACGAAGCTTTTGCCGTGTGGCTTGTCTCACAACGTTCATATCACTGCATTAATCTATATTCATTTACTCATTTTATTGTTTATTAATTCATTTAATCATTTATTTATTCGTTGTGCAAAGGTACTGATAATAATCAACGGCAGAGTGGTGCATAGGCTCTGCAGAGTCTTCTGGTTGGAGATCTCGTCCGTCACAGGGATGTCCCGTGTGTCTCTTTGGGATGCATCCGGTGTCTGGGGACGGTTTCACTCTACTATGAAGACGGTTCCGTCCTCGACTGATGTCGACAGCTGCGCTCGATGGTTCAGGACTGGAATTTCCTAGAAGTCTACCTGAGCCTCCAATAACTACCTGGACTCCATATTAACATCAATTAACATCAACCTTGTGTTTGAAGCGAGTCAGCTTTGTAGCTAGGCTGTTGTCAAGCGTCTATTATGGCCACTTGTGGAATGCGTCCCGTCCAATGAGATTACTCGGTCAGAACTAACTGATGCATGATGGTTAGTACACACACATGATATATAGTATATATGCAATATGAATTCCTTTTCTATTTCAGACTGAGTAATTTAATACTAGTCTGCCCGTGTTTGTTATAAATGGATCAAATCTGGCCTTTTATCCATTTGTAATTATGAATGATGTCATGGTACTGTACATCCACAACCCAAGTACAGTACGTTCCTGTGCTGATGTACGTACGGTACAGTATAAACTGTCTTCCCTCCACCAGTACTGGTTAAAAAAAAAAAAAAAAAAAAGGAGGAATAAGAAGCAGCTTGTTATCGATGTTACCGAGACGTGCAGTGAATTCTGGCGTGTTTTTGTTGTTGTTGTCTCACGCAGCATCTATACTTGTGTTGATCACATTGCTTTTATGACTTCTTCGTGTCTCATCATGCTCGACGATTCCGTGATGAGCAATAGCATGACTCCTTCACAGCTAAACATACTGTACCTTTAAGAGAATGCCTTTATAGCTAACGCTCCATAGATAAGCCCTTACAGTGTAGTAACAAGCTCCTGGCAGTCGCACTCGGGCCCGGTTCTGTCCCTGGCACCGGGTCGTGCTTCCTAAACAAAATGCAAAGCCATAATAAACAACATTTTTGCCTAGACAAACACACACACACACACAAAAAAAGGAAGTTAGTTAACAAATATCAGCAAGAAATTAATTACAGTCTGGATAATTGGTTAGAAATGACAGCGCTCTGTGTGTGTGTGTGTGTGTGTGTGTGTGTGTGTGCGTGTGCCTGTATTGTTTTTGTATTTAAATGCAAAAAAATGATCGGGCCACACAAAAAGGAAAGAATATTTGTAAAATGTTTTTCAACTCTTTATTTAGTTGCTGCTGTTTTCTTTCTTTCTTTCTTTTTTTCTTTCTTTCTTTCTTTCTTTCTTTCTTTCTTTCTTTCAAAGTTAATGTCTGGCTCTCATCTTTTTCATTCTCTCTTTATTTGTATCTTTCTTTCACTTTCTAATCTCTGTCTTCATGGCCTTTCTTTGTCTCCCCCATCACTTTCTCTTTTTTGCAGTTTTTTTGTTTCCCTCTCTCTCTCTCTCTCTCTCTCTCTCTCTCTCTCATTATGTCTCTCTGTCGATCCCCTTCTTCCCCTCTGCTTCTCTGTCTCTATCGCTCATTTTCTCAACCTCCCTGCCGTTTCTCTCCCTCTCTGAAGTTGACACAGTGTTTGCGTGAGTGCTCCCCAGGGCGCGCTTTCGTATCAAGGTTAACTTCAAGTGATTAGGATAAGCAGCTAAAGTTGTTTCCATGGCGATGAAAGGGAAGCGATGTGCTGAGCAGGATAATAAGGGCGACTTTGGGGTGGGAAATGTTCCTAGGGCAGAAGAGTGCTACAGAAAAAAAAAAAAAAGCTTTAAGCCTTAATGGTTTGAGCAAAGCACGACACGCAGCATCATGACAGTCGCGTAATGACCACCCAATCACGTCGCCTCCTTCAGTGAAGTGATGATATTTCCTGTGCAGCTGCCCCGTGTGATTTTAAACGTGTTCAGCGGGTTTCTGGAGAATGTTAAAGCCAAGAAAAGGATGTTTACACTCTCCAGTCACTCCAGCAGTCATAAACAAAAGGTGAGGGTTACAGTACGTACAGTAACGTCCATGATATGTTCTGTGAAATAGTATATCATGTGATTTGGAAAAATTTTTGAAAAATCACACAACATTTACAACTGCAGAACCAAACAATTATGACAAAAAATTTATTTGGCATCTGTGCTTTTTAACAACCTTATGACTCAAGGAAAACATATTATTTATCAGTTTGCAATACGTCTTGTTTTATTTAAATAAATAAATAATAAATAAATAAAAAAACGTATATATATATATATATATATATATATATATATATATATATATATATATTTTTTATTATTTATTTATTTATTTATTTTTGGTAAAACTGCAGAAACCGCGAAAAAACATCACATTTTGCTGTAAAAGTTGTGCAGTGGTGCTTCAGCACTATGTAGGAAATTTCACCTGGATTATTAATTAATTAATTTATCTATTTAATTGAAGTTTTCCTTTTCATCTCATTAACTCAAAAAAAGCAAAAAAATGTAACCATTGTTTACAACTGCTGTAATGTAAGCGAGAACAGGAACTTGCTCATATCATGGATGTTTCATAATATTAAATGTGGCTATAAATGCATCATGTGGAACTTCTACAAAATTGCCATGAATTTTAAGTGAATTTCAGTTTTCATTGTGTTTTTTTGTTTTACTTATTCATTTTAATTATTTTCTTTCTTTTTTTTTTTTACTTGAATTTTTTTACTTGAATTTTAAATTCATAACAATTTGAATGATGTTTGTTTATTAAGTATTTTTATTATTATTATTATTATTATTGGTCTATTTGTTTGCTTGTTTATTATCCAAAGTAAAAAAAATGTTTGCGCAAATAGGTTTTTTTTATTTATTTACTAATTGTCTCTTAATCTATTTTTACTAATGTCTATATAATTTAATATCGACAGTTTTAAAAACACCTAGTGAACATCTGTGTGAAAAATCAGCTCGTAAACATATGCTTGTAGTATAATAAACAATAATTTGTGATTTCCTCCAGCACTGAAAGTATGAAATTGACAGGCAAAAGCAGTATTTGTGTTTTTTTCATTTGTGGTGAGTGATTTCTTTCGATATTACCTCGAGTCAGCTTGGACATAACACGGCAGATTCAGATGGGAAATTTGAGCTGCACTGAACTGAACTTACATTAATTTCCTGAACCTTTCACGGTAGTAACATGAACAAACGACGCCTCTGCAAAATAAATGCCGACTCGAGCTATGTCCCGGATTGCTAATGGTTTATTCATGCTACACATTTCCCCGACTTTACTACATGCTGTATTTCTATTTTTACTGTCTGCTGTTTATTCTTCTTAGTTGTCTGTTGGCGCGTAAACATGTTCATGTATGGACAACTCTCGTAAATGCAAATCAGCTGAAACTTTAATGGCTGAATATCCGCTGGCGTGCTCTCTCGGCTAAACACAAAAGCAGTTAGTGTCAGGAATTAATTTGAGCTGCGAAAAGTGTGTTAGTATACAGAGGCAGAAAATTACCTGTCAAAAGTCTTCGTCATGCCAAGCAGGTTTCTGCTCAAATTACAGCCCTCCGTCATCCATCACGGCGTCGCGGCATGCATTTTTCAGCAGTTTGCATCGACTGAGAAACAAATGGACTGGTTTTTTTTGTCTTTTTTTTTTTTTTTGACATATTCCAAAGAGGCTTGTAGGCAAACTTTTATTTATTTATTTATTTATTTATTGTTTATTCTGGGTTTTTTGGAAAACAAAAAGTGGATTAGAAATGGCTGAAAAGACCTTAACAATAATATCGAATGATATTGGTGAATTCTTGCTAGATACCAAAAATTTCGAACCATGATCCCAAAATATTCTCCAGACCTGCTGTTATACGAAGGTGATCTACACCGGGGTGGTGTGACACGTCCTGACATGAAACAGAAAGTCATCACTTCCTCAAAGAGTGTTATAATCATGTAACCTCATGGTTGTTCCATTGTTCTGGAGTGTGTTGTTCCACGTACACCACAGTGATATGCCAACAGATGTAATGCTTCCGTCATGAACACCATGATTTTAACCCATTTGTAGTTATTATCTGCGAATAAACTTAGCTCCTGTTCTCACGTGTCTTATCACAATTGAAAGGCTTTCACCAGCCTTCCAATTGATTGTAATTTTTTTTTTCAAAAAACATTTTCTAATAATAATTTTTCTAAGAAAGCTGGAACCCTCTTAATCTGAATTCTTTCATGTGTGTGTGTTTTATTATTATTATTATTATTATTATTATTATTATTATTATTATTATCATCATCATTATTATTATTTAACAAAACTACTAAAACTCTGGCACTGGAGACTCCTTCCATACATGTTAAAGAATCATGTCCTTATAAAAACTTGACCACATCAATAATTACGTTTTTTTTTTGTGTTTTACAACAGATTTTTTTAGTCCTAGAATATGTAGAGTGTCCAGCATATACAGTGGTGACAATACATTAAAATAGATATATAAAAAATAATAATGATAACAACACATAAAAAATCTAATCAATCTCGAAATAAAATAAAAAAAACTTAAAAAATAGTAATATAGTAAAATAGTAGTTATTAGTAATAATAATTAATATATGCAATAATATCAAGCTTTTGACTAAGGAACTTGGCACCTAGGAGAAAAGGTAACTTTAAATTAAAAGGTCACCTTCACATTGCCTTCAACTTTAACATGTCAATATTAAATTAAAAAAAGAATAAGCTTTCCCTAAACAATCCAAACAATCAATTTCATTAAAAAAAAAAAGTAAAATTAGTATTTTTGTAATCTAATGAAAACAAATCAACTTTAAGTAAAATGGAAATGTCATACTGAAAGTCAACTTTAAATTAAAAAAATTTAAAAAATAATGAGTAAAAAGTTAACTTTAAAAGAAAATAAGAGGTAATAAGAAAAAACAAAGGTTTGAAGAAAAATCTACTTAACATGACTGCCAAGTCAACTTTTTAAAAGTCAAACTAAAAGCAATTATTATTTTTTTTTATTTTGTTTAGTTTTTTTTTTTTTTTAAAGCAAGGTAACTATAAATTAAAATGTAAACTTACTTAAAGTACATACTAATAAAAAGTCAGTGCTAATGTAAAAGAAAAGTCGACTTTAAAATTCAGCTTTACAAAAATAAATAGTCAAAATAGAAAGAAAGAAGGAAAGAAAGAAAGAAAGAAACCTTTTTAAATGCATTTTAGGTGGCGAGTTTTTCTTAGCTGTTGTAGCCATACACATACCCTATATCTAAAGTAAAAAAAAAAAAAAATAGAATGCATTAAAACAAAATTTTTTATATATAATTATGCCTTTTTCTCTTTTTCTTATAGTCTTATAGTCTTTCTTCAACGTACCATAGTTAAGAGGGACTCTCATTTCAGAGGGTCGTCCGCCAACCTACCAAATTTATCCAAATTCTCCTCCTAGCCGTCCAACACAGTGTTTAATATCATGAATGAGGTCCATTCCCTTCAGCATCGGCACACTAATCATTACTAAGGTCTTTACACCAGTACACGTCACTGTAATGGCACTGAAGTCGATGTGAATTTTTCATTCCGTGCTCTTTTTATGAAATGTCAGCCATTTCCATTTTCATTTCCTCATGTCTCAAACATTATAAAGAGGAAATCCCTGAGGATGGGGAGTGGGGGAGGAAAGGACCCATTCCCAAATCTAGCCTCTGAAGCCTAAGAGCTTCTTTGGGAACTCTCTGTTCCACTTCTGCTCTCGATCCCATAATTAACGACTTCTCAAGCAGGGCCTATTGCATGCGTTCACACCATCATCATCTCAGCAATGTGATTACTTGCTTTACATACAGTACAGTAGGTGATCATTTTGCATTACGTAAAGGGCAATTAGGGAAATGTATGTTTTCGCTGGCAAGAGGAGATTAAAGCTAAGCCGGGCCCTCTGAGGCCGACGGTTTGCATTTTTCTCTTCTTCTTTTTTTTTTTTTTTTTTTTTGCACCCCCTATTTGCCAGCACACATTATCGGTCATCACGCTAATACCCCGACGTTTCACATCTCCTCATTGATGTGTTGCGTTTAATTAAACTTGGCCAGAGCATAACAAATGAACACGGAACTATAAAGCAACTTTCCAAGGTCTTTCTTCTCATCATTTAATTTTTTTTTTGTTCCGTTTCTGCAAGATAAGTTAAATTCCTCAAGAGAAACACATCATCCTCGTTTCTGACATTTGTTTTGCTTGTTTGCCAGGATGACTTTTATTGCAAATGAAGTCGGATTTCTAATTACCTCCATGTCTGTTGGTGCGAGCTGCATTACCAACCATCGCATCACCCTTAACGTACCCTCTGCCCCTCTGCCTTGGTTTCATTACTGGAAGATTGCTTTTATACACTATGCCGTCATTCATTGAATTAGGAGATTAAGAAGAATCGTGTCATTTCTCTTTTCATCTCTTCCAAAGGCAATAACACTACGCTCAATCGAATCGCTGTGCTACTGCTGCCTGTGGAGCCGTTTGCTTAATCAACAAGGATTTCATTTGACATTTTGGTGTGAAATTGCGTCATGTAACAGCCGTGTCTCTGATTAAAGAAGTCGCAGTGTTAACAGGAGTGTAAAACAGGGGATAATCACTTCTTCTTTAGTTCATGACAAGGCAATATGTATGTATAATAAGGCGTATGAAAGGAATGGATTGTGTTAATGGATACTCCAGAAAGTATACAAAAGTCATTTAAAAGTCCCAAATCTACATACTTAGTTTTTACTCTGTGCGGATGAAGGAGTCTCTAATGAGCCACAGTGGTATCAATAGAAAGGACTATTGAAGGCCATTTGATTAGCTTCACAATCCTACGAGTCTTAGAAAATCAGCCTACTGCGGTGATGACAGAGAACAGCTAGGTAAAACTTTAAATAATAATAGTTTAAATGCTCACGAGAGAATATATACAGTATATATACAGTAGAACCTCGGATTGCGAGGAACGTGGTTTACGAGTGTTCCGCAAACCGAGCAAAGATTTTTAAGAAACCGAGCAAGTATTAGTTTACGAGTATCATGCGTCACGCATGCGACACTTATTTTATTTTCATTTTATAGATTGTATTAATTATTTTTATGTATTTATTTTTTGGGGGCTGTGGAACGAGTAATTTGAGTTTTCATTATTTCTTATGGGAAATGATGATTTGGTTTACGAGTGTTTTGGATCACGAGCCCACTTCCGGAACGAATTATGCTCGTAATCCAAGGTTCCATGTGTATATATATATATATATATATATATATATATATATATATATATATATATATTTGTACATTTTTGTACATATTCACTCGTCTGCCTTTGCATGCATATGAACTTGAGGAACATCTAATTCCTAACCCATAGGGTTTAATACAGTATGATGCTGGTTCCACCTCCTTTGTAGCCATAACAGCTTCAACTCTTCTGTGAAAGCTTTCCACAAGGTTTTGGAAGGCCATTGCTTATAAGAATTTCTTGACCATTCTTCCAGAAGCGTCAAAAATTACCATCCTAAAGTTGTTCTATCAGGTTGAGGTCAGGACCAGTCTAGTTAAATTGAATTTTATTAGCACCATGAACTTAATGTCTTCAAAAAGAATAGAAAAAATAATATATATAGCCAGCCAAGTTCTTCCACAACAAACTCGCTCATCCATATGTTTATGGATGTTGCTTTGTGCACTGGTGCGCCGTCGTGTTGGAACTGGTAGGGTTTTTTTTTAAAGGAAAATCTTAGTGAAAGGAAATCTTAACACTTTTGCATACCAAAACATTTCGGACAATTTTATTCTCCCAGCTTTGTGGGAACGGTCCCTTCCTGTTCCAACGCGACTGCGCACCAGTGCACAAAGCAGCGTCCATAAAGACATGGATGAGCGAGTTTGGTGTGGAAGAACTTGGCTGGCCTGCACATAATTCCTTTGCAGTTTTTTTTTTTTTTTCCTTTTTTCCTTTTCTGTTTGAAGACGTTGATTAAGTTCATGGTGCTAATAAAGTGAAACAGTGAGGACAAAATGCAGTGTACACAAGAGTGGAGTCCAGGTCTCAGGAGGATAAAGTAGCCATGCTATCTAGATCTATAACATTAATGGCCACTTCAGTTTGTACCTTAGTCCCATTTGTTTTCATGGTTGAAACTTGCACTGAAGCTTTACTCCCGCAAATTAGCAGAGAACTATTGAAGAACCTTTGTGTCTACGATTCGATTTGACTTGGTTAGGAACAACTGGGTTGCCATTGTGCACAGCACACGTACATAACCAATGAAATGACTTTAGCATCTAACCAGAAGTACATAAGTGGCATACGTACTCACAACAAATTACAAACGCATAGATAAAGCAGTGCAGTATAAATAAAGAGAAATCATACTTAACCCCCCCTGTACAATTATATAAGAAGCGATGAGAACAGAAAAACGGGGGATTAGTCACAGAAGCAACCAAGAGGGTGAAGAACAATGACTGTGATGAAGAATTATTATTAATAATCTTAACTGAATTTAAATGTTCAATAAAACATTGACAGCTCTTGTCTCAATTATATACACACCATCTGTGTGAGAGTTAACAGAAGAATCTGTTAGATTAAAAAAAATATATATATATATATATATTTAGGAAAGGTTGGTTGGGTTTTTTCCTGTAGAGTTTACTTGAAATGCAAATAAATAAATAAACAAACAAATAGGGAAGGGTAACCGTGCCCTGAGGAGCTATTAAAGACACGGGAAGAACAGGAACATGTGATTTAAGGTAGAGGCAGTTGCAGTGATGTACTGTAGGATTGAAGTTTTTCTTAGAGAACCAAATGTGTATAAACCCAATGATGGCCCCTGGGTGTCATTCTATCAGCTGCGCCTCTGTGGTTCCACATCCTGGCTCTAATGTCTGTGTGTGTTTTTTTTTTTTTTAGAAATGCAAGTGACTGATGGGTCATGCTGCAAGTGTAGATGCACTGATGTACTGTACACTGCGCCTGAATTCAGCACATGCAGAAGGAAATTCATCCATCCATCCATCCATCCATCCATCCATCCATCCATCCTTCTTATCCTGTGTAGGGTTGCAGGGGGCCTGGAGGGTATATCTGGGTATACCTGGGTACACCCTGCTTCTGCTGCCAACTCATGGCAGGGCACAAGCACACACACACACACACACACACACACACACTCAGACACAAAATTAAAACACTGCTGGAAATTCCGAAACGCCCATACGCCTCCGCGGCATGCCCTTGGCCTGCGGGAGGAAATAACATTTAATCCATTTCTTTTTATTCTTGCACAATGTGAAGTTTAATTCTCACTCCATATATTTATTCTGTGCACATGTTCATGGCGTGTGCCAGTAATTCTGGAATTTACTGTATGAACAGGTCTGCCTGTATTTACGCTGCATTTACAGTAAGGTTTATTACTTTGAGCGACATGCCGCCTGGACTGAGTACAGAACAAGTTTTATTGGTTTGGACAGATTTCTGAGCAAATGTGTTTTTCCGTTAGCGGAGCTTGCGCATTTTTTTTCGTTTTTTTTTTTGTTTTGTTTTGTTTTTCTTTTTTGCACAAAATCATGCATAATCTGACTGTGCGATCCTTTAGCGTTGTCTTGTTTGTTATTCTGCTCAGAACACTGCCACGGTGCGCCACAACAAATTTAATTTGCCGAAGAGAGCAGGTTTAAAAAGCTCCCTGAACAAACAAGTTAGCAGAATTTACTATGCTCGCCTGATGTCAAATTACACCGCTGAACAAACTTAACCCGAAGAGAGAATAAATTGTGGCCTGCTACAGAGCATGGGACGAATCCTCGTCATATTTTTTCCCTCCCTCCCTCCCTCCCGCGAGCACCGTGTCAGCACTCATATTAAATATATGTTTTCATCTGCTGTGCGCCACTCCGTGTGCCGATGCCTTGCCTCTGGATGATTAATGCAAGTATTGATTTCATTGTTAAATGTGAGATTAGATGCATAGCAGCGAACGCTATTCATCACGAGCATTGGCATCTAATTAAATTGTCAGTTTGTGTTTTATGGCTTTACACCTTTATAAAATATTAACATCAGCCGTGCCATTAGAATGCCCTCGGAGCAGGGCACCGGGCTTGAAAAACGATCTTAACGTGTAAGGTGGAGATTAGAGTCGGGTCAGGATTATGGGAAAATAATAAGGGCAAGGGTTGAAGGTCACAAAGCATGCTAGCTAAACAAGAGACATGACTGTGCAGCGTGTCTCTGACAAACTCCTAATAGGCCAGGTCAGGGCGGGGACACCTTGTAAAAATGTGTTTTTATAAAAAAAAAAAAAAATTTAAATAATAACTTGCAGCTCATCCAAGTATGTGAATTCCTCATCAAGTCAACCTTTTACTGTGGATTTAAAAGGTCTGTGAAGAGGAAGTCAGGGTGTGACCAGTTACAAAAATATCCCAGTAAGTTATTACTGTATGTAACTGCTGTAGTGTAAGAGGAATAAACCCTTGAGCTTGCAGACATGGTAACAAATTAGCAATAATGAGTCAGTGTTAGTGGTACAACCCTGAGTATAATACCAGCCTGAGTATACCAGTCAGTGATTCATTCCCAGGACTCCCAGTCACTGATCACCGTTGTTCTCAATCATTGAGTATTGTGGTTCCCAGTCACCACCCACCAGTATTCCCAGCCCCCATTCACCATTTTACTCAATCACTAATCAGCATTGTTCCCAACCTGATCTCCGTTCTTCCCATCGCCGATGACCATTAATCCTAATCAGAGATCGCCATTATTCCCAATTATTGATCACCATTATTTCTAATCACTTATCACCATTGTTCCCAGTCACGAATCGCCACTGTCATCAATCACTGATCACTTGATCATTGACGATCACCATTATTCCCATCACTGATGATAATTATTCCAAATCACTGGTCACCATTATTCCCAATCGCTTAATCTTAGTATTCCCAATCATTGATCATCATGCTTCCCAATCACCGATCAGCACTATTCCCAATGGCAGATCAGCATTGTTCACGATCACTGATGTCCAGTGCTTCGAATCACTGGTTGTTCCCAGTCACAGTGTTTTTCCAGTCATTGATCACCATTCTTCCCAATCAACAATTACCATTATTCCCACTCGCTGATCATAATTATTCACAATTACTGGTAACCATTATTCCTGATTGCTGATCACCAGTATTCCCAATTGGCTCATTACCAGTATTTCCAGTGGTTGATCAACATTGTTGACAAAAAATAAATAAATAAATAAATAAATAAATAAATAAAAACAGTATTCCCGATTGCTGCTCACCAGTGTCACCAATCAGTGATCACCATTATTCCCAGTGACTGATCATCAGTATTCCCAATGGCTCATTACCAGTATTCCCAGTGGTTGATCAACATTGTTGATAAAAAGTAAAAAAAAAAAAAAAAACACTTAATTTTTTTAATGTAACTATTACGTCATCAATGTTTTGCTTATGCTTTAAGTTGCCTTTCCTACAATCCCAAATTTCATCCCAAACTGGCAAAAAAAAAAAAAAAAAAAAACGGATGATAGCAAATTCAAGAAAAATCATCCCAGTCTTGACAGTTCAGGGAAAATCATGAGGTGTAACAGGTACTGCACAGGTGAACCTTAAAAGCTTGTATATAGTTTGTGAGCTGGTACTGTATGCTCATGTTTTTTTTTTTTTAATGTTTTTATGTTTCCTTGTTTCTGTGAAAAATAAATGAGTAATAACCTCACGGATATCAGTATTTCTGTGGACAAAGTTAATCCAACTCAGCAGAGCAGAACATTTCCATACAAGCCGACCTGTGATTACTGCACTGCTGCCAAACCATACATTATCCATATCCGTGCGTAGTTGCAGTTTATTACCTTTTGGTGTGCAACCAACCAGAATGTAATCTTCTCTCTCCCTCACACACACACACACACACACACACACATTTTCCGTCACTAAACACTCAGAACCCTTTTCTGCATGCTCTGCGTTCCTGCTCCGATTCACTATGAACTGTGTGTTCACACGGCTGAGGCAACGACTATGAGATTTCAGCATCCTTTCCCGGAGCACATGCATCATGAAGGGCTAATTTGTGGTATAGAACATCTGTAGGATTTGGATCAGGTGAACAATGTGCAAAAACACTGAACACGGGTATTTCAAGAGATCGGCGTGTCTCCTACAGTACCGTGCAAGCGTCACATCATGGAAAACTTCTCCACATCCACACTCGTACGCAGTGCACGTTCATTGTGCTTGGAGTGTCCTGATTTGCAGCTGCATTTCTGTCGGAGCCAGGGACATGCTTGTCACTGCGTGTGTTAGATCCCCACTTCTAATGCTTTGACATTAGATCAAAACCCAGCCGCCGCTGCCAGACACACAGCAGTTTGGCCTCCACTCTAATAGCTTCCTTGATGTCATGCCTTGGTGTTTCTCGGCTGTTTGTTGTCCTGCTCGCTGAAGAGACGTGATGTCCGGCATCGCGTCTGTCTCTGTTACGGCGCTCTGCTCCGTCTCTCCCGCTGCTCTAAACATAAAAGGCTCTCCTTTTCAGTGCAAGCTTTCATCCAACTATCTTTCTCAAAAATGACAGCCCTGCTGACGGAAACCGTTACCGACCGGTAAAGATGACTATTGTGTTCAGTAACAGGCATTTAGTATTTTGTGAATACTGGGGATGTGCTGTTATAGGGTATGATTTAACAAGATTCAATGTCTCTTTATATAGGAGGGGTGGACACTTTTGTCCAATGCCACCTGTATCTGTATACAGTATCTGATCTGTAGCTGTTTAATGCACATATCTGTTTACTTAGACCTAAGGTGGGCATGGACTGTACTGTAAGTCCACCCATCTAGAAGTTTTTTGTTTATACCAATTACCCTCTGGAGGGTCTCAGGGGGCCTAACTTAGGGCACGAGGGAGTCTGGAAAGGGCAGGGTATCAACCCATTGTACAAGCGCTCACAGAGCCAATTATACACCTCAGGTCATTTGGAAAATGCCAACCATGCTGATGAAAATGCCAGGAAACCAAAAATGCCTGGAGGAAACCCAGCAAGCATGGCAAGAACCTCATCACAAAAATCCATCATCACAGACCAGAGGTGAGATTCGAACCCCCAACCATGAGGTTTCCCACACCACCACACTTAAACCGGTGTTTCCGAAAGCTGTGGTTTTAAACTGCCAGTCCAGTTGTTTTTTCTTTTGTACCATCGAGTTTGAGACGTGATTGACCCACACTGAACATTCTGTAGCTTTGCTTGAGATAGACTCGACAGGACCGTTCACATGGTGCCAAACCGAGGGCCACTTAAGGAGCCCTCCACTTATACAGGAGAGGTGTTTTTTTTTTGTTTTTTTGTTTGTTTGTTTTTTCCTACCCCCTGTGCTGCACTTGCAATGAGAGGCTCTCGAGCACGCTACTCATAGAGCCATTACGTCCTCGTTTAAAGAGTCACCCGATAACAGGACACAGGAGAGGCAGTCTGCCGTCAGCCTCCTGCACACTCCACAGCCTGTATGTACGGTCTCATCGGGCACCGAGTGCTGCTCTAATAGCTGTGACAATTTACGGCTAGCACGTGTCACCGCATGAGAATCAGGAGCACGGGGGCCGAGAGAAATCCACTGCGATGGAAGACGTCTTCCTTTTTAAAGCATCAGAGTAGGAATGCAACACAATGGCGCTCTGGTGCACAGTATGTGTAACCATTTACATTTAGGGATTTAGCAGACGCCCTCATCCAGAGCGACTTACATTTGTATTTCATACCTTATACATGTGAGCAGTTGAGGGTTAAGGGCCTTGCTCAAGGGCCCAAGAGGTCCAACTAGACAGGACCTTCCGAATCATAGTCCAATGCTTTAACCACTGAGCTTTAACCACCAGTTTTTGGATAAAACTCAAAGTAGACATGACCTACAGTAAGGTTAAACCCCGAATCCACTCAACTTGTGTTAGATATTCAAAATGTACTGTACAGAATTCGCTTCTCGTTTTAAACAGCTACTGTTTTAGCCGAACTTAACCCACTGTGACCCTGACCAGGCCGGCACTAAGGATGCTGAAAACTGCTGGCGTTTGTGACAAATTTGGAAGCAGGTGGATCAAGGCTTTGTTAAATAATGGCTGATTCCATTTCAAATCTCCCAATTTCATAGACCTATTAGAATGCATGGTAAAAGTATGAAAATGATTATCAAATACCCACATGGCCAAAAGAAGACATGAATATGGCCTTTTTTTTGAAAAATTTGAATATCGAGCACATTTCCTTAAATAGTTACAGCACTCCTATGACAGCTATGTGTATGATGACAGGATATATTGAGTCCAACATGTCATAGGTCCTTGGAAGAAAATTATGAAAACATGATCTCTTGTATTTCCTAAGTTACAAAGATAGGAAGGTTTTATTGCGATTCTTATTTTCAGCCATTTTCAGAGCCTCAGATATAGAAAACTATGCTAGACACACTCAAATTTGATGAAATTTTTGAAGTCTACACAAAAAGTTAGCCCCAGACACGGAGTTTCAGAACTGTGAACTGCATAGAAGTGGAGTTATTCATGTTGGAAGTTGCTCTGAGAGGCTCGTTTGGCAAAATGTAAAAAAAAAATTTTGAATGGCTGCAGTTTTCAAACTACTTGAGAGAGACACCCAATACTTCAGGTTTCTGCCTAAGTTTGGTATAGGAGCACCTGTGAATTTTTTCAGGACAATTTGAGAGGGTCATCTGGGACCCACTGGGAGATTTGAAATGGAATCAGCCTAATGCAGTTAAGGGACAGTATATGAACACAGTGTGGTGAGATGTGATGAGAACTCACAACAAGATTGAGACTAAACAGAGGTGTGGCCACAAGAAAACCATTTGTTTGTGAGACTCATCAGAAAACAGGCAGCATAAAGTTTGAACTCATGTGATGAGTCCAGACTGAGTCTATTCCAGAGTGATGGAATACCCGCAGGGCTCAGGGTGAGAATGGAAGCGCATGAAGCGATGCACCCATCGTGCATAGTGTCCGCTGTCCACGCCCCTGGAGACAGTGTTATGATCTGGGGACGCTTCAGTCGCTCAGGTCAATAAAATGAAGTCAGCTGACCACCTGAATGTACTGAATGACCAGGTTATCACATCTATGGAGTTGTTCTTCCCTGATGGCACGCGCCATATTTCAGTATAATCAACACTTATTTTGACACTTGAGTTGGCCATCACGTAGCATAAACGGATTGCGACTCAGGTCGTTTGTTTTGTCCAGGCAGTTTATTCCCACTGCCAACGTATTGACTATTAACTGTTCAGTCGTTTCAGTAATACCTTCATATTTGGTTGTACCTCTTTTAAAAGCGCTACAGAAATAAGTTGGTTCTTCCAAGTGCTGCTGTATTTCAATCCCTGCTATGACATGTGATGTGGCTTCGCGCACGCTGTCATCCGCGCCCGGCTCTGTTTGCTTCTGCTTTTCGCTCTGCTTTGCTCTGTTCACGCTTTGTTGGCTCCGGCTCTCATGTCCGCTGTGCTGCTGGAGGGTCAGCGAGGTGAAAATCTCCACAACATGATTTGACAGGAGGTGCTCTCGGTCTCTCCGCAGGGGTCCCTCGCACACAGCCCCGCTACTGAACTATATGTCTGAATCAGTCCATTTGCTGAACTCGGGCTAGCACTCGGGCAGATGGAGACTCGGAGGAGTTGCAGTTGGAAAGCGAGCAGAATGACAAAAACAACACACGGTGCTTTTTGATCTAACGGATCAGGACACCGCATCGCGTTGTCGCTCTTATCGGCTTTTCCAGATGATATAGAGTACAGAGAACTTCTTACTCTTGGTGGTTTTATTCTTAAAGTCACCAGAAATAGGTTTTCTTGTTTCCGTATGATATGTTTCGCGATGTGGGGTTGGGGGGTGCAGGAAATTACGTTGCTCTTTGGCAGTGTAGTTTGGAGGTTAGCCCCGTCACCCCGCACTTCCAGGGTTGGGGGTTTAAATCTCATTTTATTTCATTAATACCATCACAAATCGGTGACACTTTTTAATCAAATGACAAGCGATGTGTTTATTCATTTGTTTGTTTGTTTGATTTTAGCTACTGTATGTTTAATGTAGTTGAACATCTGTGCAGCAAGTTAGAAACGGTTGTTTTCCTCACCGGCATCTCTTTTATTCAAAGTTCATGATGAAAAAAAAAAAATTGGCACTGGAGACTCCTTCCATAAACAGTATCTAATCTCCTTACAATCTTGGGGGCTTATAAATATTTGAACCAGGGGTTGACGAGCGGTTGCATGACCAGGTGTGGCGTGTTCCCTCATTGCTCCATGACTAGTCAAGCAGATAGAAGGCACCCTGAAGGTGGTTGTGAGTGTTACATCCAACTGCATTTGGTAGCTCTTCACTCGAACTCTCAACACGAGGTCCAAAATGGTGTCCGTGCAAGTCCGGGAGGCTGAAAAAAAAAATAAATAGACCCTTCACAACCACAACAAAACCATCAGGAGTAGACAATACAACAGTCTGGGACATCCTTATAAAGGAGGAATTAACTGGTAAGCTCAGCAACAGCAAAACGCCTGGAAGACCACAGACGATAACCATGAAGTGGATGACTGCAGAATCCTGTCCTTGGTAAACACAAACCCTTTCACAACATCTACCCGGTTAAAGAACCTCTCGAGGAGGTAGGATTGTGATTGTGTACAAAGTGTACAGTCAAGACACGGCTTTATGAAGTGAAGAAAGACACTTCACAAGGAGGTGCAAACCATTGGTGACACTCAAGTACAGAGAGTCCAGATTTGGCTTTTTGCCAGAATCTTTGAACTGATGAAGCTAAAATGTACTTGTACCCAAATGATGGAAAAGGAAATATATTGAAGGCCTCCGAGTGGTTAAAGCGCTCGCCCTATGATCTGGAGATCGCAAGTTCGAATCCCGGGTGACGCTGTACCCTCTCGCAGCCGGAGGTCTAGGGAGAGCCGATTGGCCGAGCTCTCTCAGAGGGGAGGGATGAGAGGTACTTAGTGCGCCCACATTAATCACGACTCTACAGCCAATCAGGGGCGTCCGTGAGGTCACGCGAGCGGAAGGAGCGGATAGCGCCGTCCTCCGAGTGTGTTACTCCGCCCTCAACGGTGCGTGAGCGAGCAGTTCGAAAAGATGCGGTCGGTTGGCATCTCCTGGTTCGGAAGAAACACGTGATACTCTCCAGTCCTCCCGACTTAGTGGTAGTAGTAGCCTTAATGTGGAGCCCCCTAGTGACGGGGAGGAATTGGACACGACTAAATTAGGGAGATAATCCGGGGGAAAAAAAACAAACAAGAAATGTATGGAAGAAAGAACAGCTCCTGATCCAAAGCATGATACCACATCATCTGTCAAACATTGTGGAGGCAGTGTCATGGCACAAGTGTGTTTGACTGCCAATGGAACTTTGCTAGGACTTGCTTTGGACTTTCCTATCTTTAATGGTGATTTTTCATGATCTGAGTGCTGATAAAAGTTGTAGGATGAATTGTGAAATGTATAGGGCTGGACACTCTACTCAGATTCAGCCGAATGCTGCAAAACTGATCGAACATACACATATTGCAGATGAATAATGACCCTAGAGCATCCAGTGAAAGCTACCCAAGAGTTCCTCAAGGCAAAGAAATTTGATATTCTTCACTGACCAAGTCAGTCACCTGCTCTCAACTCAGCAGAGCATGCTTTCCACTTACAGAAGAAAAGACTGGAGACAGAAAGACCCATGGTAAAGGACTGGCAAAACATCTCGAGGGAGGAAGCTCGGCGTTTTGACATGTCCATGGGCTCAAGGCTTCAAGAAGTCCTTGACTGAAAAGAATTTCCATTGAAGTATTAAAAAGGCAACTGTGATGTTTGGAATTATGTTGGTTTGTTCCATTATTTATGAGCCTCCCCGAATGATGGGTGTGTATGAAAATGGCTGTAATTCCTGAATGGTTCATGTCAAACCCTTTTAAATGAAGTGGACTTCGGTCATACAGTGTCTTTGTGAGAGTTTCATTTCAGAGGTCGAATGCCCAAAACCCATCTTTGTTTCCGACATTTTTAATTGTCTCATTTACACCGCAGAAGTTTCTTCTGACCAATCAGATTTGAGAATGTAACCATGCCACATCTATAGTAATATAAACAATAACAAGCTAAAGAAATAAGCACAGTATTGTATAGAAATATTCATGTCCAGACCATCACCCAAGCCTGTTTATGATGAATTTCTTTCTCAATTTATCATCAAATTATCATTATGTAATTACACATCCAACAGGCATGCTTCAACATGCACTTTCTTTTTTTTTTTTTTTTTAAGGATATGACATTTAATCAGAAAAGAAAAAAAAAATCAATAATAAAGCATTTGTGGCTTTAATAATCTACATTTAATAACTGGGTTAAAGTTAAAAGTGTAGCCCTGGTGTCACTATGCTGTGCTGTGGAATTTGTCAGCATGCAGATTTTGCCCTTCAGTTGTTCTTCATGTGCTTGCGCAAACAGTTCCAGCTGAGAAGAGCAGAACGGAGCTTAAAGTGAAATCCAGGCTGCTTGCTGAACAGAGATTTGTGCGGCTCGTGCTGGGGGCTCCGTGTCGTCAGCCGGAATCGGCGTCTAATGCCGAGCGGCCTGACGGTTTCTGATGAAGAGCTGATTACGGCTCATCATTCTGCTCTCGTGATCCTGAACGCTGACGCTGTAGCACTTCACGTGTGTCTGTGTGTGTGTGTGTGTGTGTGTGTGTGTGTGTAACTGGCACTCTGTTTGTCCTCCCACTGAGAGAGTCATAAAACAGCTCTCGCCTGAACTCTCCACCTGGGTTCAACCTCAATACTCTGTGACTTTAGACACACAGGTCCGTGTGCAGAGTGACATATTCGACTATTTTCCTAATCTCTCAACACCCCCCTCACACACACACACACATGTGAAATGAGTGTGTTTGGCCATGCATGCTTGGTTGCGCTGTCGAAGGCTGACAGGCTATTTGGGATTTTGCTCACCAGCACTACCGTGTGTGTGTGTGTGGTGTGTGTGTGTGTGTGTGTGTGTGTGTGTGTGTGTGCGCGCTGGTCTCGTCCATGCTGCCTGCCATCACCCATCCTAATCCTGCACTCCAGAAAGCTGTAACTGAGCTGAAGATTCATGAAGGGATTATTGTCGTGGTTGAGGAGGTGGAGGAAATGTTTGGAAATGTTCGAGAGAGAGAGAGGATAGATGAACATGTGGGATGGTGTCAGAAGGATAGGCGGATTCAGACAGAGAATGACGACACCTCGCGACCACCGTTAGCGTCCTTCATCGCGCCGGGTTTTCCGGGAATCGATGCAATGCCGAACAACATCCTGTCGGCACAGTCTGTTTTGACACAACATTTCATAACACAACTTAAGGAAAACTGATGATAACCCTGGAGGGGGTTTGACGCCAGCGAGCATCCGATGTCTGAATTTATCGTCACAAGCTTTAAGAGTTTTTGATTGATTAAAACCACCTGGTACATCTGTGAATCTTGAATAGACATGGTGTTGCTACCTGCTCTTATATAACCCGGCAGATTCAAGTCTTTGTTGCACAGCAAGCCAAGGAAAGTGGAAACCAAACTCCACCAAGGACGAAAGTACTGAGCTTGTTTGCTGTGTGTTTTGTATCGAGTCATTTTTCATGGACGAATGAAAAAATGCTTTAGAAAAATGATTAACGTGTGAGGTGACGAGGTACTGATACAAAATCGAGCAAAATTCTTTCTGCAAATTCTGACAAAAAAAAAAAATCCTGATTCATTCCATACTAGCCAACATTTGTTTGGTTCACACAGTGAACTTGGAGGATAGGAACAGATCGATATGTGTCTTTAATTTAAACTTGTATTGCAACAAGGCAAAAACTCTTGAATTGGCTCAGAATTTACAGTACAGACCAAAAGTTTGTGCACACTTTCTCATTCAGCGAGTTCTCTTTCTTGTGTTCTTCATTGTGTTCTTCAGCCCAAACGCGTCTCTTCTGCTTGTTGCCTGTCCTTAGCAGTGGTTTCCTAGCAGATATTCTAGCATGAAGGCCTGATTCACACAGTCTCCTCTTAACAGTTGTTCTAGAGATGTGTCTGCTGCTAGAACTCTGTGTGCCATTGACCTGGCTTGACTCTCGGTCTTCCTTTCCTGGGCCGGTCCGCATGTCAGCCAGTGTCTTCGTAGCGTTCGATGGTTTTCGTGACTGCACTTGGGGACACTTTCAAAGTTTTCCCAATTTTTCCGACTGACTGACCTTCATTTCTTAAAGTAATGAACTTTTTTTTTTTATGGCTTTTTTCTTGCCATAATACAAATTCAAACTCTTTGAATGAGAAGGTGTGTCCAAACTTTTGGTCTGGTACTGTACATCTGGCTTTGGATCGACTCTGCAGTTACAGTAGCTGTGACCTTTACACTACAACTATTGACTCCTGTAGATCCTAGATCGGCTGGACTAACTGTACTTGACTCAGACCTTGCAGACCCTACTTTCACAGACTCAGAACTTGGTTTACACTCTAAAGATTGAAACTCTAGCGTAAGACTCAACTTGTGGTAACTCGGTTACGCTCTAAACTCTACTATAAGCCTCGACTCCACTGCCACTTTTTCAGTTTCTGAGCTCTACTCAGCTTTATCTCCTGGAGACTCACCAGTTTGCACTGGAATATCAACCTGTTTTGGACTTGGTCCAAGGACATCACGTCCTCGTCTCTGCTAAGACGTTTCACTTTGAGATTTGGGACCTTGGACTCTAACTGTACTTTAGGACTCTTAACTCACTCTGATGTTCTGTTAAGTACTCTGGACTCGGCCTCTTGGTACTCCGAATCTACAGCTTGGTGCTCTCTACTCTACTCTGTTTCTATTGTTGGGAAGTCTGAATTCATTTTAAACTACACACCTTGGGACTTTACATCTAGCTTTGACTAAGCCAGAGACCCGAAACTTGACTTGGACTCTGGAGTCTGTTGAGACATTACTGGACGTGTTTTAGTCTTTAAAGCTTTACCTCAACTTGACCTTTAATATATGGTTCTTGACCCTTAATAGACTAAATATTTAGCCACTCTGGACTTGTCTACATCCTCTAGGTACTCTTGAATATGCTTAGACTAATGTTAAGGGCATAGGACCTGTTTGGGACTTTCCTGTAAGGTAGAGTCAAAGGACTTTGGACACTAGTCTGACTTCATTGCTTTGAATTCTGAAATGACTCATTTAGCAAGACACTGTCTCTATGGTGAGGGGCTTTATTGTATTGTACTATATGGAGCTCTAGACTTGTCTCAGCCTCTGTGGCCTGTGACTTACTGTAACCTGGACTTGTCTTGGACTGCGAGACTCAGACTCTCTGGCTAGGGAGGTGGTCCAACTAAACTAGTCCTCCAGGACCAAGGAATCACTGAGCAAGGGGATTTGCATTGATTCGGACTCCATGCTTAGGGACTCTGTGATTCTGACAAGTAGAATTTGAAAAGTCTGGCGCTTGGGCATCTGGAGTCGACTCGCACTGCACTTATAACGACTCTGCAACTTTTTTCCTACTTTGGTTGGAGGCTATGAACTTGAGAACATCTTCTTGGGAATCTTCATTGTAACAACCATTCCTTAGTGAAATCAGTGAAATAATGATATTGCAGTAATACCTGTCCAGGACACTTACGTACATTCCGAATTACAGTATTAACTGGTTATGCTAACATTTAACACAGCAGTTAATACAAGGATGCAAATTAGAAGGAGTAACGTTGGTAATATGATGCTAGCTAACATTAGCAAACTAACTACCTTGTGCTTTCTTTTTGACTACAGAACCAGATTTCCGCATCTGTGTCACTGTGTTTCTGTCGGGTTTTGAGAGAATGCCAGCTAAGTGAACGAACCCTAATAAATTAGATTGCACAGCATATGCACATGTCATGTTTGATGTTTCAAATATAAATAAACGTCATTTTGTGTATCAGTTTCAGACGCGCCAAGGATTCTGCTCACATCCTCTCATATCCCAAACCCTCCTACAAAGGTTTCTAATGAAAACCTAGGAAAACAAATGATTCGTTACCACTGGGGGTGAAATATTAAGCAAAACAGCAAAGATGAGTAGATGTCTCTATATATTCTCTATAATTCTCTACAGTTTGTCCCTATACCCATTTTTTTTTTTTTAATAAAGATGGAAAAACAAACATGTCAAGCTTTAAATTACAGAATGGCTCAGATCATCTTGAGCATTTTGACCTGAAATCGCAGCGCCCAGGAGTTGCGATGTCGGCACCGTGCCATGGGTTGTACATCAAACTCATTTTAAAGTGCAGAGCTGGAGAAGTTTATTTCTTCCTTGCTTAATTTCTAAGCTGCTTACAGCCTTAAAGGGCTTAGCATTGCCTGCCATATTAACATCGGCCTGAGAGACAGGCCTGACGAACTGCCACCCGAAATCCCGTAAACGTGTGTATAAAATACAGTATGTGTGGTGCTATTAGCTATTATACAGCGTGTTAGCACTGTGCATTTATTAAAAACATGACTTTTACTAGCAGTCCTGTTTTAGATTTAAAGCAGCATAACTCACCCAGCGCACTGTTCAACAACATAACAATAAAAACATCTTGGAATAATAAAAGTATGTCATGGACTTATAGTTTATTCTTTCTTGATATTTTGGCAAATAACATACTAAGTTGAAAAAAAAAATATTTTCGCATTTGAAAGTTAATCAGGTTTCCAGTTCTGATTTTAGGAAATACTTCAGGATGATTGTCTTGTTTGGCCCTAACTGACTTACAGCCCCAAATACAATATGATCGATTGTTCATATTATATATCATATTGTTTTTGCATCTATAGAATGTCCTTATTACAGTAGTACAGTTTTTTAAACAGTAATTATACTGTATATATGATCCTTGTAATGTAATTCAGCAATAAATATATAAAGCCTCAAAATTAAAACAGGTTTCAAAGTCAACATTATTATTATTATTATTATTATTATTATTATTATTATTAAGTAAATAAATAAATGGAGTGAAATGTCCATTCTGAAATATCAGGCAATTTATTTTATTATTATTATTATTATTATTATTATTATTATTATTATTATTAATAATAATAATAATAAAAAATAAATAAATAAATAAATGGAGTGAAATGTCCATTCTTGAAATCTTTCTCCCATGCTGAAATCTCTTTACTAGAACATAACTATAAAGTTTAATAGAAATAGATTACTAGTTTTCTATGACTTAGTGGTTTAAAATAAAATAAGATTATTTTTCATAAATTGTAAGGTATTAAACATTAAATTTACTTTATTTTTTAATAAATTTACTTTTTTTTATTTATTAAAAAAAAATCAGTCCCAGGACGTTTTTTTTCTGTTTTTTTTTTTTTGTTGTTCTTGTCAGGACTCATGAACTTCTTTACTGTAATGCTGCGCTCTTTTATATCCTGTAGCATTAACTGTTTAAATAATAATGTCAGTAAATAAACATGCATAATAGCTTCAGGGCAGAGATCACCATATGAAAACACCAGAAAACTCTATCAGGCAATTTATTTATTTATTTTATTATTATTATTATTATTATTATTAATTATTATTAATAACAATAATAATAATAATAATAATAAATAATAATAATAATAATAAAAATAAATAAATAAATAAATGGAGTGAAATGTCCATTCTTGAAATATTCATTCTTTCTCCCATGCTGAAATCTCTTTACTAGAACATAACTATAAAGTTTAATAGAAATAGATTACTAGTTTTCTATGACTTAGTGGTTTAAAATAAAATAAGATTATTTTTCATAAATTGTAAGGTATTAAACATTAAATTTACTTAATTTTTTTTTAATTACTATTTTTTTTATTTATTAAAAAAAAAATCAGTCCAGTTTTTTTTTCTGGTTTTTTCTGTTTTTTTTTTCTTTTTCTTGTCAGGACTCATGAACTTCTTTACTGTAATGCTGCGCTCTTTTATATCCTGTAGCATTAACTGTTTAAATAATAATGTCAGTAAATAAACATGCATAATAGCTTCGGGACAGCGTTCACCATATAGAAACACCAGGAAAACGCCATCAGGCACTTTATTTATTTTATTATTATTATTATTATTATTATTATTATTACAATATTCATCTTCTTCCTCTCTGACTCACCAAACAATAACAATGTCACATCCCTTTTTTCCTCTTAAGATTAAAAATGATATTTAAGCACTTCACTCTCACTCACTGATTGTCTATACCGCTTTATCCAGTGTACGGGGTCGTGGGGGTCTGGAGCCTATCCGAGGCGGGGTACACCCTGGACAAGGTGGTAATGTATCACAGGTTGTATTCGGGTGTATTAATTTACAAACGCAAGTTCTGTTCTTAGACTTGCAGTGAAATTGTTTTAAAAAGGAGGTTATTCATAGTTTTAAGTCGAAAAAAACAAAACAACAGAACTGCTTGTTTAATAAAAGACAATACTGCAAAATGCATATTTACAGTATAGCAAGCAAAGCTTCATAGATACTGTTAGTAAACCTTCTACGACTTGTTCTTACTTCATATATTAGGCTTGGATGTAATTTCGATTTTGAAGGTGGATCAGGTTGGACTGGAGCAGCCCATACAAATTTAACCTTAGTAGCCTTCACATCCTTTATAATTATAATCCCCAACTCCTTACACAGCATGAAGCAGTTCAGCTCTGACCTCAAGACTAATCAGATCTCTAATAATGCGGTTTCGCTTGATAAGATTTAGGTTTAAACTCCATCATCGCGCTCTGTTTTGAACCAGCTCTAAGCCCAATCTGACCTTCTGCCGCCTTGATTTCATTTTGTAAAATGTATGGCACGTCCAACATTTCTGCATTTTCCTAGTGAAAGGACGTGGAGGGGGGAAGAAGAAAAAAAAGTGCAATACAAATGGCCTGTTTCTCGATGTGTTGTTTTCATCTCTTAAGTAATGGAACGTGGCTCGAGATTCTATTTGTCACCTCTCGTTTACTTCAACAGCACCCTCGAATATTTTCGCAGACGCTAAATCGAATTTTCTTCATGGAGTCTCATATGTCTTTCACTTTCTAGCGTTGATTAGCTGGGCAGCTGCTCAGCTCAGGGACATGCAAAGACGATTGATTCTCCCACGACACGCAGACTCTTTGCCAAGATGGTGAATTTTCAGTCTCGTCCAAGAGCAGGTGAAGAGAGCACGGTCGAAGAACGGCTGATAAATGATTTGAGGCTATAATGAGAAAGAAGACGGTCTCTGAGCAGGTCTCCACCTCCTGCATGTTTCTGATTGATTAGCGAGAGCTGAAAGAGATCCACCTTCTTCACGGATTGCTCTTAATGCCCGGACTCATGGAATGGTATATTAGCTCGTGTGAAATATTCGCTTCGGCCCGTCCGATGAATCTTACCATACGAGCGGGACGTCGGAGATAAGCCGTTGGACAAGGATGGAAGACGGAGATACGCCACAGTGTGCGGCTGCGGAACTTTTCAGGACATTGTCTCTATCCTTGTTCCTTTGTAATACCTAAAAAAAAAAAAAAAAAAAAAAAGAAGCAGCAGGGTTCGACACAGCGGTGCCGGATTCATCAGCCCGCTATCTACTTCCATCCACTCCAGCGGCACAAATGGTTCTTGGGATATTGCGACAAATTTGCTTCCCTTCGCCTCCCAGCCATAATATTACAGAGACAGACTAAGAGAGAGATATGTAGCGTTAGGAAACATCCAGATTACGTTAGCACCGGTGGGCCGGGAACAATCCCCGCTGTGTGGGAGCTTTATTGTACCCTCAGGCTGGGGCTGCGTTGAGTAATTGGGACGCTAATGTAAATAACGAGCGCACAAAGCCGATCAGTCATCGGCCAATAGCAGGTGCTTTAATATCCAGCAGGAGTTTAGAGATAGATATAAGCCTGCATGGAATAAACAGGAGACTAATATTAGCGCCGGTGTTCCCTCCGGAGATTAGGGCTGGAAATGCGATTTGGAAGAAAGTAGCGCGGACAATCATGGGTAGACAACTTTATCGTTGGGTGCGAAAGTCTTGGCACCCTTTACCAAAAATGGGCATGCCACATTTAGGCTGTTGGGTTTAAAATCTGTTTCTACGGAAATATAGCAAAATAATCACTTACAGTACAACCGGACGTACCGAAGCAGGTTTAATTGGCCGTATACATGTACTTATTAGTCTGACATTCTAATATTGTATGCATTTATGATTGCTTTTAATGTCATGGAATGTATGTCTGTATAAGCAGATAGTTCCTGTTTTGCTAATATTAATTTGGTCTTTCACCACCGTCTCTAGCATTTTTTTATTTTTTTTTTATTACTAATAAAAGAAAAAAAAAAGTTAAGCTAAAATTAAGTTTAAATTCTTTACATATTTTATTAACATACCTGTATAATAGAAGGTGGCCACCTACTATATAGTCCTTTTAAGTGGTGTGTGCATGTGGGAGGGGCGGGGTCAGAGGCACACTCCCACATCGATCACTAGTCAATCACGGGCATTTGTGAACTCGCGTAACTGGAAGGCGTGGATAGTATTTTCCGTCGAAAGTGTCACAATGTTGCATGAGCAGCAGTTCGAAAAAATGGCACTCAACTGACATCATGTGTCTCGACAGGAAGCACAGGATAGTCTTCGCCCATTTTGGTTGTTGGTATAACTTATAATGGGGAAGCACTCCAACCGATAGGGAACCGATTTGGGAAAAAATCCAACCCCCCCCCCCTCCAAAAAGATTTTTAATCAACACCTCCTGATCGATCAGGTCCGTATCATCAGCAATACCTTTAATAGTGGGAAGCAAAGCATGATGTACAGTAATATATCATAATATCGATATCATATTGTCATATTGCTCGTCCCTGGGCGATATCTGTTCTCTCCCGGAGCTCGCCGCATGCACACGGCTCCATCGTTCACCCGAGATGTCACGCAAACGCTATTTAGATTTGAGTAACAGCGAGAAATGCCTCGCACATTATAAAATAATGGCCTCTACCCTGAGATCTGTCTGCTGTAAGTGCAAATGCGGGCAATTATAAATAATACAGCTGAAGTAGGGAGCAAAATAAACCACGGTGAAATAGACAATCGCAATGCAGCAGCTTGTAGACAGACAAAGAGAGCGGTGTGCACCTCAGGGGTCGCGTGTCTCAGAGCCGGGCCAGAGGAAAAAGCAACATCAATTAACCCAGTTTCATTGTTCTACGAGACGACCATCTAATCTTCAGCCTACGCCGGCATTTCAATCGCCTTTTTCTAAAGACCTGTTTTTTTTTTTTTCATTTCTACCGAAACATGAAATGCTCGTTCGTCGACTAAAATGAAGACTTTTTACGCACGCGTTTCTTAATGCATGAGAGTTTGAGAGACGTACGTTGGAAACTCTAGGAAATATAGCAGCGGCAGTGGAAGCGGCGCTGTCTCGATACGATAAGCATGTTCGTCATCTCTCATTTGCATGTATATTATGGGAAAATATCTTCACCGTTTAAGCCTGATTATCCTAATTGCAACATCTAGCAGTCGTGTAATGACAACTAGATGAGAAGTTAATTAAACAAACCCCTCAGTTCTGGCTCTTAATCCATCTTTAGCAGAATGCCAGAGACTTTCTGGAGAGCTGGTTGGGCTCTGAGAGGCTCGTTCATGAGGAATTTTGTCATCAATATATGAGGAATGTTCAAGTCAAATTTGTGGTGAATGAAGATGTTAAACAACTGACATTTACAGAAGACTTCAAGCCCAGTACAGTTATCTTTAAATGTTTTTTTTTTTTTTTACATTTGAAAATCCTTCTAAATTGTAGATTTGTACATTTGCAGTTTTTTTTCTTCCTATTGCAGTAAAATCCTTTCTTCTATCTTCCTATTCTATCCTACTGAACCTTCTTTTCTGTTTTTTTTGTTGTTGTTTGAACATTTTAGTGCATGTCATACTGTGTATGGCCCTGCATGTGTGTGATTTGTAGAATTCTAATTCGATTTTGTGATGAGATTGTTAGCCGCAATAGAACATTTAAATAGTGCAAACATCATATTTCCATGAACGACAATGCCTCTGCAGTCGTTCCCTGGAACATCCAGTGAATGGAACGCCTGGTTTTTGAAAACTGACAGCTATCAATCGTTCACCAGCACCACTTGCACATTACAGGAACTTACCTGGAACATCTCAGATACAGTCCTGGCCTCGCTCCAAGCCATTTCCACATGTTCGGGCTGTTAAAGGAGTTCCTGGGAGGCCAGCGTTTCAGATGTGAAGCAGGCAGTCCGATCATGGCTCCGGGGTACTGAGAAAACTTTCTACCTTGATGGTGTCCAAGCATTAGTGAAACACTGGGATAAGTGCATTAGTGTAGACCAGGGGTGTAGGCCAAGTTCGGTCCTAGAGAGCCGCAATCCTGCAGAGTTCAGCTCCAGCCCCAATCAAACACAGCTGAACAAGCTAATCAAGGTCTTGAGGACTACTAAGGCTACTGGCAGGAAAGGTTTTTTTTTTTTTTTTTTCAGGGCTGGAGCTGAACTCTGCAGGATTGCGGCTCTCTAGGACCGAACTTGGCCACCCCTGGTGTAGAAGAGCATTATATAGAGGAATAAAAGGAGTTTTTATTTTCAGAACTGTGTCCCCTAATTCTGTACAATCAAAAGTCCCAGTCTGACTTAAACACCCATCATACATTAGCACTGATTCCTCTGCAAATTCCTGATGAAGGGCCCATCCAAGGGTAAGGTCTGTGCCCCGGAATGCGAAATTTGACTTCATGATGATCAACATTTTCTTTTGAAGAGTTGATGTACAGTGTGGTTAAGCATCTTACCACTCTGCCCATTCAGAAGGGTTTCCACTTCCTCCCTGACCTTGAAAATCTGTGTGCACCAGGTCATGTGCAGTTATCATAACCAGTGACTAGTGACTAATCAGACTGGTGACTAAAAAAAAGGTCATAAACACGTCCACGTGATAGAAGTGAGTCTACTTCCTGAAGGTTCAATCCACCTGTTCAGCACTGTATGATAGTGATGGGAACTTCCAGTACACATTATTATGCTGATCATTCTCTGCTATCCGTTATCACCCAGATGAGGATGGGTTCCCTGTTGAGTCTGGTTCCTCTCAAGGTTTCTTCCTATTACCATCTCAGGGAGTTTTTCCTTGCCACCGTCGCCCTCGGCTTGCTCATCAGGGACAATCTTATCATTTTGATTCATACACATTGCATAAAAACTTACTTCTTTTTATTGTGTAAAGCTGCTTTGCGACAATGTCAATTGTTAAAAGCGCTATATAAATAAAATTGAATTGAATTGAATATGATAGCGTAAGGAGCTTGAACCTACTGTAGGATTAGAGTCGACACCTGCTACACCTGCATCAGTCACGTCCCACTAGTCTCACCCAAGACACCCTTTTTGAAGATTCCATTCCTCCTGAGCCATGGGCAGAAATATGGATTTGCTCCCCGCTAGAATAACTTCCACTTTTCTGGATCATGGATGTGGGGATTTACTGGTTCATTCATCCACATGAGCATTCGTGAGGCCAGGCACTGATATTAAGGATGAAGGACTGACTGGTTTGCAGTTGAAGTCCCAGTTTATCCTAAAAGCTATCCAGATGGGGTTGAGGTCAGAGTTCTCTGCAGGAGAAGACATGAGGGCAGGATGTGACGAAGCCTGGACAGGAATGTCAGCATGCTGAGGATGCCATAAAACTGAAAATGTATTAATTCATTCATTTTCTATATTGTCTTATCCCATAGTAAGTGTCACAGAAGGCCTGGAGCATATCCCAGGGGACATATGGCACGAGGCATGGTACATGTCCTGGCACTGTAGGAGGAACCCAAGGCGGGAATGGAACCCTCAACCCTGGAGGGTCAGGGCGACAGTGCTAACCAGTACGCCTATAATTTACATGTCCTATAATTTACTTTTGTAAATCGTGCAATCACTGAACCAGACAAACCGTATTTGTGGCTCCGTTCAAATTAAAATCCCAGATACAGAATAAGTTTTAATTGTAAAGCTCACTTTCTCATTTGAGTGATATCTAATGGAGCCTTAAAAACCCAGAAAGCGTCCTGAAACGAAGATCATTATGAAGTCCCAGGAAGAAAATACACTTTCTGATGGGTGTCAATTAAGTGTGTTTTAGAGGCAGAACTTCTTTTAATGAACCAAAGTGTTTTAATGGTGCTTTAGCAAGGTCGGTACACGACTCTCTTGTTTTCTCTCTTCTTTCTCGTTTCTCTTTTTTCCCCCTCTCTCTCTCTCACTCTTGGTAACAGGATTAAGAGTCCTCTTTTCTGCTTCTTCTTTTCCTTGGCTTCTCCCTCAGGGCCATCTCTATGGAAATACTCTCTTAACACAAATGAGAGAAATCTATTATTTGCGTTTGAGTCATAAGAACATGGCCAATTCTGACTCGACTTCATGCCTCTAGCAGAAGATTCCTATCATTAGTCTTTTTTTTTTTCCTCTACAGATAAACAAATTGATGTCCAAACACTCGATGAAACAGACTCGAGGGTAGTGCAAAGCAATCTGCCGGTCCCTCTGTCATCTCTAGTAAACAGTTTGTACTGTAGAATCACATTATCTACAAAAATGAGTTTATTCATGAACCTCTCCATTTGTTTTTGTTTTTTGTTGTTGTTGTTGTTTTTTTTTTTCCCGTGTGCTTTAGGATTTACAGCATCACGACTGGAAGAACATGCAAACGGCCCGTAGTTCTACTAGAGATGGGACGTTGTGCTAAGTTGTAGCATAAACAAGTGTATTATGGGTATTTTGTGCCACTTATGTTGCATAATTTATACTCTTACTGTAATTTGAATGTGTGCATGTTCGTATACTAAGATGAGTGAGCATTTAAGACCGTAGATGGAAATGAGAGCGAGTTGAGATATGTTCTTATCTTAAAAGGATATTTCTAAATACGAAAATGACGTGTGTGTATCATTGAAATGAATAAAATGAGCCTTTCGGAATGGGCGGGGCTTTGAAATATTATGCGGAAATGTGGGTGTGTCTATATATGTATATTAAAATACACGCAAATGTTAAGTGGGATTGCCTTGAAATAAGAGCATCTTGGTGTGGGTGCGGCTTTGAGACCAAATATGGAAATGTGGGTGTGTCATTCAAATCATTACGAGGAATAAGAACCGTTTAGAGTGGGTGTGTTTTTGAGAACAAATTTGAAAATGTGATTGTGCCATTAAATCCTTATATTTTACTACTCTAAGGGCTCCTTGGTCTGGGTGTGTCTTTAAGGAGAAATACGCGTCCACATGTGTGTGTGATTAATTTAAATGAGAGCTGCTTGGAGTAGGTGTGCGTTTGAGTCCATATATGGAAATGTACGTGTGCCTTAAACTACATACACTGAAATGAGAGTCATTCTTAGTGGGTGAGTGTGTATAAAAATATAGAATGCAAGTGGGTCATAATATGAATATGAAAGCAGGCTTGAATAGTTATAGCCTAAAGACTGTATACGGAAATGTTGGTGTGTCATTAAATCCATATTTAAAATTAAAAAAAAGAGTATGCTTGGAGGCTTGGAGTATGCAATTAATTCCTTATATGGAAATGTGGGTGTGTTTATTCAATTCAGTTACAAGGTTTGAGTTAGCATGTCTTCACTACCATACATACATATAAGTGTAGGTGTGTCATTAAGGTAGTATCCTGAAGTGAGAGAAGCTATGAGTGGGGAGGTTCTTTAATAATACCATATATGGGAATGTGGGAGTGTCCATATTTACATGTAATAAGATAAACATTACATACATGGGTGGACATCAATTCCATATGAAACAGCTTTGAGTGGGTACATCCTGAATCCTGTGAGTGTGTGTGACAGAAAGAGAGTGAGAGAGCGTCCATTATATTGTTTTATAATTATGGCAGCTTTGTGTGGGTGTCTCTTCCATACCATATATGGAAATATAAATGTGTCATTAAGGTCGTACACTGAAATAAGAGCACCTCTGAGTGGGTGTGCCTTGAATCCCATTTATAGAAATGTAAGTGTGCCACAAAAATTGTTTACTGAAATAAGAGCAGCTATGCGTGGGCATGTCATTAATACCATATATGGAAATATAAATGTGTCATTAAGGTCATATACTGAAACAAGAGCAGCTATGTGCAGGCGTGTCTTTAATACCATATATGGAAATATAAGTGTGTCATTAAGGTCATATACTGAAACAAGAGCAGCTATGTGCAGGCGTGTCTTTAATACCATATATGGAAATATAAGTGTGTCATTAAGGTCATATACTGAAACAAGAGCAGCTATGTGCAGGCGTGTCTTTAATACCATATATGGAAATATAAGTGTGTCATTAAGGTCATATACTGAAACAAGAGCAGCTATGTGCAGGCGTGTCTTTAATACCATATATGGAAATATAAGTGTGTCATTAAGGTCAGATACTGAAACAAGAGCAGCTATGTGCAGGCGTGTCTTTAATACCATATATGGAAATATAAGTGTGTCATTAAGGTTGTACCCTGAAACAAGAGCAGCTATGTGTGGGCGTGTCATTAATACCATAAATGGAAATAAAAGTGTGTCATTAAGGTCATATACTGAAACAAGAGCAGCTATGTGCAGGCGTGTCTTTAATACCATATATGGAAATATAAGTGTGTCATTAAGGTCAGATACTGAAACAAGAGCAGCTATGTGCAGGCGTGTCTTTAATACCATATATGGAAATATAAGTGTGTCATTAAGGTTGTACCCTGAAACAAGAGCAGCTATGTGTGGGCGTGTCATTAATACCATATATGGAAATATAAGTGTGTCATTAAGGTCATATACTGAAACAAGAGCAGCTATGTGTGGGCGTGTCATTAATACCATATATGGAAATAAAAGTGTGTCATTAAGGTCATATACTGAAACAAGAGCAGCTATGTGCGGGCGTGTCTTTAATACCATATATGGAAAATTAAGTGTATCACTAATTTTGTATACTAAAATAAAAACAGCTACGTGTGAGTGTGTCTTTAATACCATATATGGAAAATTAAGTGTATCACTAATGTTGTATACTAAAATAAAAACAGCTACGTGTGGGTGTGTCTTTAATACCATATATGGAAATATAAGTGTCATTAAGGTCATTTACTAAAATAAGAGTAGCTCTGAGTGGGTGTGCCTTAAATCCCATTCATGGAAAGTAAGCATGTCATTTAGTCCATATACTGAAATTACTGAAACAGGAGCAGCACCATAAATGGAAGTGTAAGTGTGTCATTAAGGTCATATACTAAAAGAGCAGCTCTGACTAGACGTATCTTTATGGAAATGTAAGTATGTCGTATACAGAAATCAGAGCAGCATTAAAAGGGTGTGCCCATACTGTATATACCATACATGGAGGTATACTGTAGGTGTGGATGCATGACTCAAGTGTTGGTCAGCTAATGCAACAAGCTGTCCCTCATTATGGCGGCGGTCTGAATCCAAGCAGTGGCGCTTAATTGGCTGGCAGAGGTCCACATGGCCGAGATGAGACTCGCCAGGCGTCTGTCACTTTCTTCTGATAAAGACATCAGCACTAATGAGTGTCACAGCCAAGAACCGTCCTTTGGCATGACAAACAATAGCATTACTTCCGCCTACCAGACTGGACTGGGCAGCTAGACAGGGAAGAAAAAAACAGGACATGGTCATATTTATTTCATATGCATGCATGTCTTTGTTCTGGTGTTCGGGTGATCTTGGGTGCAGCCGTCCTGGGCGTGAAGCAGCTCATGGAGCTCTGTCTCAATATCACAAAATAACTTGAAGACATAGTCGTTCCGTTATTTGCCAGCAGGGGGCAGCACTTCAGTGCACAATACACTCAGAGTGAAGTTGAGCTCTGTTCTTGTCTTTATGTGTGGGTTTAGATCTATGATGAATGTATATATATATATTTGTATTTGTTAACATTTAAGTGATTATTTAATTTTTATATTGTCATTTTAGGGTGTTTTCACATTTAAATCCTTCCCAGGAGGGAAGAATAATACAGTCAAGTTAGACAAAAATGGAGAGGAAAACAGGAAGTTTAGAATATGAAGTAAGAATAGAGTTGGCTTCTGACATATTGAATAGGGTTCTACTGTATTTGTTTGTTTATTTGTTCATTTATAGCCCAATATTTATTTTATAAAGCAGTAAAAAAAAATCTTTATGAGTGAAATGCATTCATATGAATGTTGGACAATGATCAGAAAAAAATAAAATAAAAATCTACTAATTTATTTGCCTGGAGCGTCACAATATCTTGCCATCTCAGGACTGGGTCCCAAGAGTTTAGTTCTGACCTGACACAGCAGGGAGGGAGGGAGGGAGGGAGGAAGGAAGGGAGGAAGGAAGGAAGGGAGGAAGGAAGGAAGGAAGACAGACAGACAGACAGACAGACATATTAGAAAGAAAGAGAATGAAAAGGAAAGGAGAGAAAGATGAAGAAGGTAAGGAAAAGGGAGAAAAAAATTAAGGAATAAAAAGACAAAGAAAGGGAAAGAAAAAGAAGAACAATGAAGCGTGGGAAAAATGAAGGTAAAAAGAAAAGACAGAAAGAAGGAAAAAGAGAGAAAAAGGAAATAAGAAAGAAATAGAAAAAGTAGTGAAAAAATGATTTTTTTTTTAAGTATGGAAGAAACATATATATGTGTGTGTGTGTTTCTTACTTACTTTTTTTATTCTTTATTCTTTCTTTTTTTTTTTTGCTTTGACAGGAGAATAGTAATGATAATAATACTTAATTTTTTTCTCAATTTATTAAGTAAACTAAATTAATAAAAACAAATCTAAAAGCTTAAAAACTTATTTTTGCCCCAGACCCGCGAGGTGCAGAAGCGGTGTATCATCAGTGCAGGTTTGTGTGCTGCACCGGGCTGACGTGAGCGCTTAGCTGTTCAACTCGCTGCTTTGAAGCCTAATAACCTCCAGGCCTGTAAACTGATTAGTGGAATTATTTTCATATTCTGTCACCTCTGATTACGTAGAGCTGTAAATATAATAACTTTATGTTCTCTAAGATTCATAATAATTGATTTTTTTATTATCTTTTGACAAACATATTAGAAGGTCTCCATGCATTATTTATTTACTGGTAGCATTATTATTATTATTTTTGCCCAGGGGCAGGCACACACCATCTACTCTGATCTAATAGAGAGCACGAGGGAACACTGATGTCATCACAACTGACGACTTATTCCGTGATTAATGCCTTCAGCATGGATACCGGCTTCTTGATGTTTCCTCGCTGCTCTCGTTCCAGTTTACATCCGAGTATGTCAGGAAGAATTCAAATGAGCCTCAGCAGTGTGGGAAGATGTGAGGGGGGGACATGAGAAGACTTGAGATGTTGAGGAGATGTAAGGAGACATTAAGGCATGTGGGGAAACACAGGGAGATATGAGGAGATGTTGGGGAATGTGAGGAAACACTGGAGATACGAGAAGATATGAAGACATGTAGGGAGATGTGAGGAGAGGTGAGAAGACTTGGGAAGACATAAGGAGATGTAGGGAGATGTGGGGAGACACGAGAAGAGGTGTGAAGGCAAAGAGAGTTATGGAGACTTAAAGAGGTTTGGAGAGATGTAAAAAAAAATATGTGGGAAGACATGAGGAAGTGTGGGACAACATAAGGAGATGTGTGGAGACACGAGGAGATGCGTGGAGACAAGTGGAGATGTAGGGGGAGATGTGGAGACTTAAAGAGGTTTGGGAAGATGTAAAAAGGTGTGGGGAGACATGAGGACATGTGTGGAGACATGAGGACATGTGTGGAGACATGAGGACATGTGTGGAGACATGAGGAAATTATGGGGTGGAATGCAGATAATAGGATACATGAGGAGATGTTGGGAGAGGTGGGGAGACTATAGGTTTGGAAAAATGTAAAAAGATGTGGGGAGACATCAGGAGATGTAGGGAGAGGTGATGATACGTAAAGAGGTTTGGGGAAATGAAGGGGACGTTAGAAATGTGGGGATTTTTTTTTAGATTTGGTAAGGCATCATGAGATGATGGGAGACTTGAAGATGTATGAGTAGATGATGGGAGACATGGGGAGACGTGGGGAGAAGCACAGAGATGTGTGGGCATGTTGGGGAGGTTTGGGGTGGGGGGGGGGAGGGACAAAGTCCTCTAATTAAGAAACAGTAGACATTTAGTGCAGATGAAATTTTAATGGTATTTTAATAATTGAGCAGAGCAGATGGACTGGCCATCTCACACACACACACACACACACACACACACACACACACACCAGTTTTGGAGTTTATAGCGTGAGTATAGAGGACATGTTCTTCCAGGGCAGATTGATAATGAAAGTGACAGTGAGCGTCCTCCTCGTGAATTTCATACATCATTTATTATTATTTTCCACCGCAGCGATGCTGAATTCTCGACTCTGATTGATCTGAAGAGAATAATAATAGTAATAATAATAATAATAGTAATAATAATAATAATAATAATAATAATAATAATAAGTAAATGTTGTGTAACCTAATTTACATAGAAATCCAGAAGGAGAAATGTAAATAAACAAATGTTGCCAAATCACTATAAAAATGTAATTGAACTTAAAAAGGCTTTGAACACTTTTGAAGACTTAAACTTTGAAGTATAAGTACTGAAAAATGTTTATAGTATGAAAAAGAAAGTCAAAATATTAATAATACAACATTAAATGTAAATATAATCTAAGGAATAGTCATTTCATAAATTAATACCCCCCCCTCCACCAAAAAAAAAAAAATAATAATTAACTCATCATTGATTATTTTCCTCAACTGCACATCCTGAACTTTTCCTTCATTACATATTGATCGAGTTAACCACGGAAACATTTTATCGCTCAGTCCTGTGCGGTGATGTCAGAACGCGGTGTCACTGAGGAACGCTCACGTTACCGGATGCTGGCGTGAGTATGTGGTTTAGCAGACAGCATTAGCCGTGTCTCTCTTTCGCTATCAGGATGGAGGTGTGTTTGTCACTGAGGTGTGGCAGATCTGAGCAGGAGTAAGAATGATGAACAGAGAGATGGGATGACCCTTTTTTTTTTTTTTGCTCCTCCTCGTCCTCCTCCGTCTCTTTCTGGAGCTCAGTTAGATTCATGCTCTCCACAGCTCTCTTACATGCATGTGTTCACACCAGTGCTAGAAAAATAATCAGTCAGGTGATAAACCTAGCCATTACATCCAAGACGATACCTGATACTAATAATTAATACTTTTTAAGTGCAGTGGTTTGATTCCCACCCAGTACCCGAAACCCAGCCACTGGATGCAGTTCCAGTCCCAAGCCCTGATAAAATGGGAGGGTTGTATCAGGAAGAGCCTCCAGCGTCCCTGAAAAAAAAAATATGATGCCTACTGAGAAAATGCAAAGTGACCCTGGGAACATGCATTGTTTCTTAAGAAACTGCAAAGTGTTTTTCGTAGAAACCTCAAAGCGTTATAAAAAAAAAACTTAAAACTATTATTGAGAAAATGTAAAGCGCTCCTGAGAAACCACAAGGTGTAAATTAGAAGCCGAAAGTGTTACTGAAAAACGAAAAAAAAAAAACGTTTTTTGAGAAACCAAAAGGGGTTACTGAGAAAACGTAAAGGGTTCCTGAGAAAGCACAAAATATTACTGAGAAACCGCAAAATGTTAAAAAATAAATAAATAAATAAATAAATAATGCAAAAATGTTACTGAGAAACCGTAGTCTTTCTAAAAAAATGCAAGAGTTACTGAGAAAATGTAAAGCGTTCTTGAGAAACCACAAAGCATTACTGAGAAACTACAAAGCATAAGTGAGAAAATGTTAAGTTGTCTTTTAAAAATGCACAAAATGTTACTGAGAATCCGCAAAATGGTAAAAAAAATAAAATGCAAAAATGTTACTGAGAAACCGTAAAGTCTTTCTAAAAAAATGCAAGAGTTACTGAGAAAATGTCAAGCGTTCTTGAGAAACCACAAAGCATTACTGAGAAACTACAAAGCATAAATGAGAAAATGTTAAGTGTTTTTTTAAAAAAAGCACAAAATGTTACTGAAAAACCGCAAAATGTAAAAAAGTTACTGAGAAACCGCAAAATGTAAAAAAGTTACTGAGAAACCGCAAAATGTAAAAAAAAAATGCAAAAATGTTACTGAGAAACTGCAAAGTCTTTCTAAAAAAACGCAAGTTACTGAGAAAATGTCAAGCGTTCTTGAGAAACCACAAAGCATTACTAAGAAACTACAAAGCATAAGTGAGAAAATGTTAAGTGTTCTTTAAAAAAAAGCACAAAATGTTACTGAGAAACCGCAAAATGTTTTAAAAAAAAAAAGAAAAGAAAAAAGAAAAACCACAAAATGTAACTGAGAAAATGCAAAGCATTAGTGAGAGAATACAGTGTTTCGTTAAAAACTGTAAAACGTTACTGAGAACCCACGAGAAGCTACTGAGAAATCTCAAAGCACTGGTTACTGACCAACCACAGAGTTACTGAGAACATGCAAAACATCCAGAGAATTTGCAAAGTGTTCCAGAGAACCTGACGCTCCAGCGTAATTCCAGAGGCTAATCGAGGAACCAAAGCATTGCAGACGAACCATAAAACAGTCCCAAGGAACCAGTGTGTTCTAAACGACACTGTGTGATACTTTGAGTATCTGCAAAGCACACCAAGGAAACACAAAAATATTCCCAAAGCATTTTAAAGCATTACAGAGAAGCTTACAAAGCAATTGCAAAGTGGTCTGTTCCTAAGAGCCATCTTTTGTCCTGAAATTGTCTAAAAACAATTAGAGTTGTATTTAAGGGAGGTTCGACGCAGCAGTTAACGGAATGATAGCTAACATGATGAGAGGCGTCGCGTGATACTGTATCATCAACAAAAAACAAGAGTCGAGTTAAAATGCACCTTTTTTACTGGTGTGCGATGCACGACATACACGACATAACTACACAAAGACACAAAAGCACTATGGGGTATAACGAGGGGAAACTAATCAAGGGCTAATAAAGAGCGCGCAAAGTGGAAACCAGCAAGGCACGGAGGCAGGACCAAAACAAACACGAGCATATGGCTCTTATCTCCATGGGAACCTCAACATGACCCAGGGGCAACCATGGCAATGTGTATCCCCGTTCTCTGAAATTAAACTTCATGGACTTGAAGTGAGGATTCCTCTCAGAGGTCAGTGAGATACATGGTGGTCATTTACTTCCTGGTTGGAATTTGGATCGCCACCTAAATTCATCTCTAATGATCTGAGCTGTTAGTATTCATGTGTTTTCTAGCAGGAGATTTGCTCCATGGCAGGCGAGGGTAGAAAATGCGCACTCTGTCCATGATTTGGACAGGGGTGTACTGTACTGTATCATGGCCTGAACCAAACCTAAGAGAAAGACCCCCTTCTTTCACCTCCCCCTAGTGTGAACATAGCTTTCAATTATAGCGCTCTCTCTCTCTCTCTCTCAATTTACGCCTCATTTCAGGAGGTCCCGGCTGTGCCAGATGGCTCTGCTCTAAACTCTATTTCTCATTTAGGATTCATTTTCGGGGCTTGGCGTTTGTTTAGCATCTAATGAAGAATCTCAGGCTTTTCTCTCTGTTGTAGCATGTGTGTGTGGGACAAAAAAAAAAAAAAGACTCTTTTTGTCTGTATATATTCTGTTTAAAAAGTGATGGCATCCCATCCAGGATGTTGTACAGTAGCACAACCCACCTAGCACTCCCGGGATAACCCTGGGTCCATCAAGCCTCCAGACAATGACAAAGCTGTTATTGAAGATAAGGATAGATGGACAGATACGGATAGAATGATTTGCAATACAAAAAATGACCCGTCCTTTTATCGCAACTGCCTTCTAGGGATTTCATTGCATTACTGGCTGTATCTGTTTAATACTTCAAATATGGATAGCGTTAAATAATAATGACCTGGTGGTTTAGTGGTTAGTCCTGTTGCGTTCACATTTGCAGCATTTGGCGGACGTCCTTATCCAGAGCGAACTTAGATCTTTATCTCATTATTCATCTGAGCAGTTGAGGACCTTGCTCAAGCGTCCAACAGTGGCAACTTTATGGTGCTGGGGTTTGAACATGCAGTACAGCAGGAGCTTCATCTTAACCACTGAGCTACACCTTTCTCACTGCTCCTTGATTGGGTGTTTGAATCTCGCTTTAAGTTCTCCCTACAGTATGTGTGAAGTTGGGATGTTCTCCCCAGGCATAAAGGGCTCCTTCTAGGTAGTCTGGATTTCTGAGACGATCCAAAGACACGCTGTGAAGACAGATTGGTCGAATGGATGGACGAATGGATGGAAATGAACTCTTCCATCCATTCCAGTACGTTTCTTTTGGACCCAAGAACCTGAAAAGCAGCGGATGTCAGTAGCATCAGCATCATGTAGCTCCGTCTCTATGGTTCATAACTCTTCTCAAACAGAGATGTGGGTGGGGCTATTTGATTTATTTTTTCATGCATTTATTATCTACGTTTTTTTCCTTCTCAGAAGATAAGAAATGTATTTTGTTTTTTATTGCTGAAAAAAAAAAAAAAAGTAATGTATGTATGGGTGGATGGATGGATGGACATGGCCCAGTTCCTCATCCTCAGCTATTCATAACTATTGAGATGTAAGTAGAGCTGTTTTATTTATTTATTCATTTATTTATTTTCAAATTCTTCCAGTGGATGGATGGATGGATCAACGTTCTTATCAACGTGGCCTGTAAAAAAAAAAAAAAAAAAAAGTAAAACATTTTTGTTGAAGCCTGCAAGATTCCAGTCGCTTGGCATGCGTTTCATGCGTTTAGTCTCAAACAGATACCCTGTGAACCATTAATGCTCAGCTACGTCCCTAAAGCCGTGGATTCAATCAAATAGTTTCTTTTGCTATGTATAAAGCAGTTCATTAATGGAACCTTTCGCCTGGATCCAGAACGGTGTCCTCTGAATCTGCTTGTTAGAATGGCCGAGGCATCGTGCTGTTCCTGTTGGATCTCGTGAAAGGACGTGTGGGGGTGCCGTTTTATTTTGAAGCGGGCCCAATGTCACTTTAGTGTCTGTCCCTCCGTGATGGCTGACCCGTATGTCCTCCTGCAGCTGCTCAATTAGCCCCCCGCCCTTGCCATGATGGAGACGGGTCTATCGTCTGCCTTGCTTGCTTGGCATGCTTCAGGCCACCATCCAAATGGCCAGCAGGTGACCGGGCGAAACCACCAGGCTCGGGCAAGATTAAATATTCTGCTAACACATCAGGACAGAAACGGCCGGGGTAATTGCGGAAAATGTTTGATGGAGACAATGAAGGCCAGGCGAGAAAATAAAAAATCTGAGGACTTTCCCCAAACGGTCAGGGGTTATCTACTGAGCCAAACAGGGTGGCATTTATGGACAGATGTTCAATTACAGGCATTGTGTCCGTGCCAAGCGTTTAGACGAGGTCACTCCTGAGCTTCACACAGAGCAAGATCATGCTAATCTATACAGCACATGTTGCTTTGGTTTGCTCATGTTCAACCTGCTTCACTGGAATCCACGATGCTTCTCACGCTAACTGAAAGCATGGCATTCTTAATTCTGTTTGATCCGAAGGTGTTGATTCATTTCCTCTAATAGAAGCTCTGACTGATCTGCTTGTTCTTGGCAACGTTGTGCTAATCTGTACAGAGATCTGAAATGACCGGGTTACTGTATATCAGGTTATTATATTTTAAAAGAAAATTAGGAAAAAGGAAACAACAGGCTGATATACAGTAGTTCAATGTACAGAAATATACCCTTTGTCTTTTCTTCCCACTGCATGAGTCGAGCTGCTGTTAGGGGTTTTGGTGCATGTGTTCTAAGGAAAGAATCCACGGCGCCTGATCCAGTTTCTTGGCGTTGGAGTCTCCACGCTGATGGAAGGTTTTGAAGAATTAAACGCCGCGCGCTAGCACACGGCTGGAGGCTGCGCTAGAGGAACCAGCTGAGATGCATTAAAGCTAATCAGTGCTTGGGTTTCTATACTTTAAGTGTGTGTGTGTGTGTGTGTGTGTGTGTGTGTGTGTGTGTGTGTGTGAGTTACTCTGGAGGCTTATGGAGACCTGTGTGGGAAGGACTGATGTGGTGCCTGGGGCTTTGAGAGCTTGTGTGGGTAGGAGGATGGGGTCGGTGGTGAAGTCGCTTATAGAACAGTGGCAGGCTGAGCAAGGGTGTGTGCAGAACACACTCCTGTTACAGACCTTACAACATTACAGCAAAAATGGGAAACAGGGAAACAGGGAATAGGGCAGGGGTAGCTCAGTGGTTAAGGCATTGGACTACGGTTCAGAAGATCCCAGGTTCAAAAACCTCACAACCACCAAGTTGCCACTGTTGGGCCCTTGAGCAAGGCCTCAATTGCTCAGATGTAATGATGAGATAAAAAAATATATATATATGTAAGTCGCTCTGGATAAGGGCGTCTGCCAAATGCCTAGATGTAGATGTAGGGAAAAAATATTTTGTATTTATTGTGATTTATTACTGAAGCAGTCATTTACAGTAATCACCTGCCCCTTGTGGTAGACAATAGTATCACATGTTACCTGCGAACTGTAAATTTCCTTTCACCTGCCGCATCCCAAAATAAAGTAGGGGAGAGAGAATAAATGATTTGCTGCTCCTATTGGTCAGAGTTACCAGAATTAACCCAAAACAACTAAATAATGTAAATAAACATATACACATATTATACTCTCAGGCTCATTCTCTACACCACTTATTCTATACAAATAAATAGAATAGGGTCGTGGGAGGCCTGGAGCTTATCCCAGGGCGTGATGCGTGGTTCACTCTGTGCAACACAGTGCAACACAGGGCAAAAAAGCACACACACACACACACACACACACACACACATATTACACATATACACATATATGCGCACATACTCACACACACACTACAGGGAATTTGGAAAAGCCAGTTAGCTTAATCTGCATGAACATAAACCAGAGTACAAAGTGGAAACCCATCAAACACAGGGAGAACATACAAACTCCACGTACACAGACCGAGAATAATTTAACTAATACATGCATAATATATTATGTTTAAATATTTAAAATATCTTGTCATTTAAACAATAGTAAGAATAAGAACAACGACAACAACACGACTACTACTACGAATAGTAATGATAATAATGATGTGATTTCATGCAAATAAAAAGCAGTAGTTTTAGCCATAAAAAAAATTATTCGTCCTGATAAATTATCTATCCTGGTAATGTAAAAACTTTTAGCAACAACATGCTACTACCTACTTTAACCACAAGGGGCACATTTCTTTTACTTTCTTTCTTTCTTTCTTTCTTTCTTTCTAATTATGCATTCAGTCAGGTCATTACATTTGAATATAAAAGTAAACACTTAATATGTGTGTGAGATGTAGATAGATAGATAGACAGTACTTTATTAATCCCAAGGGGAAACTGTATCATTATAGCAGCCAGTTCATATATTATACAACAAGTAAACAACAAGCAATAATTACAGTGAGGAAAAGGTAAAGATTTTTTTTTTAAAATACACTATTTACAATTTAATTTGCATTAACGTGGGTAGAAATGGTATAAAAGAATGTACACATGCATGATGATAGTATATAGGTACACGTGGGGACAAAACTGTGCATAAGGTGCACTAGCAAGTTGAATTACTGTAGTAATCAAAGAGAGGAGAGATGTGACTTGGCAGTGATGAATATTCCATTCCTTTGCCTTGAGAAACTCTTGAGTAGCTTCCACTGTATGTTTTGAGTCACCTATCAAGCTGCAATATGATGTGTCATCCTATTCATTTTGCAGCATTTGGCCAAATCTGAGTAGAGAGTACTGTACAGTCCTATAGAGAGATCATCCGGGACAGTTTTATCAGCAGTCGGGTCATCGATAATCACCAGTGAACCGGGTCTACTGGCAGCCAATCACGCCTATGCCATAACAACCTTTCTTGTTCTTGAGAGCGTTGTTTTGAAGCGTCAACCATCTCTTGACCGTGACCTTGGACAATGACGTACCTACTGTACCTCATCAAGAGTGTTCTTGACTTGGATAGCTAGATGCTGTGAAAGGGCTCTTCTTCACCATGGACAGGATTCTGTCATTCTCTTTAGTTGTCTTCAAAGGTCTTCCGGTCCCTTTGCTGTTTTTTAATGTTCCAAACCATCGTATTGGCCACACCCGATGTTTTGAGGTTTTTGCTACTTGGCATAGACACGTCTTTGCAATTGTACATTTTGAACCACCTCCAGGCCTTTTATCTGCTTTATCAGTCACGGAGTAACACAGGAACAGGGGACACCTGGCCATAAACCTGCTGGTCAACTATTTTTTCCAATATTTACGACCCCCAAATGGATGTGGGTTTTTTTGGGAGGTTTTTTTTTTTGTTTAGTTTTTTTGTGGTAAGGAAACCTTATCTTAAAAAGAAAGTTATTAATTATGTCCGAGTCTGATCTCTTTTGTAGCCGTCGTGCAGAAGGGCTTCTATACGTTATCGATCTAATTAAATTAGACGTCAGTGATAACAAGGGACAGGCGCTGAACTTCGACTGTTTGACAGGCTTTGATAAGGACGTTTAGTGACATCAGATCTCGCCTCTGGCATTTCCAGGTTAGAGAAAGCTCATTTCCTGAAGCCTGGGAGTCTGGGGAATTGCCTTTAGACAATAGAGGATCTCGTATGATGTGTAATAGCTGCCAGATCTCATACAGCGCTTGATCAATATACATTACTCACGCTGAACAAAGAGCGAGGAAACGCCTCTTAGGGGAGAAACATCGGCAAGATCCTGACCAGGTTTTAACACCCCGTGCTTTATTTCCCTAATTTTCTTCAAAAAAAAAAAAAAAAAAATTTTTTTTTTCATGATTAATTGTTAATTTAAAATGATTAAAAAAATGTTCAATTTTCAACATTATCATGATATAATGTAGTGCCGCATTACTCCTGCATTAATTATTAAATATTAAGTGATTAAATGTAAGAAATGGAAAGGAATGTAATATTAATTCAGATGAAGATTAGCGAACTGAAAATTGCATGACGAGATCCTGAAATCGTTCATCCTCACATTATTGCATGTTTAATTCTACAGATTAAATGGTGATATTACTGCTTCAAGGTTAAGACATTTCTCCTTGAGACTGAACCGTCTGAGTCGCCGTGTTTTCTTTCCCGATCATCCATCCAATGTAGCTTTTACTTTTTTAAGCTCATGTAACATCCACTACCAGGCCAAAGTTTGGACACATCTTCTAACGCCATATCCTTTCCTGATTTTTATTTCTTTCTCAACTGGGAAAAAAATAGTGCGGAAGGCGTTTATCCAAAATACATAATAATCCCCTTTGGACGGTTGACATTGAGATGTATCTGCTACTTACCGTATGCTCTGTAAAGCCTCCATAGGCACCATGGTGGCTTAGTGGTTAGCACTGTGGCCATGCACCCCCAGGTCCTGGGTTCGGTGCCCACATCAGGTCTGTGTGCGTGGAGTTTGCATGTTCTCCTTATGCTTGGTGGGTTTCCTCCAGGTTCTCAGATTTCCTACCACAGTCCAAAGACATGCAGATGAAGCTGCCTGGCGTTCCCAAATTGCCTGTAGTGTGTGAATGAGTGTGTTATTGTTATCGTTGACTGGAGGTTCTACCATGGTTGTTGGAAAACGGTTGCTATTTGGACTGCAGACGTTCTGAGAAAGTTGGATGGAAAGTCCTCATGACGGCTCTAATCTGAGGTGCTGGTTGAGGTTAACTGGTGATTTCTGAGGCTGGTGACTCTAAATGAACGTCTCCTCTGCAGCAGAGCTACTGTACGTTTTGGTCTGGCTTTCCTGGGAAGGTCTTCATGAGAGACAGTTTCATCATGGAGCTTGATGGGTTTTACAAACGCACTCGACACACAATACTGTTCTTACAAGAACTGAACCGAAAATTTGACATAGAGACAAATGGACACGGAGAAAGACAGGCCAGACGTATCGAGAGAGAAGAGACAAGCAGTCGAGTATAAAGAGGGTCAGAGACAGAGAGACTGAGAGAGAGAGAAAGGCAGAGGGAGGGAGAGACAGAGAAACAGAAAGATAGAGACAGAGTTGCAGAGAGAAAGACAGACAGACAGAGCGTGAGAGAGAGAGAGAGAGAGAGGCAAAGACGGAGACACAGAGAGAGACCGAGAAAGACAGCTACTGTGTTTGTATCAGCGCTAACATGGGTGAGACCGGACACTTGTTTCTAAGACATTCCACAACATGAAATCTGTAAAAAAAAAAAAAAAAAAAAACAATAGCGTGTTATATTAGAATTCGTTTTAAACGACTTTACTCATTGCATGTTGTGTTATAAGACGAATCGCCGTGCTGTTCGGGGGAAAAGAATCGTGTCCCTGTTGCTTGAACCCGATTTTAGAGGAGAGTTTGTTCTCGCAGCTTCTTTTATTTGTTGCTCTGGAGCGAGACGAGCTGAAGGGAGCTGACTGTAATTCTGCAGAGCTTTACTTTATCTGTACAGCCCACCTGGAGCAGCACGCATCACTACTGTACACACTGTACGGGGGGGAGATAGTGGGGGGGGGGGCACAAGTCTTTTTTTCTTTTACTTGTTTTAATGTGACTGTGTGAATAATGTGTGTAAACAATGTGTGTGTGATTGATACATGTGTAAATGGGTATATAAAATAAAAACATTTATCTCCAGTGTGTAAGCCAGAGTATCAAAGTCTATGCAAAGTCCTCTCTCTCTTACAACCCCCCCCCCACACACACACACACGTCTCTGTTTAATCAGCCATTGTTTCTATGTTAAATAACATCAGATTTATATGTCTGCATGCTTCTATATGAGACAGAGAGTGTGAGAGAGAGACTATAAAGGAAAGATGGCCATTTCCCTGAGCTGGAGCAACCTCGTAATTGCCCTTTCCCTCTCTTTAGTCAACAAGTTAATTAAAGAATTATTAACACACAGGAGCTGGGCTCATTAAAAACGGAGACATGTCCATTTCTTCCTCGTTCACGTCTCTCTGGGATGCGCCGTCATGTCTAATTAAGTCTTTGGTGCCGAATTGAGGTCATCCTTTATTTACACTATGTTATCTCGCATGCTTAAATACGAAAACCGAACATGAACGAAAGATATTAGGTTTGAGTCAGCGAAAGTGGGCATGAGGTGAATTTCTATGACTTAAAAAAAAAAAAAAAAACGGTATTTTTAGAAAACAAAAGTGTTAATCGTTTATTATGTTTAATGAATTCTTATACAGTTAATGATCATAAAGGTTTAAAGAATGTAGGCTGATTTTGGGTTAGCAATATATTCTAACATACGCCAAAAATGTTCCTTTCATTTGTTAGTTCAATTAATATTGTTGCCGGAGTTTTAACTACAATGGGTGTTCAAGCCAAACCGGGACTTTTGATTTTTACAGAATAACAGAACACAGTTACGAGAGTAAAAACTCCCTTTATTTCTCTATATCATCCCCTTCTAAACTAATGCACTTCAGTTCGGCCTCTCCAGAACTCCTTTAGTTCAAGTTCAAGTTCAAGTAGGCTTTTATTGTCATTCCAACCATATACAGTTAGTACACAGTGAAACGAAACAACGTTCCTCCAGGACCAGGGTGCTACATACATGCAACAACATAAATGTACAACATAAATTTTACATTTTTAAGTTACTCTAAAAGAAGAACTATCAATATCTATACAAAAATACAAAAATAGACAAAGTGCACGTGCAAATGTGCAAACAAAGTGGCACATGACAGACACAACAATGTAAGACATAACAGTACTTTTTGATGAAGGATGAATTGAGGTAGTGGGAAGAGCAGCAGATTTATATAGCAGCAGTTTAATAGCCCAAACATGTGGAAATTGCTTGGAGCGAGGTCAGGACTGTATGGTGGATGCGGCAATAACTCCCAGCCGGGTTCCTTGTACATTGTGTATACATACAGTTCTCACAGACACACATGTCGCTTCTGCAACTTGGTGACAAGTTATTCATCTATTCTTAAGAATCAAGAACCCACAAACAACATTCAGAAATTTAAATAAATGTGTTGTGTTCAGTTGATTTCCACGAGTTCACGCAATTCGGCGCGCGCCATGCCGCGAGATCCCACAAACAACATTCAGAAATTTTAATAAATGTGTTCTGCTTCAGTTGTCATTCACGGACATATGGCTTTTGTACCATTGACCACGAGGCAAGGAAAGCATCCATCATCTTCTTCTTCTGTACCGTAATACCATTGCTAAAAATTCTTTTCAAGTGGGTTGTCTTGGGGCTTTTCAATTGAGCTGATGATTTTTTTCAATATTTATGACATTCTATCATTAGCATTCACGTCATGAAGTTGTTAATTACAATTCTCACTTTTAAATTGTTTAAGTCTTAAGTTGTTTTTTCCTTGGATTCATGCTTTCTTTCATCCATCTTTCTTTTTTTCTTGAATGGGCAGCAGCTGTAGCAAGGCAACATAATCCCCACCTGAGAATAATAAAGTTCTTTGAATCTTAAGTCTTGAGTCTTGAATCTCCTACACATGGACTGTGGGAGAGGATTATGCACCGTTTATCTTACTTCAGAAGTGGGAAGTCAGAGCACGGAGTAATGATGTTTTGGATTTCTGTGTGTTCGAATTACCGGACAAGAACACCCCTTGTGTGAGACGAGTACATGGATGCCGCTGTGTTCATCTTTTACTGGCTGTAAAGAGTAATGTATGTGGTCCTCCTTAAAACGGTGAACTGTAGCTTCAGTGTAGCGTCAGTGGAAATAAGTACTGTATAACTCATTTAAATGGAAGAGGTGCTTCTGTGTGCACTGCTGATGCTTTAACCCGATGCGACGGAAATAAAGAAGTGTGACAGAAATGCTTCGGTAGAAAGGTTTAGGTAAAAAAAAGAGCATTGCAGGTTAAAAAATATCCCTACCTTTGTGGCTGAGCTTCATCACATATACAGATGTGGCCATTAAGAATGCACGCTTGTCCCTGCGAAATCACGCAATTCGGCGTGCGCCATGCCGCGAGATCCCACAGACAACATTCATAAATTTAAATAAATGTGTTGTGCTTCACTGAAAAAGTAAATGTGAATTTTAGTTTGTTTTACAATAGACCTTTCATGATGAATGTGTGTATATGTGCTTCATATTATTTTTCTTAATGATGAAATGAGATGCCCAAAATTGTTCTTTAAAGTCCATAATAAAAAGTTATACAGTTTTTGTAATGTCTTAACAGGGACAAAGCAATGAAAGACATAGCAATGCCTCGGTTTAAATGGTCTTAAAATTAATTACATTTCCTGATAGTAGGCTATCTGATAGTGTTAACTATGCAAATGTCCTGATATTTATTTGTTTGGTAATCCTGACGCAGGGTTGGCATCATCATTATCAGCATCATCAGGACTGTGGGATTGTGTGGGATTGGTTTGAACTATGTGCTGGTATTTGGGCCTTAAAGCCTCCATGCCACACATCAAACATCCCCCTGATGTGGTACAGAATGTGATTAGGTAAAATAGGATAGGGTTACGTTGGAGGAGAATGGGACTAGCGCATTAGCATAAGCAAGTGGCACACAGTGGAGGGTGAGACAGGGTTTGTTTGGACACTTCGGCGTGGGATTAACCAAAGCTTCTGAAGCCCTCACAGCTCAGACTGTGACTTCAAGCTGGAGGAAACTTCAGCTTGTCACTTTAATCCAAGTTGGAATTTTGTCACTTTTTCAATTAGCATGAAGGAAGTGGGAGGCTAAATGTAGCCTAGCATTGCCCTGTTTAAACATCTTTCATTTTATGTACAAACATATAATATTTCTTCATATTCTGCTTCCAATGAGTCAGACTTTCTTGTATGTTTAATGTAGTCTTGAGGAATAGTTCTCCAGGCTTCCTGAAGCATTGTTTTGTCTCTCATTTTCAGTTCAGTCCCTGCATCTGAGCAGTTTCGTAGTGGAATGGGTTTTACGCCCGGGCGGCACCAGAGACACAAGGCAAGGTCTTAGGAAAAAAAAACTCTTTAGAAAAATGAGGAAGGAAATGGGTTTAAGGAGGCAGGACGGAAAGAAGGGAAGGAAAGAGGTGAAAGGTGTTCACATGCAAATCAGGAAGCAGTGCCCAGGTGGCATGCAGGTGCGAGACTGGCAAGCATTGGACTACAGTTCCTAAGCTATAGTCCCCTCGACCACCAATTTACCAATGTTGGGTCCTGGAGCAGGGCCTTCAACCCTCAACTGCTCAGATGTATAATGTGAAAAAATAAATAAATAAATGTAAGTCAACGTGGATAAAGGCGTATGCCAAATGCCTAAATGTAAATGAGCGATGGTGGCAGGCAGAATGGTAGAGTGGGCCCGCGGGCAGCCTCTCCTACAGTACATGCTTCCTTGTACAGAGGACATGGCTGTCCTCTTCGCTGACTGGGCAACCAGCCCCGCCCAGCGCTGCATGCGGCTGCAGATGGGAGGCAAACGCATTCCCAGCCAACATCAGCCACTGGAGCAGTGTCCAGTACTGCGGTGCCGGTCCCGGCTGGGGTAACGGGGCCTTAACATGGAGCACAGCAGTCTTTTCCTCTTCAGAGACAGGATCTTGAGAGCTGGCTCTTAATGCAAAGTGAAAGTGCCACTGGAACTCTTGCAGTCTGTTGGCGGCTGTCCTCAATGCGGTGATCAAATGATGATATTCCACTTGTGTCTTTGAAGCCCCTGGGGCGTATAACATCACCCAGCTCACATGTCACTCCTCTACATTTAGCATCCGCTGCATGACTCTGCTCAGTAGATCTCCAGGACCAGACCCCGAGCTACCCTCCCTGCCTTGTTTTATAGGGGATATGGACTGTCGCCTTGAACCTCCAGGATCTGGGGTTGATTCCCACCTCGGGTCTGTGTGCATGGTGGGTTTCCTCCCACAGTCCAAGATTAAATTTACCAAATGTGTGAATGAGCATGTGAGAGTATGTATGAGTGTGCCCTGGAATAGGTTGGCACCCCGTCCTGGGTGTACCCAGCCTTGTGCCCTAAGTCTCCTGGAAAAGGCTCAAGGCCCCCCACAACTCTGTATACAGGATAAAGCAGTATAGATGATGAGTGAGTGAGTGTATATTGGATGCATCAAATAAAAGGGTGGCAGAGCACACACAGTCTCAATTTCATATAAAATTCAAACATTTAAAATGATCTCGTACACCACTTTTGAGGTGAAGAAGAAGCACTAAAACCAACGCTAGCAATCAGTAACAGAGCTCTACACATTGTTCTATACATACTGAAGAACTGCACATTCAGCTTCTGCTAACTTTGCGGTCTTTATTGAGTCTTTAAACTGGCAATATTAAAATATTAAATGTCAGCGCATCAATATTTATGGTAATGTTTTGTCCTGCCGAGCACATAAAGAGGGCAGGGGTTTAAACAAACGGCTTCGTTTCAAAATCCGGTTTATACGCTTGGCTTATAAATTACTCAAAGCATAACGGTATATATCATTTACATCATACATATTTAGTATGTGAGGAGCTAAATTAGTTTTAGACGGTGAAAGTAAATCCCTCCAGCTATGGCCGATATTAGCATTTTATGGTGAAATTGCATTTCGGGACGATGGGGTGGAAGGAATGGGAGGAATTCCCCAGTGTAAGGGGCACGGATTAGACCGGTTTATGAAAATATGTCGCAAAATAGTCAATAAAGCGCAAAATGATTTAATGACAATAGGCTTTATTGGCAAACACACACACTTTAGTGCGTCTCCATAGGGGCTATATGTGCAGGGCGATTATGCATGCGTGATGGACAGCTGAGACCCTTGTATGCAGACGACACACTTCCCGTTGGAGTGTTTCAGATTTCACGCTCATTGTTCATGTGTGTAAAACTTTTCATTTAAATTGTAATCCGAACCGCTGCTTAATAATAAAATGTACCCTGCTTCACTGCGGAGTTCTGGATTCTGATTGGTTGGAAAGTGTTAATTGTTTTTTTTACATTTATATATAAAAAAGAGGGAACGGCTGTTTATAGCTTTCAATTATAATGTAATTGGAAACAGATTAAATAGAAAGATAGATAAATAGACCGATAGATGTGCAATGCTAACCGCTACACACCAGTTTGTTTGGATTTGTGCAAAGTTATTACAAGGATATGGTTAAAATGACTTAGAGAATGGCGTGGGCTTAGCCTGTGCCTTCAGCTATTCTAAACTGTCTCTTGTTTTTGTTACTTATTTATTTCCTATTATCGTTTCGTACAGAGCTAGCATGCTATGCTTGCGTAGGGGCTCGCAGACGCTTGATCTCTAAAAACCTCTGTGTGGATTTGGATTAACCTGCTCTCCAGAAAAGCAGAAAAGCTGTTTTTCTTTGAACTATGCTAACTTTTTTTTAACTTGCTAACTGAGTGTACAGAGACTCCAGGACAGTATATGTGCCACACCCAAACCTCCAACTCAACAGATTACAGATGCTTTACGTCAAACCTACACAAAATAAATAAATAAATAAAAAAAATCCCATGACTTTTCCAAAGCTTTCATATTTTTTATACTCCAGGACTTTCTCAGGTCTGGAAAACGTGATCTCTACGGTACATGCCATGTGCCATGTTTTTTTTTTTGTTTGTTTGTTTGTTTGTTTTTCCCAGGATTTTCATGCCCGTGCGAACCCTGTCATAAACATCCCACGTTACACCAAAGATTCTTTGCATGACAGTAATTAAAGCGATATCGTTGCTATTTTTAAACCAAATACCGTATTACCATATTACAGTACTGTCCAAAATCTACACTGCAGTACAGTCCAGTCCAGGCAAAGTTGTTGCATTGTCTTTCTATTTCCTACTTACAATATATTGATTTTCTTTTGTGTGGCTGAGATATTGACGGAGTCATGTGTGTGTGTGTGTGTGTGTGTGTGTGTGTGTGTCGGTGTGTACCTTGATTTGTACTTTATAGCCCTTCTTTGTCCTCATAGCTCATGTAAGCGAGACTCTATCGCTGGCTGTATAATGATACCATTCGGGTGCTTTATGAGATCCGTTCCCCACCGGATCAATCTAGCGTAACATCACGTGTCTCCCTCATGTCTTTTCTCAGTGCTGGACTTTATTAATAACGGCATCGACAGCATTGATCTCTATCGACACTCGAGCGCTGGGGAACAGCTTTTTGGCACGGCACTGTTGCTATCAACTCTGCAGCCTGTAAATCAAGTAGCATCTCATTAGAGCAGTCAGGCTCTCTCCATCAGAAGGCTGGATGTCATAAAAAAGGGAGATGTGATCAGCTGTAAATGTGAAAGGTGGACAGTTTTGTCATCGATTGTGAATGCATCTCTCTCTCTCTCTCTCTCTCTACTACTCGTTTATTATCACTTTTTGTTTTGAAATTTTGGGCAGGAAAAGGTTTGATGCATGCAATGTTTTTCAATTCGCAATTGGTTCTGTAGTGGTGGAGAAAAATCGATAGGTTGTTGTCCTCTGGTTGTGGCTACGGGTTCAAACCTTGACAGGATGACATTTATGGATAAGCTTAACCAATCAGGATCATGAGCCAGTTGTACTGTAGCTCCTGCAGTTGAGGCTTTGTGTTGCTGATCTGAGGGTCGGGGGTTGGAACCCAAGACGGGGATGGCAACGTTAGCATGAGCGATTTTTGATGACTGACGGAACTCGGTATCGTAGAAAAAAAAAAGTTATCGTAGAAAAAGTTGTGAGCTCCTCCTCATTGCTTCATATTCTGCTTCTCGAGAGCAAGGCAAGACGCTCTTGTATTGTTCATGTAGTCTCGAGGAACAGCTGTAATGACACTTGACTTGTAGGGTTATGAAGCCCTACAGTACGTCAGTGCACCGTAATGACGAAAATGCGTTTTGCTTTTTTTTTTCTGACTATTCGTTATTTATTATTAAGCTACTTTAACGTTCCAGAGCAGTTGGCGTTAGGTCAGTTGGTAAGACATACAGTATGTTCTCAGACAGGGAAGTCTTACAGCAACCTTATATCAAAAGAGGAAACGTGCTCGTTATGTTAAATGAATAAGCGCCATTGCTGTATGAAGCATTATGAACACCTTGGAAGTGTGCTATCCAGGTTTATTTATTAATTTGTTTATTTTATTGTGTTGTTCTAGTGATTTCACCAGGATCTATATGAATAAAATCAATGCTTTTGTCTGTACAGTACATTGGTCGGAATTCACTCCTACAATGATATCTTTACGGTCTCAGAAACATTTCTGTCTGCATGTCTGTATGTCTGTCCAGCCAGACTTTGGCACAGCATCAGGCAAAACTGGCTGGGCAGAATTTAATAAACCTTTTGCAGTACAATAAGTTCCACAGCAAGCAAAATCAAAACGTTGAGTAAAAGAGATGTCATGATCAGTATATATTATAATCTTTCATATACAGTAGCATGCATTCATCCTCTATGCCATGAGCAACTGTAGCCTGTCTAATCCTCTCTTCCCTTCTCTTTTTCTTTCTTTCTTCCATCCTCTCTTTCCACATGGCGCTGTTTTGGGACATTCAGGTAAGTCATTACATTTCATTTTAAATATGTGTTTTTGTGATTGGAGCTGAATTCATACTACACGATTAGCACGAACGCGTCCTGGTGTAAATCCCAGCTCTGCTCTTTTAGCGGTTGGCTTGATTTATCCTGTACTGACTCCCCGTGCTGGCCAATACTAACGGTCACTCTAGCTCGTCTGTGTGTCTGCGGTAGAGAAGCTGGAAGATCAGGGATGGACGTTGGCTGGATCGGTCGAGTTAAATGAGCAATTTGAGATGCAGGCCAGACCCTGGACGCGTAATGAGAGCGTAATGACATTCGGGGCTGGCTGTGTTCGGGGTAATGTGGCTAAGCGATGCACAGAGAGGGACTTTGATGACCTGATCAGATGTGGATTACTGATTAAATCCCCGAAGGTTTTGTATTTGGATTTGTCTGTGTGTGTGTATGGGGATGCTGGTGTTATCGCTCTGATATGGCTATGTTTAAAGCTGACCTTATCATCAATGCAGATTTATTATGCATGCCTAGGTCTTTTAATGAATGAAATTTCGTTAGTGATGAATAAATCGTTGCAACATGCAGCAACAAGGGCACTTCAGCGGCATCGCTTTGGCGTCGTGTTATTTTTCTCTGTGAAAACCGTCGAACCGCTGGCTTCCTTTTCTCTTATGGAGATAAATCGCTATTAAATTTGTAACGCATTACCGACCTTGTGTACCCGTCCACTCCTCTCGTCCCTATTAGCATTCCCCCGGCTTGTAAATTCCTCTGTGACTCTTTTCGAATTGAAAGCATCAATTACGATGTCGTTCCTGGCATGCTAATAAATCGGACTCATGCGATGACATACGCGCATGTTGTTTGCGCTAGTTTAGCTGAATCTGCATTCGATGCGCTCAAGCGAAATCAGCAGCGCGTTGACTGAGAAAACTTTACATTCCTCCGACACTCAGTATGCTAATGCCGACGTGAATGATGGCCCGTGTCCTGCGATTTTTCATTTCTCGTTGTTAAGCAAACACAAGCTTTTCATGCACGTCTACAGTGTAAATGAATGCAGGGATTCGGTGCGAGCGTTCATGCTGTGTTTTTTGATAAATTATCTTACATGCTTTTTTTTTTTTTTTTTTTTTGCTTGCACGGGGAGTGTGCATGAAAATAACGCATGGCTTGGTGGCACCAATTTGTTGAATCCTGAATTAACCCCTTAAACTCAATAGCTCCAGACATTCATTCTTCTTCCGTGTTGTAAATAATAGTTCATAGCACAACAAAAACAACGATGTACAATAAGTCCAGATGTGCGAAATCATTCTAAGTTTAGTATGTGTCATGATATAATATACTACTGGGATTTTCTTTAACTTTTTTTTTTTTGGAAGGAGCCTCCAGTGTCAGAGGCAACTTTGCTAAAAATGTTCCCAAGAAGCTTAACTTTTTTATTTTTTATTTTTTGTCTTTTTAAATTTAACATCGAAAAATACAGGCAGGTGAAGAAACGATTGTTTACAGCTGCTATAACGGCATTAAATGCAATTATGAATGGATAAAAACACTCCAGGATTTGTGGTTATAGGAAGCTGATGAACCTTACGATTGTAACTTTAATTACTTAACAGTAAGAATAGTTCATGCGATCTTGACTTCTTCTCTTGACATGAACTAGTCTTACTGTTAAAATTAAATCAATGATTTTAAATGAAATAAAGTAAAAAAAAATAAAATAAAAAACCATAGGATAGTCACAAAGAAATGACAATAACACAATAAAGTTTATTTGAGATTGACATTCACTGGACACAGAGTTTTGTCCAAACTGCTAACACTTGCCTAATTTCTCATTCCTGTTCTTCAATAATTTATCAGCTTCTATTCACACAAACTGAGAATGTCCCAGCAGTGGAACTTGGTCTCTTCTTGGTGCTTTAATAGGGCATTGCTTTTAGAAATTTGTCCTGTATGCATGTCTGACATCTACCCAATTACTATTAGAATAAAAAAAAAAATAAAAAAAAAAATTTAAGTTTTTTGTTTGTTCGTTTTTTCTAAAAGTTCTACCTGCTCCTATGATTACACCTTCCTAAATACAGTAAATGTGTTGTACACTAGTGCAAGACATATCCACCCCTAAAGCATGATGAATTGAAGCAGAAGGAGGTCAGCATTGTTTTAACTAGCACAAGGCCTTATAATGACCCGTACTGGGACCTGGAGGATGCTGCTGGATGGTATTAGTGGAGAGAGGATGAGAGAGTCTGTATATCATGCTCCATCAGCGCCTCTGGGGCTTTTCATCACTTCCAATTACTAACATTCAGGCTACATTGGCCTTTCTGTTTCAGATATCGGGTCAGGACCCTTATCCGATGTCCAAGTACGCTGGGGAGTGAGGACTAAAGAACAGAATGTGTTTCTATAAGAGCTTTCAAACTTCTGGCTAGTGACAATTCTCATGGTAGTATTATGGCTGTGTCCCCTAATAATAATAATAATAATAATAATAATAATAATAATAATAATGCTAGCATATGCACAGAACTATATCATTTCTATGAAACCTCAAAAATATGTTTAAACCACTCAAAATGATTACAAATACAAATTAAACAAACGTGTTTTTATGTGCATTTAAAACACATACTGAAATGGAATATTTAATATACAAGTTATGTGTGAAGTGAGGAAAACTTCACATCTAAACCCTTAAATCTTCTAGCAGTTGAGCTGAGAGTGCTGATGATCCTCAGGATTAACATTTGGCCTGCCTTAGATGAGTTAAGTGCTTGTGATGGGTTTTTCTGCCTCAGGAGGTCAGTGAAATACACCAGAGCTTGAAATATTCAAAATCAAAGTGTCAGAATGAGAATCACACTTTATTGAGCAAGTACACTGGTGGATACAAAGACTTGGACCTGACTGTTGAGCTTATGCTGTTCTTATAAACACCATTACAATAATGCAACAAAGACAAGGAGTCTGTTGCTAATTTAACACAGAACTCTTATGAATTGAAATACTGCACGCAGTTGGTTCATCGTAAATGCAAACACGGCACTGTCAGTAATACACTCATGGTGTTTGTGTGAGTAATTACTGGAAGTATTCATAATTCATGAGAAAAAATAAGCGTCCCCAGTGCCCCCCCCCCCCCCCCCAACACCCTGTAAGTCAACCTCCTGATTTTACCACCTGAACTCCACCCTCTGTAGTCCACCACTGACGTCCACTACTATCTTAATACATCTCCCCTGATGTACTCTCCCTAAATCCCCCCCCCCTTGAAATCCACCCCAAAGTCCATCCCATGAAATCTTCCCCTACAATCCACCACCTGACGTCCACTCCCTAAAGCCCCATGCATGAATTCCACACCCTGAATTCTATGCCCTGATGTCCACCCCTGATTCTACCACCTGAACTCCACCTTCTGTAGTCCACCACTGACGTCCACTACTGCCTGAACATCGCCACTTCCCTTAAAGTCCACCACCTGAAGTCTTTATCCTAAAGTCCACCACCTGAAGTCTTTATCCTAAAGTCCACCACCTGAAGTCTTTATCCTAAAGTCCACCACCTGAAGTCTTTATCCTAAAGTCCACCACCTGAAGTCTTTATCCTAAAGTCCACCACTTGAAGTCTTTATCCTAAAGTCCACCACCTGAAGTCTTTATCCTAAAGTCCACTGCCTGATGTGCATCTCCTCACAGCCCCCCCCCCCCCCCCTGAGTCCAACCCTGATGTACTCTCCCTAAATTCCCCCCCTTCCCTTGAAATCCACCCCAAATTCCATCCCATGAAGTCTCCCCCTACAATCCACCACCTGAAGTCCACTCCCTAAAGCCCCATGCATGAATTCCACACCCTGAATTCTATGCCCTGATGTCCACCCCTGATTCTACCACCTGAACTCCACCCTCTGTAGTCCACCACTGACGTCCACTACTGCCTGAACATCTCCACTTCCCTTAAAGTCCACCCACTAAAGTCCACCTCCTGAACTCCATTGCCATGATCCACCACCCCTAAAGTCCACCACCTGAAGTCTTTATCCTAAAGTCCACCACCTGAAGTCTTTATCCTAAAGTCCACCACCTGAAGTCTTTATCCTAAAGTCCACTGCCTGATGTGCATCTCCTCACAGCCCCCCCTGAGTCCAACCCTGATGTACGCTCCCTAAATTTCCCCCCTTCCCTTGAAATCCACCCCAAATTCCATCCTATGAAGTCTCCCCCAACAATCCACCACCTGAAGTCCACTCCCTAAAGCCCCGTGCATGAATTCCACACCCTGAATTCTATGCCCTGTTGTCCACCCCTGATTCTACCACCCGAACTCCACCCTCTATAGTCCACCATATAGTTTCCACTGTCTGAACTTCACCACCTGAACTCTTCCCTGAACTCCATTGCCATGAACCATCCCTAAAGTCCACCACCTGAAGTCTTTGGCTTGAAGCCTACTGCCTGATGTGCATCTCCTGACATACACAGCATGAAGTCCATAGCATGAATTCTACCGCCTGCAGAACAACCCTAAAGTGACCATCTCACAGAAGTCGACTCCTGAAAATCCATTCTCAACTCGCTCATTACTCGTCCATCCTCAACAACTCTGGATTGTTCAGACCACACCAGAAGGGTATCTGTTGAACTTCCTGTCTGTACCATCCGGAGGTGAAGACCATTAACCCCTTCAGCCCATGAAATGAAAGCTTTGTGCCATTGCCTTTTAGTGGAACATTACAGTAATTGCACCATAAAAGAACAGGTTTATTGTTCTAAATACTTCAACAGCTGTAAAAGACCCCCAGGGGTGGAAGGTAACAAAACACATGTACTCTCATTACAGTACTTGAGTATACATGGTTCACCTCTACGGTACACTTTTTTCATAGAATTCAATCATAGTAATTTTATTTTTAACTAAGAATTTCTTAGCAATCTCTTTTACCTGTCCTAGATTTTTTTTTTGTATATATAAAAAAGTCATTTAGTCCCTGAAGACTGTAGACAGGTTTAAAATTAGTATGTAAAATTATTTTAAAAAAAGAATAATAATTTACCAATTACAGACATGATCAAAATAAAAGCGGTCTCCTGATGAACCTGAAATGTATTTAAATGTTTTATAGTGATTAGCCTGTAAGATGTAAGCCAAACTTGTGCTAGCTAGTGGACTGTGTAGCTAGAAAACCAGCTCAGCAAACTAATTTTAACTTCCTTTAGCTACAGTATGGGTGATAATTCAGGCATGATTCAGGTCAGCACAACTCTGGTGAGCCACCATAATTGTTCCAAGTCGGTTCTTTGGATATAGAACATTTTCGTATTATTGACGTAACCTTTTTTGTAACTGGAAATTTCCGCCCAAAGGTTCCGCCTACACAGTGGTGTAGTGGTCAGCACTGTCGCCTTGCACCGCCAGGGTCCGGGTTCGATCCCCGGCCAGGCTCGATTCCCGTCTCTGTGTGCATGGAGTTTGCATGTTCTCCCCGTGTTTGGTGGGTTTCCTCCGGGTACTCCGGTTTCCTCCCACAGTCCAAAGACATGTAGGTTAGGCTAATTGGCGTTCCCAAATTGTCCGTAGTGTGTAAATGAGTGAGTGTATGTGTGTGTGTCTGTGCCCTGTGATGGATTGGTACCCTGTCCAGGATGTACCCTGCCATGTGCCCCAAGTCTCCTGGCATAGGCTCCAGGCCCCGCATGACCCTGAATACAGGATTAAGCGGTACAGATGATGAGTGAGTGAGGTTCCGCCTATTTACCCTCATTCAAATCCTGTTCTTTAGCCCTACTTTTTTAACTTGTCTGTGTGATCTGTACTCTTTCCACCACTAATGAGGCCATGTTCATGTGTATGCGGTGAGTAAAGTGAAGCTTAGCTAATCTCTTTACCTGCTTGAGTCACTCTTCGCATATACACACACACTTACTGTTGGTTCAACACTACACACCATTCTGTCATCTCCACAGGCCACGGTGATGGTGCGCAGGGTAATTACTGTCACCCCGCATTAAGATTTCAGCTGATTTTAAGCTTCCCACTGCTTCACTCTGCATCTTAACAGAACAGCAGTGATTTGTATTCCAGCGAGCGTTCGTGAAATCGTCTATGATGTCTATGACACGCTGAGGACAAGACAGGGCATTTGCTTGCTCTTAATTGCTAAACCAATATGCTTTAAAAGCAGGGCAAAGGTTTGGTTGAAGTGCTTGGACCTGAAGGACCCGGCTGGAATTTAGTGGTTTTAGTGTGGAGGCTGCTTTGTGTTTTTCCCCCGTCAGGATTTTCCCCCCGTATTTATCCCTGTTTTTATGTTTTGTAGGACTTTAATGTTGATGTTTGTTCCCATTTTCCACTGCACCTACAAAAAGGTTTGGATAACGTATTGTTTGCTTAATTCACAACAGTGTAAAAAAAAAAAAAAAGGCATTTGTACCAAGGGCTCTGTGGAATTCTGGATTCTGATTGGTCAGATGATGTTGATTCATTGTCTTTAACAGACACGTCAGAAAAGCTTTTTTAGTCATTTTCGATTATGTGGCATTTTCATTATGGGGCTACGACAACGTAAGTGAGAACAAGAAATAGCTTTGCATTCCACAACATTTAATATCACTGTAAATGGATAAAAAGTATGTAATCATGTACTGTAATATTTTTCTTTTCATATTACAGTACGTTGTTGGATGGTTTTTGTGATGTAATAGGAATAAATCGCAATAGGACCTGCTTTTACAGAGAATGAATCAACTCTTAGGTAAAAAAAAAAAACAAAACAAAAAAAACACGGCTTTGTCCATTGTTGATTATTTTCACAACATGGGTTTTTTTTTTATTTATTTATCTCTCAGCCACTTATTGATTTTATCAGCCAACAAATAAAACTTTTAACATATACAACACTCCCACACACGCAAACGCACGCATATGTATACAAAAATGCTGTACTTTTTTTCCAGAATGAGCTAAATAGGGTGTGTGAGTACCACTTGTGAGAGAAAGATGAGGTGAAGGATGAACTCTGTGGTCAGGATGGAGTGGAGTGGAATGGAATGGAGTAGAGTAAAGTAGAGCAGCTGGTTGCTCTAATGAAAGCTTGCCTTGATGTTGGCTTTGTGCTCCTCATAATGACAACCTTGGGTGCCATTATATTGGGAAAGAGGGAGGAGACCATCTGAGACTTGCAATTTAAACACAGGCCCAAGGACTCTAATGAAAGGAGACCCTGGATATGAAGGGGGTTGTCCAGATCCTCGAGAAGAGCCGGAAACCCATGAGACATGTTGATTTTCATGAGCGTGTGGTCAATATTTAGTCCTCAACTGAATGATGGAGTGACTGGAGCAGTAGAGGCTTGTTAGAATTGTTCGAAATTCACACATGAGGTTTTCTGTGCTCGCCTAAACTTCATATTTTGTATTTATTCATGGTTTGTGCATAAGTCTTTTTAACTTATGTCATATGTTCCACACTCATTATTTGTAATGAGAAATATGTTTTAATTATGATTATTATGGCTTGCAGCTTATCGTTGAAATTGTCATTATCAAATCCAGGGTCTTGTTACTCAATACTTGAGCATCAATGCAGCATTGCATGGAGGCGATCAGCCTGGGCACCAGGTTGCTTTGATAGGAGCCTTCATCTCACCTGTATTGTTGAGTTGAGTGTTTCTCATCCCACACATGACAACAGCCTGTAGAGTCTCTAAAGTACGGTGGCCGTGAAGTGCAAAACAACTTGACAAAACCGAAAACAAAATAACATTCAAAGACAAAATAACAAATTCAAAACCAAATTAACAAAACCCAAAACAAAATAACAAATTCAAAACCAAATTAACAAATCCGAAAACAAAATAACAAATTCAAAACAAAATTAACAAAACCCAAAACAAAATAACAAATTCAAAACCAAATTAACAAAACCCAAAACAAAATAACAAATTCAAAACAAAATTAACAAAATCCCAAACAAAATAACAAATTCAAAACAAAATTAACAAAACCCAAAACAAAATAACAAATTCAAAACCAAATGAACAAAACCCAAAACAAAATAACAAATTCAAAACCAAATGAACAAAACCCAAAACAAAAAAACAAATTCAAAACCAAATTAACAAATCCGAAAACAAAATAACAAATTCAAAACCAAATGAACAAAACCCAAAACAAAATAACAAATTCAAAACCAAATTAACAAATCCGAAAACAAAATAGCAAATTCAAAACCAAATTAACAAATCCGAAAACAAAATAACAAATTCAAAACCAAATTAACAAAACCCAAAACAAAATAACAAATTCAAAACCAAATTAACAAAACCCAAAACAAAATAACAAATTTAAAACCAAATGAACAAAACCCAAAACAAAATAACAAATTCAAAACCAAATGAACAAAACCCAAAGCAAAATAACAAATTCAAAACCAAATTAACAAAACCCAAAACAAAATAACAAATTCAAAACAAAATTAACAAATCCGAAAACAAAATAAATTCAAAACAAAATTAACAAAACCCAAAACAAAATAACAAATTCAAAACCAAATTAACAAATCTGAAAACAAAATAACAAATTCAAAACCAAATTAACAAAACCCAAAACAAAATAACAAATTCAAAACCAAATTAACAAAACCCAAAACAAAATAACAAATTCAAAACAAAATTAACGAAACACAAAACAAAATAACAAATTCAAAACCAAATTATCAAAACCCAAAACAAAATAACAAATTCAAAACCAAATTAACAAAACCCAAAACAAAATAACAAATTCAAAACCAAATGAACAAAACCCAAAACAAAATAACAAATTCAAAACCAAATGAACAAAACCCAAAACAAAATAAATTCATAACCAAATGAACAAAACCCAAAACAAAATAACAAATTCAAAACCAAATTAACAAAACCCAAAACAAAATAACAAATTCAAAACTAAATGAACAAAACCCAAAACAAAATAACAAATTCAAAACCAAAAACAAAAAAATAACAAATTCAAAACCAAATGAACAAAACCCAAAACAAAATAACAAATTCAAAACCAAATGAACAAAACCCAAAACAAAATAACAAATTCAAAACCAAATGAACAAAACCCAAAACAAAATAACAAATTCAAAACCAAATTAACAAATCCGAAAACAAAATAACAAATTTAAAACCAAATGAACAAAACCCAAAACAATTTTTGTTCATTTGGTTTTGAATTTGTTATTTAACAAACCCAAAACAAAATAACAAATTCAAAACCAAATTAACAAATCCGAAAACAAAATAACAAATTTAAAACCAAATGAACAAAACCCAAAACAATTTTTGTTCATTTGGTTTTGAATTTGTTATTTAACAAATTCAAAACCAAATGAACAAAACCCAAAACAAAATAACAAATTCAAAACCAAATTAACAAATCCGAAAACAAAATAGCAAATTCAAAACCAAATTAACAAATCCGAAAACAAAATAGCAAATTCAAAACCAAATTAACAAATCCGAAAACAAAATAACAAATTCAAAACCAAATTAACAAATCCGAAAACAAAATAACAAATTCAAAACCAAATTAACAAAACCGAAAAAACAAAATAACAAATTCAAAACCAAATGAACAAAACCCAAAACAAAATAACAAATTCAAAACCAAATTAACAAAACCCAAAACAAAATAACAAATTCAAAACCAAATTAACAAATCCGAAAACAAAATAGCAAATTCAAAACCAAATTAACAAATCCGAAAACAAAATAACAAATTCAAAACCAAATGAACAAAACCCAAAACAAAATAACAAATTTAAAACCAAATGAACAAAACCCAAAACAAAATAACAAATTCAAAACCAAATGAACAAAACCCAAAGCAAAATAACAAATTCAAAACCAAATTAACAAAACCCAAAACAAAATAACAAATTCAAAACAAAATGAACAAAACCCAAAACAAAATAACAAATTCAAAACAAAATTAACAAATCCGAAAACAAAATAACAAATTCAAAACCAAATGAACAAAACCCAAAACAAAATAACAAATTCAAAACAAAATGAACAAAACCCAAAACAAAATAACAAATTCAAAACCAAATGAACAAAACCCAAAACAAAATAACAAATTCAAAACCAAATGAACAAAACCCAAAACAAAATAACAAATCCGAAAACAAAATAACAAATTCAAAACCAAATGAACAAAACCCAAAACAAAATAACAAATTCAAAACCAAATTAACAAATCCGAAAACAAAATAACAAATTCAAAACCAAATGAACAAAACCCAAAACAAAATAACAAATTCAAAACCAAATGAACAAAACCCAAAACAAAATAACAAATTCAAAACGAAAACAAAATAACATTCAAAACAAATGAACAAAACCCAAAACAAAATAACAAATTCAAAACCAAATTAACAAAACCCAAAACAAAATAACAAATTCAAAACCAAATTAACAAAACCCAAAACAAAATAACAAATTCAAAACCAAATTAACAAAACCCAAAACAAAATAACAAATTCAAAACAAAATAACAAATAAAACGAACAAAACCCAAAACAAAATAACAAATTCAAAACCAAATTATCAAAACCCAAAACAAAATAACAAATTCAAAACCAAATTAACAAAACCCAAAACAAAATAACAAATTCAAAACCAAATGAACAAAACCCAAAACAAAATAACAAATTCAAAACCAAATGAACAAAACCCAAAACAAAATAACAAATTCAAAACCAAATGAACAAAACCCAAAACAAAATAACAAATTCAAAACCAAATTAACAAATCCGAAAACAAAATAACAAAACCCGAAACTAATTTGTTATTTTGTTTTCGGATTTGTTAATTTGGTTTTGAATTTGTTATTTTGTTTTGGGTTTTGTTAATTTGTATTGCACTTCTCGGCCAGTCAGATACGAACCAGAAAAGGTAGGTATAGTTTGCGAATTAAATTCTTTCCGCTGATTGGACGAGACACCTGTCACTCAAGATAAACAGGAAGTAGGAACTTGTGTCTCTAACTTTGTTTCTTGTGTGTTCTGCTTCATTAAAAAAAAATCTGTGTGCAAAACTAAGAAAATAATAAATTTTTCATTAGAAAGCAATGAAATGGAATTTATTCAACGTTACTTTGAGGACGGACATTCGTATGCCGTGATTTTGGACATGCTGATGACGTATCACGGTATAAAGATTAGTTTGCGAACTGCTGTGTCTCTTTTAAAAGAAAAGAAATTCCACAATAACTGCAAAAATTTGAAACCACAATAAGGACAGGACATGTTTGCACATTCATACACACACGAATCTGCCGCCGCTACAGGACTTCCTGTATATCTTGAGTGACAGATGTCTCGTCCAATCAGCGGTAAGAATTTCATTCGCAAACTATACCTACCTTTTCCAGTTCGTTTCTGAACGGCCGAGAGGCGCAAACCAAATTAACAAAACCCAAAACTAAATAACAAATTCAAAATCAAAATATCAAAACCGAAAACAAATTAACAAAACGCAAAACAAAATAACAAATTAGATTTGGGTTTTGTTATTTTGTTTTTGAATTTGTTATTTTGATTTGGGTTTTGTCATTTTGTTTTTGAATGTTTCATTTTGTTTTGGGTTTTGTTATTGTGGTTTTTAATTTGTTATTTTGTTTTCATTTTGTTAAGTTGTTTTGCACTTCTCGGCCACCATACTAAAGGGGCCCAGATCAGGCTGACCAATCAAGTACAGTAGTATCGTGGCCAGAAAACCAGTTAGTAGTAGTTTTGCCATAATGTGCATGTGGACGAGGAAATCAGCATCTCCTTAAAGTTTGTCAGCAGATGGAAGCATGAAGTGCTCCAAAATCTCCTGGTAGATGGCGGTATTGACACTGGACTTGATAAAACACGGTGGACCAACAGCAGCAACGAAAAATAACACCAACTATGGAAACTTCACGCTGGACTTCAAGCAACTTGGATTCTGTGTGTTCCTCCAAACTCTTGAAGGTCCAAATGAAATGCAACATTGACGTTCATCTGAGGAACGGTCCAGTTATTTTCCTCCTTAGCCCAAGTAAGACACTTCTGATGTTGTCTCTGGTTCGGTAGGAATGCAACAAGCTGTAGCTCATTTTCCGAAGACGTCTGTGCATGCAGGCTCTTGTTGCGCTGACTCCAGTCTCGGTCCAACCTTGTGAAAAGCTCTCCCAAGGTTTTGAATCAGCTTTGCTTGACAATCTTCCTAAGGTCACAATCATCCCTAGTACTTTTCTTCTCTTTTCTTTTCACGCTGCTGTAATACAGCACCTTCTGTGGATGATCTTCCTTGTTGAGGGTGTTGATGATCATCATCTACCGGACAAGTGTCAATTTAGCTGTCTTCCAGTGTGTGTGTGTGTTTGTGTGTGTGTTTTTTTTTTTTTTTTTCATTAAATGAACATAATTTTACGTGCACCTGTGTTCATCTTTCACATGTATTGCATGTGTTGTTATTTTTCGCGCCTGTCTCCAGTACGTTTGGTTCATGTGATCAAATATTCTCCACCGAATGTCATGGGTGTTTACAATTTCAGGTTATTGCGTGTTTTTCATACGATCACGTATTCCGCGGGTTATGAAATGATTTTTTTAGGATCTTTATCTTTCTCCCGGCTCGCTCCCCACATGTCAGGTGTTTTTCCCGATCTCTTTCTTCACTCCGGGGCCCGGACGCTCGGCCGTAACTCAACGCGGCTGGCATTCTCATCAAAGGACAATCAGCAGTAGATTTCCTGAAAGTCTGTTCCCGTGGACCTGCAGGCGATCGCGTTCATGGTGAATTGCGTTTTAGAGGGCATGATGATCATTCGTCATGGAGCTTACTTACAATACAATGTGCTCGCACTCCGGGCGGACTTTCGCTCCGAACAGAATGTCATTATCGGCTAATATATGGAAATGAGCCGAGAACGGATTCGGTGTCGGAGCGCCCTGTAAAGCGGAGGCACGTCTTTGTTTGAACGCGGTGCGCCGCATTCGTCTTGCGCTGAAGGTTAGAATGAAATGACTCGGGCCGTTACAGGGAGCAGAAGTTTTGAATCTACTGTAAGTGCAAAGCCAGCTCCAGAGAGAGCACATCGCCACTGAGTTGGTCACTAGAGCTAACGCTACAGTTTTTTTTTTTTTTTCATTTTAAGCAACAAATATTTGTCGCCTGTTGGGGGAAACAAACAAAGCGCGTTGGCGTTGGCCTGAAGGCCTCAGCTGGCGTACGGGGCCGTGTTTGGCACGAGCTCTGCGTTCACGACAGATGGTGAAGGGTCAGTTAAACACTTATATGGCTGCAGAGACAGGGGTGGTGTCGGCTGCCAAGGCAGCACTGGCAGCAGGTTGGCACAGAGGCTGAGTGGTCACAGTTTCGGCCACTAGCATGGCTACTGGGTTAGCTTTCTTAGCCTTAACGCTATATACTAACTGTATCTAAGGTTGATGATTGTGCATACTCTAGGAATACAGGTATGGACGTGGACATTTTGAGTTTCTTTCAGATACAGATATTGTGTCGGTGTCTTGGGGGATGGAAGCAAAGTGTGCATTATGAAAATATCTGTAACGTAGCATCTAACTTGTAAGATCGCTAAAATATGGTGTTTATTTTCTCAGACTTAAACTCAGACTCAAAGTGCCGCTGATATTGGATTCTAGAGGGACTAGATTAAACCGGAAATCAGCATTCCAGATGGTTCATGGATTTGTTTTCAACCCAGAAGTGATATTAAGCACTGTTCTACAAAAGACAATCCACCACCCAAATAATTTCTCCTCTAAATCGAACACGATGAGGCAAAGTTGCAGCTCCAAGCACAACCGCTGTTATGGAAAACCAGTCAGAACTGGCTGCAGGGCCTCCGAGTGACGCGGTGGTAAAAGCGCTCGCCCTATCATCCGGCGATCGCGAGTTCGATTCCCGGGTGGTGCTGTAACCTCTCGCAGCCGCAGGTCTAGAGGGAGCCGATTGGCCGAGCTCTCTCAGACGGGAGGTACATAGTGCTCCCACATTAATCACGGCTCTACAGCCAGTCAGGGGCGTCCGTGAGCTCACGCGAGCGGATAGCGCCGTCCTCCGAGTGTGTTACGGCGTCCCCAGCGGTGCGCGAGCGAGCGGTTCGAAAATATGTGGCCGGCTGGCATCACGTGGTTCGGAGGAAACACGTGATAGTCTCCGGCCCTCCCGGCTGAGCGTTAATAGCCTTAATGTGGAGCCCCCTAGTGACGGGGAGGAATTGGACACGACTAAATTAGGGAGAAAATCGTGGAAAAAAAACGAATGAGATCATAATGTTACCGATTTAAATATTTAAATACTTCAGAATAACCCATGTGAACGTTTACTGAGGATGCGTGGACACCAGAGCGCTGAGCTCCTCTGAGATAACACGGGTAAGCGCACGATATTGAGCAGAACAACAAGAACACACTGTACGTAGAGAAAACACGTCGACTCCAGAGCCGCTCGAATCGAACACCTGTCCAACAGTTCAACAGCGCAGGATTACGCTTTCCCTCGCCGTCACCAGAGCCTTCATTCGCTTTTTTTTTTTTTTTTTTTTTTTACCTCTCTTATATGAAATTCCATCTCGGCTCACTGCGCCTGGGCGGTTGGAGAAGATAATAGAGTTTATTAAAAACCTGGCACGTTGGGTGTTTTTGGCGGGGAGAGAAGGCCAGGGTTATATAGGGATCATCTAAAATTCATCACAAGAATGTGCTCTTCTTAGCCGGATTAAAGTTTAATAACTCCTGACCCAGGCCTGAGTAAATACAATTTGTGTGGTGAGGGAGAGAGAGAGAGAGAGAGAGAGAGAAATTGACAGAGAGCAGTGGTTAGATATTGTGGCTGGGGCTTTTTTTTTTTTTTCTTAAACTGGGAGGTTGCAGTCAGGTGTGAGTCCATGCTGAAGCTGAGAAGGAGTGAGCAAATGTGTTCCCTTCCAGATAAGGTATATGTGTGTGTTTGTGTGTGTGTGTGTGTGTGTGTGTGTGTGTGTGTCTGGATGAGCTGAGATATAAATGGATGGACCGAATTTTTTCCATATAAATCGGCAGCGAGAAAAAACAAAAAAAAACAAAAAAAAAAACACCTATAATATTTTTTTACACAATTTTACTACAATTTAAATCATTTAAGGACGAGTTTGGCCGAGCTTGTGATTCAGTATCATTTTTGTTTCGCTTCATCGCAATCAGACCACGGGAAGAGACGATATGCTACTTAGAAATTTAAATGGAAAACGCCCTTATATCATTAAAAAAAAAATTACCGTAAAAAAAATAATTAGTTCATCTTTTTTCAAAATTCAACAGATGGCGCTGTAAATGTTTTATAAAACGCGCTTATGAGTGTGCAATTGAAGTCTACTTAATAAACACGATCTCACACCTTCATTCCGCGCTCTTCGCGATAACTTTTTAAAATTCAACAGATTTTTTTTTTTTTTTAATATGCGCTTATGAGGTGGTGAAGAAAAACTTCATGAAAGAACAAGATGAAGAAACAGGAAAAAACGGAAGCCGTCCTCACCCCCAGGGATTTTGGTAACAACGACAAGCTTTTTTTTTTTTTTTCTTTTTTTTTTTTCTTTTTGTCTTCTTAACTTCAAGAATTAGAAAAGAAAAAAAGCATCTGATGATGAGAACATTAACTTCGGTTTCAATGATCTTCACCAGCATGAAGCGCAACTATGAAACTATAAACGCATAGGTGATATTCTTTCCTTCATAACAAATACTGTAAATTGAGAGAAATAAAACACTTCAGGATGTTCACTTGTACAGTAGGACTTTTGCTCTCTTCAGGGCACGCCACCACCCCACAGCATCATTGATCATTTTCCTCGTACAAACCAGGCTGCTGGAAATCCCTGGGTTAGTCGAGGTGTCCCGAGGACTCCAGGGCCGAGATGCGGTGTGTGTGCGGTCACTACTCGGAGCCCGGTGCATTGTGGGATTATAGCCGCGGCTCAAAGCTCACACTCGGCTCTGTCATTATGAGATCTCTTATCCTCTGCACTCGCCCTGCCTGCACGAGCTCACGCGGCGCGTTCGCGACAAATCCTGTAATCTAGCCGGAAGTCTGGACTCGCTCGGCAGCAGGTCCGGGTCAGTTACAAAAGCGCGGCTGATGGAATGCGATACGGAGAAGCAGGAAACCCTGTGATCCTGCTTTAGTTGAACTCGTACGGTGATATCGGGTTTATTTTTCCCGCCGACCGCGATTGTCATGAGCGGCGGCGTGGAGATACCCGCTAACGACGACGCCGGCGGTTACAGCGTGCAGAATTCAGGGTCTTTTTTGGAATATTTGTGGAGGAGAAAGAGAATCGAGAGCGGCCGGCCGGCCGGCCGGCGATGACGGCACGTTCCTGAATAAACAGCTGAAGGCTTGCGCTGCTGTTTGAACACGCGAAGACGAGGCCTGTCCCGCGTGCAGGGTTGCGGGGACCTGGAGTCTATCCATCCATGCCAATCCATCACATGGCACACATAGACACGCACACACTCTCATTCACAAACTACGGGCAATTTGGGAACGCCAATTAACCTAACCTCCATGTCTTTGCACTGTGGGAGGAAACCACCGAGCACGGCGAGAACATCAATCAAAACTCCATGCACACAGACTCCAAGGCGGGAATCGAACCCGGACCCTGACGGAGCAAGGCGACAGTGCTGACCACGATGACACCGCAGTGTTCCCATTACATGACATGGGGAGGGGGTACAGTAGCTGAGTGGTTAAGGCACCGTTTGCATTACTGATCCGAAGGTTCCAGGTTCAAACCCCACCACCAGTTGTCATGTTGCCACTGTAGGGCCCTTGAGCCTCACCTGCTCAGATGTGCAATGACGAATGGAAGTCGCTCCGGATGAGCTGCCAAATGCCTAAATGTAAATGCTTCACCTTTTTGAAGGAAGCATGTGTAACTTTGTATCCCCTTCGAACTGGTGGGGCACAACTAGTCAACAATAAACACATTACAGAGAAATATAAACGAGGGAAAACTCATGTATTACCTGGTACTGATTATCTGGTTATTGGTGTGTCTAAAGTATTCAAGAAAAAAAAAGAAAAAAAAAAGACTGAATAAATGAATGAATAAATAAATTCCTGCATGCATGTTAAACTCCTACAGTAAACCTATAGGTGAAATAATCAGATCTGTGTTGTGAGTTAAGCTCGATGTGGGCGTGGCCGAAACTGGATAAACTGCTTTCTTCCATTCAGACATGCATGCATGACTTTATTTATTTATTTATTTATTTATTCAATCTTTTTTGTTTGTTGGTTGGTTGGTTTTTTTCCAGTTCAGGCCACGCCCACATCAAGTTTAGCTCGGATCTAAGTATTAAACTCATACAAAAGGTTAAACAATCATCTCCTTCTTCTGTAAAAACACCAGGCATATGATTCCGGCAGCCGAAACGCCGTAAGCTCGCCGACCCAGAGAAACGTTTTCTCCCAGTTTCATGACAACAATGTCTCCCGCAAACCCCAAACCCGTCCGGAACTTTGTGCTCCCCGTCCCCGGCAGGTCCTGGCTCTCCTCCAGCTAATTATTCTCTCTAATTGGACCTGAGAATTGTGGCTTAACGATGGAGAAATCCAGTTTGTCACGCCGGGCTCCCCGGTGGAGGAGGAAGTGATGCTGAGTGATGGAATGAAAGGGGTGGTGACACGTGAAGTGCCTCGGCGATTCGTCCTCGGAGACGCGGCCGCGCTCCAGTGAAAGGACCCCAGACGGTCGTTTCATTGTCTCTTTAACGTGACTGAGAAACTTGCCTTATTAACGTCTGGGGGAGTGGCTGAGTGCAGAGCCTGTTCACGGACTTGGTGGAGTTTTTTTTTCACTCTTTTTTTCGTCCCTCTCGATGTTTATGTGAGATCTTTTGAGAAGTGGATGGTGGAATTGTGGCTCTGAAGCTCTGCTGCACTTTCTGATTTTTTTTTTTTTACGGAAACGCTTATCGCTCGAGTGGACGCAGAAGGAAGAGAAGCTTGGGGCCGATGTGTGAGGTCAGGTAGAAGTGAATCCTGTCACATACCATGATGATAAATGTACTCCCCGTGCACGTGTGGATATGTGAGTGCGTGTGCGTGTGTGTGTGTGTGTGTGTGAGTGTGTGAGTCAGCCTCTAATTTGCTGCTCTAATTAAGGATGCTGATCCGCTCGTGCAGGCTGATTGGAATCGTGTGCTGCATGCCGACACTAATAAAAAGTTCAGAGAAGTACAAAAGGCGAACGCTGAACTCCCCTGTACGTAGGTATGACATGTGATGTGCTGGTAACCCCGATGACCCCTGCTGGAGATTACACCGCACACAAACACACTCAGGGCTTTCACACTCAGGCAAGCGAGAAATAACACCACGGAATGAGCATCGCTCGAAAAAAAACGTAACTGTTTTTTTTTTTCTTTTCGTTTCTGGAGTCGCTTCCAAACCTGTGTGGTGGTTCTTCCCTTAAACACAGGTGTACTGAAAAATGAAATATGATCATTTGTACCATTCATGCTTTTAAAGAATTCCCAGTTCTGATTGGTCGGCTGGGACGGTACTGTAGTGAAGCTCCAGGTTTCAAAGTATCTGCCTTATTGGTTCCGACTTGTGTAGCGGGTGCTTAATAAAAGCTTGTGTCAACATTAATATGGTGCGAGTTTTCCTTATGAACACTCCAGAGTCAGCAGATGTTCTACAACACACCACGAAAAACAGGGTAACAAAGTATCAGCTTTATTTTCATAAAATATTGTAATATAATGCAATATTGTCCATGTTTGTCATTCATACTTTATTTTATAGGTAGATATTGTATGACATTGGGGTATATGTCCTTTTCTTCTTAACTAAAACTATAATATAATTTCTGATTACATGATAACAACAACCACAACAATACTACTACTACTACTAATAATAATAATAATAACTATTATTATTATAATAACATTATGCAATAATAATAGTTATTATTATTATTATTATTATTATTATTATTATTATTATTATTAACATTATGCAATAATAATAATAATAATAATATTAATAATAATAATAACCATCATTATCATCATCATCATAATAGTTATTATTATTATTGTTGTTGTTGTTGTTGTTGTTATCATGTAATCAGAAATATAAAGTTTTAGTAAAGAAGTCAAGAAAAGGATCTATGATAAATATATACATTATTATTATTATTATTATTATTATATTATTATTATTCAGAGTCTATCTGACTATTTTGATTCATACACGTTCACATCTCATACAAACTTAAATCATTATTTCGAGTGTGTAAAGCTGCTTTGCGGCAATGTCGATTGTTAAAAGCGCTATACAAATAGAATTGAATTGAATTAATAACAATGGATCAGAGAAAGAAGGCTGAAGAGACAGAAATGTCTGAAAGTGTAATGTAGTTCTGTTTCTTTTTTAAAATCAAGCCTTTTTTTTTTTAAGGAGCCTAAACCCACATTTAAAATAACCAATCAAATAGAATAATAGCTAGAGCGATCAAAAACTCAAACAGAAGCAGTCTAATTCTGATCAGTGTTGGGTTACAATAAACATCAATATATTGAATGTTCTTTAAAACAAAAAAATATATATTATATTAATATACAATATTATCTGTGTGCATGTGGCCACACTGTATGGTAGCATGATGGACTTTCCAGTAGAGGGAGCACTACTACTATTCCTGATAGAAGAACTCTGCCTCTTTAACACACACACACACACACACACACACACACACACACACACACACAGAAGTCATGGTATGGCTCTGCTTATGTTCCTTTCTCCTGGCTGTGTTCTTGTGGCTCAGTGAAGAAGAACTATTATTTATTTATTTATTTATTTATTTAAAATAGTCATAATCATCATCATCATCATCATCATCATCATCCACAGCTCATGTCTCAGGAATAATGTGATTTCTGAATGAAATAATGTTTAATAAAAATAACGTACTCATCCGTTGTACCAGTGCCGAGGTCATGGCAATATTTTGAATCTACTGTCATTTCATGTTAATATAATCAGTGGGAAAGAGAGCGGTTCATGTTTACGCCAAGTTTTATTTATTTCATCGTCAGACAAACACACTCCCTGTTCGGTAATCGGAGAGCGAATCACAGATGAGAAATGGAAAAAGTCGATCAGATAAAGATGAAGTTTCGTCTTAAAACGACTCCGGCGTGTTAAAATTCACTTCTACCACTTCAGCCAAAGTGAAAATATGAACTAATCCCAGTCAAAACATTCACTTTATCTTTTCTCATTAATATCTATTGGTGCAGGTGTTTGTTTACACTGAGACAGAAGCGCATTAGTAGATTATTGTAAAGTAGATTATTAAATCCCACACGTAACTGTTCATAACATCACTTTTACTCACGGTTGTTATTTCACTTGGTGCAGGTTAAACTTCATGCAAAACCCTAAATACACAATTTAAAGTTTCATTAAATTGTGTCCAGACAGTTTTTTCGGTGGTGTTGTGACAAATTCTGGTCAGACAGACATACAGACAGATAGACAGACAGATAGACAGACAGAACATTTTCTGAGACTGGTTTTGGGTCCAATGTATGAAACAAAGACATTAAAATAATTAATTCAGACCAATGTGCATACAAAACCTTTATTTTATTTGCATTGATGTAGCATTGAGATACATAATGTTGCATAAAGGAATGGTGAACGTTGTGGTCTTTAGAAACAAAACCTTTAGAAAAAAAAAGATAATAATACTGCATGTATAAATAATATATTTGTTTATATATGTTTTATATTTTATGATGTTTATATTTTAAATATTCTATGTATGTTTTAAATAGAATTATACACTAATTTTACACTATATATAAAATATTGAATTTATTATTTTTTGTTTTGTTTTGTTAAGGATCACAACACTTCAAATAATTCTCGTGTGAAGATCAAAAGCAAGTGTGACATTTTTAACCATTCTTTTTTTTTTTTTTTTTAAGTGTTTGTTGTGTGAAGAGCTTACAATATGTGTGAATAATTATTTTTTTATATATTATTTTAATTAATTTTTTACGCCTTTTTGTATTTGTTTTTTTTTTACCCCATTTATTCAGGTTATGCAGAAAAACAAGAAGAGTAAAAAGTTTGCACAAGTATGACAATTTCACCCTGAACAAGTAGTTTCTAAGCATTAGCAGCAGCAAACAGTTTTGAGTTTATTTCTCTTTAATGAAACTCCCACACTAACAAAAGATCTGGAAATAAAAGAAGCCTTCCTGAAGGCTGTGACATTCACATGAATGAAGTAAAATAAAATAAACAAATAATATTGGTTATTATTATTATTATTATTATTATTATTATTTATTATTATGCAAGGTTCCTGAATACAAAAACATTCATGATACTGTTCATGTCATTATTATCCAGATTAAAACCTTGAACTTAGAGGAGAAAACTGTTTTTTTGTGTGATTAGAATAAACCTTGAAAAGTACAGATGTTTTAATGTCACTTCTGTTGAAACATGATGTACAATAATTATTATTATTATTATTTTATTATTTATTTATTTATTTATTTATTTATTTTTATTTATTTGTTTTTTTATTTATTGTTTATTTATTTATTTATTTTATTTTATTATTTATTTTTTATTTTTTTATTTATTTTTATTATTTATTTTTTTTTTTTTTTATTATTATTTATTTTTTTATTATTTTTATTTTATTTATTTTTTTTTATTTATTTTTTTATTTATTTTTTTTTATTATTATTATTTATTTTTTATATTATTATTTTTATTTACTTTTTTTAAATTATTTTATTTTATTTTTTATTATAATTATTATTATTATTATTATTATTATTGCTATTATTATTATTATTATTAGTAGGAGTAGTGGTAGTATTTAAAAAAACAAGTTTGTTATTCAAAAGTAGCCCAAACAAAAGTCCTGGTTTGACTTGAATGTCCATCATATACGTTTACAATAGGCTTTCTATGCATTTCCATCCGAGGGTTTGGATTATCATTTTGTGGGTATTTGAGTTACAGGATTAACTATGGTCCTTTATAAAGAATCTTCAGCAAGCTGATGCATTTATTAATGATTATGAAGTATATTACCAAAATTCTTTATCCAATTATCAGATTTTACGAACAATTCATCTGTTACTAAACTCTTGACTCTGGAAATGGTCTAATCAATGTTTTTATGGTTAATTTTTAGAAGAATCTGGGGAAATCTAAAATTAGTCCACATTAGTTTCGCTTCCGTTTTAATTATGAACATTATTAAAACTTTCCAACACGGTAATTTTTTTTTTAGATTTAAAATATATACACAATACCAGTCTAAAGTTTGGACGCAAGTGGATTTATTTTCTACATTCTAGGATTAATGCTGGAACAATACTAGATTTTTTTTCAAAACTAGAAAATAACAGATTGTTGTGAAGCTGAACAGTTGTAAGAACAGTATTGTGTCGAGTGTGTTTGCAAAACCCATCAAGCTCCATGATGAAACTGTCCCTCATGAAGACCTTCCCAGGGAAGCAAGACCAAAACGTAGCTCTGCTGCAGAGGAGACGTTCATTTAGAGTCACCAGCCTCAGAAATCACCAATTACCCTCAACCAGCACCTCAGATTAGAGGCGTTATGAAGCTTTACAGAGCAGAAGTAGCAGATATACGTCTCAATATCAACTGTTCAGAGGAGATTATTGTGTATTTTGGATAAACGCCTTCGGTGTTGTCTTACTGTGTAGAAAGAAATAAACATCAGGAACGACCATGGAGTTAGAAGGGGTGTACAAACTTTTGACTGGTAGTGTGCATGTCTTTTTAAACCTGGATTATTTGTATCATTAGAAAGTGGCCATGTTACAAATATATATATATATATTTTTTTTTCTTCTTTTTATGGTGTCTCTCTCTCTCTCTCTCTCTACAGTGTCTCTGTATCCATCATATCAGTCAGTGAAACACCGCCCGCATGTCTAATGTAAACCTCTAGGGGCAGATCGGAGCGTCTTGTATTTTTTAAGGCCGTCTCGGACTCTTTGTCTGTCTGGCCCGTGCAACATGCTTCCCGAATTCCTTCGGCGCGGCGGGTCTGGATGTGCCGGTTGCCATAGTAACAGGAGTGTCTTTTTAAAGAGAGCTCATATATTTACTTAATGCCTCTTGCCCTCATAACTGCTCCGAGGCCATTTGTCTTGCAGTGGGCAGAAGATGCTGGGGTTTAGCAGCACTCGAGCCAGAAGCCTAACAAGTCCTAAATGACTCCTGTCGTCCTCCTCCAGCACCTTCCCACCCTCACCCTCCCCGTCTCCGTCTTGTTTTGTTGTGTCTACACTTCTGACACTCTCTCCCACAGAGGCGCGCCGGGCGCCGAGCGAGTATGCCTAAGCCTAGCTAACTGAGGTTAGCATAACTCATCGCTTCGAAATCCAGAATTCACCTGATAATTCTTCAGCTCGTTTGTTTCACGTGTGGTGCATAAGTATTTGCCCCCCTTGAACATGTTCTAGCGTGACCTGAAACTGAACAGAATTTAATTAGGATTAAATGTCAGAAATCTACAAACAACAGCTCAGAGTCTTGACACGTGTGTAAAAATAAATTTATTCGTTTATACATATTTTGATGTACAGTGTCCACACACATAAATCATTTATTTGAGGCTGTTTTTCTACAATACCTGTTCGACATTAATACCCTCTTTACCGCACATCAGTTACAGGCTAAGAGATGCAACACACACCTTGGGATTTCTACTGCACATTTATACAGCGGAACTCAGCATAAGAATTTAATCTGTTCCTGAGACGAGCTCTTAAAGCGAAATTTCCTATAGCAAAACGCATTTTCCCATAGGAAATAGTGTAAGCGCAGATAATTCGTTCCAGCCACCCAAAAATGTTACCAACATTACCAATTTCCAACACTATAGTCATATTTTTTGCATATAAAAACAATCAGAACATTTGGAAAATACAGTAAATGAAGTAAAAAAATGAAATAAATAGACATTAAACCTCACTTAACCTTAATTTATGATTCTTCTTTTTGCACTGGCTGCTTTGCAAACCAAACTGAAAGTGTCGACCTTTTTTTTTCTTGCTCGTCCTTGATAACATTCTTGGGAGCCACGGTGCTAAATCTTCACTAAATCTGGCACACAATACAAAAAAAGATCTACAAACAATATGATACTTGCTTTACTTGGCCTTCCACTGACGTGAACAAGTTTTGAACGGCTCCTGAATATACACACAACATACCCGGCGATCGGTTCAGCTCGGTTCAGCCATTCGTATGCTGTAATGTCTTTACATGCCGAGGCAAATTTCTTGCAAAATTTCAGTTCATAAGGGCAAATTTTTTAAGGCAGAGAGGCCGTAATGCGAGGCAACACTGTTCATCTCAACACAAAATGATCTCATAATTTTGTTTTTTATTTACTTTAATTTGAAAAATATTAATTTATCAAGTTTTTTATTTGAATAATTCTAATAAAACAAGACAATTATAAAAATTCCAAATCTAAAAAAATTATCTAAAATTCTAAAGATTATCAGCTTTCATACAACTTCAAAGCCTGAACTATTCATCATTATATTTGTTAGGATATTTGATTATACATATTCTGTATTTACATGCAGACACATGATTACAATGATGGCATTAGCACACTTAACTGACATTAGGCTGATACAGTATGTAGTTCCATTGATAACTGCATTCGATATGTATTTTGAAGCCAAAAAAAAAAAAGTAAAAGAAAGTTTACTTACTTGATGTTCTACAAGATAACCTGATGCTTTGTCACACACATAAAAGTGTAACTTAGCAACTGATAGCTTCATTCTACTGATTAGTCTCATGAGTGGTATGTCATGGTAACTTATTCAAAAGATAAAACAGGCATGTTAAAATGGCTGAAGAAGGTAATAAGGATATTAATTTGCAGTAGTTTGATTTGTTTTCATGACCTGATCACTTCAAATATGTGATTGCTCTTGAATCCGTTGGCACTTGTTAGCGTTAGCTCATTCACTGCTTCTGTTGCAAATGAAGACGATGCTATGGACCGTGCTGCGCTATACGGTTCTTAAAATGATGCGCAGGTAACGTTAACTAATACTGACTAATACGTGTTTCAAGCTTTCTAATTAATAGCGTAAAATGCGCTATGTAGAGTGGACGATCCCTTGCATCGCGCACCAAGTAGTGCCCTTGATAAAGAAAGAGAGAGATTTGGGATTTAGCCAAGCTAGTTAGCTTCGTACCTCGTGTTAGACATGAACAGATCACTATTTTTAAATAGGGTTTTACTTTTATTTAATCATTGCTAGTTGATTGATAAATAATGCAATGAAAATGTTGGGGTAAAAACAAAAAACAAAAAAAGCATTCACTCATTATACGATTACTGTCATCTGGGGGAAGCACAGTACTTTAAAAAATGTGTCTAAGCTTGCAGGTTGTTCCAACACACGAACATACACACACACACACACACACACACACAGAGAGAGATTATCATTTTAAAATGCCTTTAAACATATGTTTCGTAGCTACGCGGCTCTGCTTCCGTCCTACGCGGAGGTGTGCTTGTTAGCCATCTGGTCCTTCTCCAGAAGATGCCTAGAACTAGCGTAGCATCTTGGTCGCTAGCCGAGCGCTGTCATTACACCAGGGTGTGCGTTTTAGGGCATAATTAAACCCTCAGGATAAAAGTGGAAACGATGCAGGCTGCTACCTTCCCATTGCAAACTAATCAGCTGCAAAAAATTACTTATTGATCTCTGGGAGCCGCGTAGACAGGGCAGGGCGGGGTGGGATTTAGAGGCCAGATCACTGTGTGTGTGTGTGTGTGTGTGTGTGCGTGCGTGCGTGTGAGTGTTTATGCATCAATGTTTATAGAAATACTGTTGCATCTTCTGGTTACATTTCTGTATCTCAGAATTTGTTCAGTACGAATCAGTTACACACCGACATTTCCTTTGTAATGGATTTCTTTCTGAGTGAATATGATGATGATATAAGCGTCACGCCCGAATGTTTCCCTACGTCGCAATTCGACATTTTATTCCTCTGGGCGAAACTTCCGTCTCATGTAGGAACGCGAGACGGAAATAAAAAAATAAAAAAATAAATTACAAAAAAAAATCAGGAATAGATTTGTATTTTCAATCGTCTGATTTGCAATAATGCTAACAGAAGTTAGAGAAGGAACGAGCGCTTTGTACAGTAACACTCCGACACACCAGAATCGATTTGATTCGACGACCGACCGAGATGGAAATGTGATTTTCTTTCCTTCACAGTTGGATAGTTTGCGCCTGATTATGTTTCGTTTCATTTCCAAAATGCAAGTAATAATCCAAAATGCATCTCTTTTTATTTTATTTATTTCATTTATTTATTTATTTATTTATTTATTTATTTATGAGGTTTGTTGGGCAGTCTTTGAGTCGAGCGCTGCTCTGTAGGAGATGGATGGATTAATTACAGTCACTGGGACCACTGGGATGACGAGGAGGGGAATATGGGCTACTGGAGCTTCACACATATACAGTAACTGAGAGACCGGTATGGAGAAAGCCATTAAGGCCAAATTGAACATTCTTAATGAATGCAGCGCTGGCGACGGCCCCGGCTTCTGTCTCCAGGAGCGGAATCTGCGCCGAGCTCTCGTTCCCTTCCCCCCCGTCGTCGTCTAGAGATCGACTGTGAAAGATGGGTCATGTGGAACTCTCTTTCCCTGTTTCCTACTTCATCCTCATTTTATTTGTCATTTGTAATTAAGAGTCTTTTTCAAATCAGAGTCTTTGGTAACTCGGCGTATTTTTTATTTCATTTTTTATTTTTTTGGAAGTAAAAATCTTGCTCCGAGTGAACGATAGTGAGGGATACAGAGGAACGCCGCTGCTGGAGCTTTCGTAAGCGAGAGAAAGCTCGATGAATAATTGAGCAGCGGTGAATTGCGGCCCTTCTGCTTAGCCAATTAAAGCGCATTAAATATGAATGATAAATCAATTAATGCTTCTGGGTGGCTTCAGGTGCTCTCAGAGACGCTCAGTCTTAATCCACGTTCAGTCAAACACACAGACAGATGTGCGCTGTTTATAAAGCGGACGTCCGTCCAGATGTTTTTACGCTAGCTGTAACCTTTTGAGTTGTCATCATTTACTGTACGCTCTGGGTTCTGATGAGCCTGGTTTGATGTCAGTGTTTAAAGCTTCGTGAACAGGCCGAGAGTTGGGATTGAAGCTTTAATGGGCAGGTTTATGGAAAACTATCATAATATTCGGTAATATTTGGGGGAAGAAAAAAAAAACCCTGCATGGGCAGTGGGTGGGCCAGTGGGTGGGCCAGTCTGGTGACTAGGTGGGCCTCTAGCCTGAGATGAAGGCAGACCTGTTTGTGAATCACACAAGTATGACAAACAACTTTAAAGTCTTGATTTGCTAATGCAACTAGTTACTGATAATAAAGGATAATTGTTTAATAAATGTTTTGTTTGGCAAAAAAAAATTTACAAGTATTCTTTATAATACATAGTAAACCTTTTATGCATTATGCAATTATCCAAATGTTAAAATATTTTGTAATGCCATGACAAGGCAGAGAAAACAAGAGTACAGAGCTGCTTAAAGAACATGAACGAAGAAAAGAAAAAAATGTCGTTAAAATAATACTTAATAATTACTTAATATTTTATTTATTTGATTTGCTTTGATTTATTTAATTTTGTGAGATCTTTCAAAACCCTGAGTAAACTTCCAGGTATTTTAAACGTTTCTTAAAAACACAATTTGAGCTCCGCCTTCACCGGCCAGATTTCTACCCAGTAATGGATGAGACTGAATTCTGATATCCAATAATAACACAGAAAGCAGGATTTCTAAACCTCACACAAGCTTGTTCTCAGTTTTTCGGTCAGCCGCGTCCAGGGAGGTCGGCTACAGTCCCATGGATCTTAAATTTCTGAATAATATGTGCAACTGTAGTCACAGGAACATCTAGCTGCTTGGAAATGGTCTTACAGCCTTTACCTTTAACACGCTTGTCTATAATTTTCTTTCGAATCTCCTGAGACAACTCTTTGCTTCGCTTCCTCTGGTCCATGTTGAGTGTGGTACATACCATGTCACCAAACAACACAGTGACGACCTGGAGCCCTATATATAGGCCCACTGACTGATTACAAGATTGTAGACACCTGTGATGCTAATTAGTGGACACACCTTGAATTAACACGTCCCTTTGGTCACATATTTTTTTGAGGGTTAAGGGTCTTGCTCAAGGGCCCAAGAGGGACAACTTGGCGGTTGTGGGATTTGATCCTGGGACCTTCCAATCTGTAGTCCAGAGCCTTGCAACCACTGAGCCACCAAATTTAATATTTAACAAATATTGTTATAAATTTAAGCTCCAGGTTTTTTCATTAACTGTAGATTAGACTGCATTCTAACCACTAATAATGCAGAAGCTTACAGTAAAGACTACTGCATTCTCTTATATAATGTTCTGTACAAATAAATGAATAAAAACAAACAATTCCAGTTTAGCAAAGATTCTTTTTTTTTTTGGCAAAAAAAAATATATATTTCCTCCAATTCATGTTATGTTCATTAAGCGATTCAGTAGCACTGCAAACATCCATGACACAACCCAGCAGGAACCCCAACGTTAGATGACATTGTAGTACTGTACACATAGCTGTAATTATGTCACATCCTCATCCACACAAATCACAATATCAAGACAAAGTTGTATTTGAAAGTTACAATAAAGTTGATTGAAAAAAAAAAAAAAAAGAAAAAAAAAAAGGTACTGAGAAAAGACACTGAGTTAACTCTTGTGTCCTAAATAAATACTACTGCTTCATCTCTAACTAAGTTCTGAAACTGGAGACTCCTTCCATAACTGTATGAAAACTTCACATGTCCTTGTTAAAGTCTCTGTGTAACATGTTTATATTAGTTAAAAGAAACCATAACATGGTGCAGATATAAATCTGTGATTTACAGCTGGCTTTCATTAGTGTGCGTCTGCTACAAAATGATGTTTTGTGTGCTTTCAGTAGAATATTTTCACTTTTCTCTCATTTTGATATCGAGTACTGTAAGCATGTGCTCAGGTATTGTGAGGCACACATGCATACCAGTGCACGTACACGTACAAATAAACACACAAACACACACAGAGTGCAGCATCCGGCGCTCTGCTTCCGTGGGTGGAAAGAGACGGATGCCAGGTCTAGTTTCATTTAATAAAGAGGTCAAGTTCATCCCTATTCCTCTTTCTGTGTGTGTGTGTGTGTGTGTGTGTGTGTGTGTGTGTGTGTGTGTGTGTGCGTGTGCGCGCACACAGTAGGTGGGAGGTCAGGAAACTGTTTGGTGACATTTTGATAGCTGTTTGCCGGTTATTGTATGAACTGTTGTCGGTGTTTCTGGCCTTTCTCGCCTGTGCTTGTGTACAGGAAACACAGGGAAACACACTGACTCTCCTCATGGACTGGTCTCTTACTCTGATCTTTAGATATCAGTTCAATTTTGTTTGTTTTCAGACTAGTGTGCTATGTTCAGAAGGGTCCTGTAGATTGACAACAAGGTGGTTGGAAAAAATGGACAAGTCATCATAGATTCATAGATAGGCAGGTGGGTGAGAAGACAGACAGGTAGATGGGAAGGTGGGTGGGCAGATAGATATATGAATGGATGGATGGGTGAGTGGATGGATGGATGGATGGATGGATGGATGGGTGGGTGAATGGATGGATGGATGGATGGGTGAGTGGATGGATGGATGAATGGATGGGTAAGTGGATGGTTGAATGGGTTGGGTGGGTGGATGGATGGATGGATGGATGGATGAGTGGATGGAAGGATGGAAGGATGGGTGAGTGGATGGATGGATGGGTGGGTGAGTGGATGGAAGGATGGATGGATGGGTGAGTGGATGGATGAATGGATGGGTGGATGAATGGATGGGTGAGTGGATGGATGAATGGGTTTGGATGGATGGATGGATGGATGGATGGACAGATGGATGGATGGGTTGGGTGGGTGGGTGGATGGATGGGTGGTTGGATGGACGGATCCATGGGTGGGTGATGGATGGATGAATGGGTGAGTGGATGGATGTTTGAATGGATGGGTGAGTGGATGGATGGGTGAGTGGATGGATGGATGGGCGAGTGGGTGGATGAATGGTTTGGGTGGGTGGGTGGGTGGATGGTTGGATGGACTCGTGTGTGGATGGATGGATGGATAGATGGATGGTTGGATGTGTGGGTGGATGGATGGATGGACGGGTGGGTGGGTGGATGGATGGATGGATGGATGAGTGGATGGATGGGTGGGTGAGTGGATGGATGGATGGATGGATGGGTGAGTGAATGGATGAATGGGTTGGTGGGTGGATGGATGGATGGATGGATGGATGGATGGATGGACGGACGGATGGATGGGTGAGTAGATGGATGGGTGGGTGAGTGGATGGATGAATGGGTTGGTGGGTGGATGGATGGATGGATGAGTGGATGGATGGATGGATGGATGGACGGACGGATGGATGGATGGATGGATGGGTGAGTGGATGGATTGATGGATGGATGGGTGAGTGGATGGTTGAATGGGTTGGGTGGATGGATGGATGGATGGATGAGTGGATGGAAGGATGGGTGGGTGGATGGATGGATGAGTGGATGGATGGATAGATGGGTGAGTGGATGGATTGATGGATGGATGGGTGAGTGGATGGTTGAATGGGTTGGGTGGATGGATGGATGGATGGATGGATGAGTGGATGGAAGGATGGATGGATGGGTGAGTGGATGGATGGATGGGTGGGTGAGTGGATGGATGGATGGGTGAGTGAATGGATGGGTGGATGAATGGATGGGTGAGTGGATGGATGAATGGGTTGGGTGGGTGGGTGGATGGATGGATGGATGGATGGATAGATGGACAGATGGATGGGTTGGGTGGGTGGATGGATGGATGGATGGGTGGTTGGATGGACGGATCCATGGGTGGGTGATGGATGGGTGGATGGGTGAGTGGATGGATGGATGGATGAATGGATGGATGAATGGATGAACGGATGGGTGGGTGGGTGGGTGGATGGTTGGATGGATGGATGGATGGATGGGTGAGTGGATGGATGAATGGGTTGGGTGGGTGGGTGGATGGATGGATGGATGGATGGATGCGTGAGTGGGTGGATGAATGGGTTGGGTGGGTGGGTGGGTGGATGGGTGGATAGACGGGTGGATGGATGGATGGATGAATGGATGGATGGATGGATGGATGGTTGGATGGGGGGATAGATGGGTGGGTGGATGGATTTTTTGAGTGGATGGATGGATGGATGGATGGATGGATGGATGGCTGGGTGAGTGAGTGGATAGATGGATGAATGGATGGCTGAGTGAATGGATGGATTGATGGATGAATGGATGGGTGAGTGGATGGATGAATGGGTTGGTGGGTGGATGGATGGATGTTTGGATGGATGGGTGAGTTGGTGGGTGGATGGATGGATGGATGGATGGATGCATGGATGGATGGATGGATGGATGGATGGTTGGATGGGTGAGTGGATGGATGGATGAATGGATGGGTGAGTGGATGGTTGAATGGGTTGGGTGGGTGGATGAATGGATGAGTGGATGGAAGGATGGATGGATGGGTGAGTGGATGGATGGATGGGTGGGTGAGTGGATGGATGGATGGATGGATGGATGGGTGAGTGAATGGATGGATTGATGGATTAATGGATGGGTGAGTGGATGGATGAATGGGTTGGTGGGTGGATGGATGGATGGATGAGTGGATGGATGGATGGATGGACGGACGGATGGATGGATGGGTGGTTGGATGGATGGGTGGATGGATGGATGGATGGATGGTTGGATGGGGGGGGGGGTAGATGGGTGGGTGGGTGTCTGGGTGGATGGGTGGGTGGCCAGGAAAGTGGAGATGTTCAGAAGGGGCAAACAGATTGACAACAAGGTGGTTAAAAAAGGATGAGATGGGCGAGTCATCATAGCTAATGGAGGACAGTCAGAAATCTAAAATAAATCAGGCTTTAAGACGAATCTACAAGTCAAATAAGAAATTATCCAAAAGGATAACAAGATACATAATAGATAGATAGATAGATAGACAGACAGACAGATAGATAGATAGATAGATAGATAGATAGATAGATAGATAGATAGGTGGATGGTCAGTAAGATGGGGAGACAGACAGACAGATGGATTGATAGACGGGCACGTGGATGAGGAGACATGCCCAGATTGAAAGACAGACGGACAGATGAATGGATTGATGATTGGGTGGATGGGTGGGGAGACCGACGCATCACTTATCCAACTGATTCTTCATCATATAAAAGCTTTTCCTCCAGAGTGATTATCAAGCAGACTCGGTGAAGACCAAACCAGTTTAACAACGTGGCGTGATTCAGCAGTGCTCTGAGGAAACGTTGTGAGGTATGAAAAGGAGTTCAGCCCTGTGCAGTAATCACAGCCTCCATTACACATTAGCGCACGCTAACACGATTATCAGGAACAACCCTCGTATCAGGGCTACAGAGGAGAGTACGCTATCAGACGCAGAACACACTCTACTCTAATTACAGCCGTCCCGCACTGCGATTAGTCTTCATCTCTGTCACGTGTGTGATCTGCTCCTCATTACGGCGGTTATCTCCTCCGCTATGTAGAAGAAGTGTTATAGGGAACGTGAGCCGTCGATCGATCGTCCGGTAGCGACAATTAGCTCTCATTGATGCTAGCTACTTCATAAACATGCCAACCTGGCAATTTTGTCAATATCAACACGTGTGTTTCTATGTGACGATAAGAACTGATCAGTGCCATAAATATTCCAGGTAATATTAACGTACCATAGGGCTGGTATTACTGATTAGTCTGAAGAAACACAATTGGACAAAGTGAAAATGAAGAGTTTGACAGCTAAATGAGATATTACAATTTTTGCAGTTTTTAGTGTTTTTTTTTTTTTGTTTGTTTGTTTGTTTTTTGCATGTTTTACAAACTGAGAGAATTTTTTTTGCACGCTTTGTTTCAGTCACAATGTGGTTAAAAAAAGCACATATTCTCAAATGCTCTGCCAAAATCGTTTGGGTTTTATAAGTGTGCAATTATAATGTTGCAATTTAGCAAAACTCATGCTTGGATTGTAATTTTGCAGGGAGTCAGACAGTGAGTAGTGGCAGCAAATTAGATCAAGGAGAGAAAGGCTTGAGTTTTGTTGCACACAAAACCTTTTTAATTACAGTGTTTGTTGGAGATCAGGAGAAACGTTATAAACATCAAAAAAAAAAAAAAAAAACTTCACTTCACAGCATCATCCTCAGGCTCCTTCTCTACCAGTTTTAGATTCACTTTGGTAAAAGGCGCCAAATTGGCCAAATTTCATCTGAATGACAGTTAAGATAATTGAAAGATCTGAATTCACATAAGTCACGGACACTACATAAAATGTGTTTCTACATGCGTGAACGTATAAAAATATAAAGTTGTATGCATATTAACAAAAAATGAAGCATGGATCGGAAGATAAGAAGCAGTAAGTATTATGAACAATGGTGTGGTTGGATGGACGGATCCATGGGTGATCCCAGGTGAGACCCAACACCATGTTTGGGGAGTTTGTACTGTAATTGCTGGTAATGTAAGTAAGTTAGTAAGTAGGGAAATAAAATAAACAAATAAACGGCATAGAGAGTTCTTTGATAAATAATAAGTGACTGTTGTGGTATAAGTGAATAATTACCTTTGAAGTGATAAAGGTTTCTTCACTTTGTTGATTAACGGTGTAATAATTGCTTAGAAAAATGTTTTACAATTAAACCTTAAATAAAAAAGATCAATGTTATTGAATACTTTAAGAAATGGATGTTGGAAATTTATGACGGTTTAATTCAAATTCCTTTTTCACAAATCTGCTCCGGAAGCTCATGAATATAAACCGTAATACTCTACTGCAGCTCATTTTCTGTCACAGCTTTAAAAAGGATTATCCAGAATTAAAGTCACAGTTATGGAAGTGAGAATACTGGGTGAGAAAACGGCTGCAAATTGCATCCATTGAACACCGTTTCTGCAAACATGACGATATGTTTTTACGTCTTTAAGTTGTGACACCTCGCTAATTCAACACGATTCCCTAATGAGAAAGACGGAGAGAAGATTTTGTAAGAACTGCAAGCTAAGTGTAGATCAGACATACACACACACACACACACACACACACACACACAGATACACACACACACACACACAAACACGCGCACACACACACTATCCAAGTTCAGTCTTTTGCTGCTGTTTTTCTTTGTTTAGTATAGTATAGAACCTTTCAATGAAATTCTCTCTCTAAATAAATAAATAAAAAATCTCAGCTAAAAGTTGAAGTATAGTTACATCATATTTACACCGATTTTTAAAGAAAAGAAAAAAAAAGTGAATTAATACAAATACGGATGTACAGCGTTCTGATCACAAAAGAATGCCTTTATCACCAAATAACTAAATAAAACAATGCTAATGCTAACAATGCTAGCAATGCTAATGCTAACAAACACACATTTCTTTAAATCACTTTAAACTACCTAGCATAACTGACTTTATTACAGTCATGTGCGTCATCCAGATTTATTCTTACCGTCATTAATCTAGAGTTTGGCCTTGTCTCCTTGACGCCGTCTGATGCTAAAAGGTCACCTTGATTTTTTTGTTCAAGTGTTATGTAATGTGCATAGTTCAGGTACAAATCTGAGGTTTCCGGATGTTTACTTCAGTGGAGGTACCTTAGACAGAGATCTCAGCCGCTACCTTTAGGCTTTAGGCTCAGCTTTAAGCTCGTAGAATAGAAAATGCACACGGAAGGTGAAGAATATATGAATCAAATCGAATTGCACAACCCTCGTTCCATGTAGCGATACGTTCCACATTTCTGCTGAGCCTCATATGAAGCTTATGATGTCCCACATTCCAGGAAACAAACTTAACAGTCCATGTCCAGGGCAGGAACGTTTATACCGGCCAAGACCTGTTATAATGTACTTACTGTATGAGTAGCTCGATTTTAATTCGAGACAAACTAAGAAAATAAACAAACTTTAAAACTGTTGTTAGCATGACTGCGGTTATAAGGCATCAGAGCAAAACTGTTGTTAAAGTGTCCAGTGCACTCTAAAGCCGTCTCCGTGGTTCCTACGTGGAACCTCGGCAATGGTGGAAGTCCTGCGGATCTCATACTGTAAGTTTCTCTTTATATTTCCCTTCATTCCACTTTAAATATAATATCATCTATAATATAACAACTTAAACAGCATTAAATGGAAAGCTAGTGCACCGGGGTGTACAATCGCGTGTCCCACACACCAAGTCGTGCCCGTGATCAGAGCGTAGAGACGAATTTGAGATTCAGCCTTGTGTAAGGAGCTAATTAGCTTTGTTGTCATGAATAAAAGAACCACGACAGTTTATAAGCAATTCAGAACGACTTGAAGCGGTTATTGCACAGACAAAGTGTTGTTCAGGATGACATCTTATCATTTTTTCGCTGAAAGTGCTTCAGTGAACGGGTTTTGGCAGGCAGCTGCTCTTCACTTTTCACCCACACGGCCGCCGACAATGTAATCAACGGTTATTGGAACACTTACGACATATGATTGGTGCATGTAGTTAAATGTTCGAGTTCTGTCACCACCTATTATCACCACTCATGAAAAGCTTTTCGTCCAATCAGAGTGCTTGGTCAGAACTTACTGCTGTATAATTTACCATATCACTGGAACAATTGATTTTAGCATCGTTCCGAACGGCACATTTCGGAATCTGCATTCCATTAAACTGTGAACCACGCAATGAGAAAGACTATTTATACATCAGGTTAATCATCTGAATTATTATTATTATTATACACCAATAGTTTTTCTATTTTCCCTGATAAAATAGTGTTACTGTATATAATCCATTTTGAAAGATAACTAGTTGCCAAGATTAACATCAATCGATGCCGTTAAAACCGATGCATCGATACAATTTGTCTACTAGAAAGTTTTTCCCACTAGAAGATTCTTCTTTGGGCCTTCCAGTGGCGCAGTGGCGCAGCGCTCGCCCTATGATCCGGAGATCGCAAGTTCGGTTCCCGGGTGATGCCGTAACCTCTCGCAGTCGGAGGTCTTGAGAGAGCCGATTGGCCTCAGAGGGGAGGGATGAGAGGTCCCAGCTGCGTGGTAGTAGCGGCCTTAATGTGAGAGCGCCCCCTAGTGATGGGGAGGAATTAGAGACGACTAAATTCTAAATGATGATTATAAATACCAAAAAATCAACAACAACAACAACAAAAAAAAAGAAGATTCTTCTTTTGAAACATGAAACACAAAATATAAAATGAAACAAGTTAGAAACCTGATCTGAGTACAGTAACAAGGTCACTGTGCCAGCGGTGTGCACCCGTACGCCAGGGTTTGCCATGTACATCTTCATTCTCAGCCTGAAATACATCTTCAGCCTGAAATGCCCTTTTCATCTTTTTTTTTTTTTTTTTTTTCGTCGTACACGGCTTGTGAAAGAGTAAGAGAATCAGATGCCGTAGTGAGAAAGTCAAAGCTGATGGAAACAGATTGGGGTAAAGGAAAAGGCCACAGCAAATGCAGGCCCCAGAAGACGCCCTCAGCTTCTAAATGGCTCAATATACCTCCACCGAGCTGCAGGAGCAAGAGCAATGCCCCACGCTGCCACTTACAGCAAAAATCAATAAGTATTTTCAGAACAAGGGACCTTATTAAAACCGCCTTCGTTTTTTTTTTTTTTTTTTTTTTTCCGGTCACCCTGGATGTTTTTAGAAGGAAAACGCTCACTCGAGAAATCATTAAAGGGCAGAACAGACCTCATGGACATCATGTTTAAAACGGTTTTCATTTATTTTCTGCCCTTTTCTGATGGTCCGATTTGGGCTCTGTGGCTACAGGGAGATTATTACCGCAATGTTTCATTTAGGGGCTCCGGTTACCGCTCTTTATATTGGGTTCTCTGCAAGATTGCACAGGAGACGAGAGAGAAAGTCACTCGGCTGTGGTGTGCCAGTCAAAAATGTCATTTAGTTCGGGGAAACATTTATTAGTGTTCATGAATAGTAGGAGCGTGCACGTGATTCGGCTGTCACGCCGCTATATTTTGGACATTATAATGTACACAATCCACCGGAGGGAAAAAAGTTTGTGACCCATCAGGAACCTGTCGGGTAACGATACACTCACTAGCTTGAGGGTGTTTTTTTTGTTTGTTTGTTTGTTTTTGTTTTTGTTTATGGGAAATAATAGTTGGGTGATGTAGAAGAGTAACTGTTACCACCTTGAAGGGTCGTTATTGATCAATAACAGCACATCCCCAAGTGTTTTATTCCTCTCACTGTACACCACTGCAATTTTTTTCAACAGTCAGAACTTTACGGTGTATTAAAGAGCAACACATTGTACTTTTATTCTTATACCAATACACAAGTGCAGTAAATGGTGGCCGAAACATAATATAGTAGCTATAATTATTATAATTATGAATATTAGTAGTAGTAGTAGTAGTAGTAGTATTGCTGTTTGTTATTCATTGATTTTGGAATGAATAATTAAAATACAATAATATTATTCCCTCAAAAATATAATTTATTATACTATTGAAAAATACATTTTTCATTTTTAAAAAATTATTAATTAAATACCATTTAATAAAAATAAATTGCATTAATTCAATATTGACTTTTAAAATGTTAAACATCTGCATTGAATGTGTTTATCTGGATCGCTAAAGGTCCTGGGGTGAAACACCTGATTAAATCTTAAACGCAACTTCTGTGAACGTCTCAGCTGTACCGCACATTCCGCCGGGTGAGAAGCTCGGACACGTCCGCGCCATTACGAGACGGGTTTTATTCCCCCTCAGCAGGCAATAGAAGCATGGCCGCACGGGCTTTAGTGTGAAAATGACCTTTTCGCCTTTTATATCTGCCATGTTAATGGTGCACTGTAAAGTCTCAAGGCCGCGCAGAGCCGTGCAGTAAAAAAGAAACGGATAGCTCCAGCGCTCTAAGTGCCTATGCTGCCCCCTCCACCATCACCATCACGTTCACTGGACGCGGCAGAGACCCGACTGCTCCATGATAGCATGAATGAGGCAGTGGTGAATTCTGCAGAAGGTCAGGGGTATAGTAAAGTATAAATCGTTTACTAGCTCAATGTTCGGTGCCTTAAAAAAATGAAAATGTTTCTGCGATGTTTGTGTACCGACGCTGGAATTACCAGCGTTTTTTTTTTTTTTTTTTTTTCAACTTGATGCTGTCTGTGTACTTCATGAATGCCTCAATGTCCGTACGACTCAATGAGCTCCGATGTCTACTCCGCCGTGCGCTTTGATTGCAGCATGCATTCACCCTGGTGTTGTTCCGATAAGCTCCGTCACAACATTTATTTCCGGCCAGGGTTGCAGTAATTTCTCTCCAAGGTCTTGTATTGATGATTGAAGAGTCGGATAACTGCATAGAGCCTTCTCCAGCACATTCCAAAAGATTCTCAATGGGGTTAAGGTCTGGACTCCGAAGGTGATGTCCAGTACATGTCTGAAAACGATGTCTCGTGCTTCCTGAACCACACTGTCACAATTTGAGCCAGGTGAATCCTGGCATCGTCATCTTGGAATATCAGGGAAGAAAAAAAAGGAAAAAAATTTTTTTTTTGAAGGAAAAATCGGGTCATTCAATATATTCAGGTCATCATCTGGTTTCATTTTTTTAAATTATTTTTTTAAAAAGGCAGATAACATTGCTGAACCCATACCTGACCAACAGAAGCAACCCCAGATCATAACACTGCCCCCTACAGGCTCGTACATACATGGTATGCATTATGGTGTATTGCTTCATGCTTCCCTTCTTACCCTGATCCACTCATCACTCTGGAAAAGGGTTTGAGTTCACTCAATGGTTAAATAACTTGTTACCAGCTAAACCAAATTAATCTTGGCAGTAATTATCCAATGGAAGCCTCTTGACTATTAGCTGAGTTAAGCTCAGGTGATTATAATTTTATTTTAGTTTGTATAATAATAATTTATTATTATTATTATTATTATTATTATTATTATTATTATTTATTACTTACTTGAAGTCTTGAATTTTGGACGTTACGTTATTTCCAAGTATTTGAATGTCTAATCTATAAAGGGTTAACATTGCTATAAATTAAAATGTGGATATATACCAAAATCTTTTGTTTGTTCTCACAAATTTTTTTTGTTGGTTTGGTTCCTTCAAACACGACACGACTTTCTAAATCTAATAAAAATATTTTTATTATAAGATTTTAATATATTATTAGTAGTAGTAGTATTATTATTATTATTATTATTATATTTTTTTTAATAGACACAATTGTCTTTTACAGACAAGTTCAAATGAAAAAAACAGAAACGTGTGTGTGTGTAAACGTTTGTTCTCCTAGGACAAGAAAGAAAGATGTGACAGGAAGGAAGGGAGAGAAGGAAGGAAGGAAGGAAGGGAGAGAAGGAAGGGGAAGAAGGAAGGAAGGGGAGAGAAGGAAGGAGGAAGGAAGGAAGGAAGGAAGGAAGGAAGGAAGGGAGAGAGAAGGAAGGAAGGGAGAAGAGAAGGAAGAGGAAGGAGGAAGGAGAGAAGGAAGGAGAAGGAGAAAAGGAAGGAAGGAAGGAAGGGGAGAAGGAAGGAAGGAAGGAAGGGAGAGAAAGAAGGAAGGAAGGAAGGAAGGGAGAAGAAGAAGGAAGAGGAAGGAAGGAAGGGAAAGAGAAGGAAGGAAGGAAGGAAGGGAGAAGGAAGGAAAAGGAAGGGAGAAGGAAGGAAGGAGAGAAGGAAGGGAGAAGGAAGGAAGGAAGGAAGGAAGGAAGGAGAAGAAGAAGGAAGGAAGGAAGGAAGGAAGGAAGGGAGAGAAAGAAGGAAGGAAGGAAGGAAGGGAGAAAGAAGGAAGGAAGGAAGGAAGGGAGAGAAGGAAGGAAGGAAGGAAGGAAGGAAGGAAGGAAGGAAGGAAGGGAGAGAAGGAAGGAAGGAAGGAAGGAAGGGAGAGAAGGAAGGAAGGAAGGAGAGAAGGAAGGAAGAAGAAGGAAGAAGGAGAAGAAGGGAAGGAAGGAAGGGAGAGAAGGAAGGAAGGAAGGAAGGAAGGAAGGAAGGGAGAGAAGGAAGGAAGGAAGGAAGGGAGAGAAGGAAGGAAGGAAGGAAGGAAGAGAAGGAAGGAAGGAAGGAAGGAAGGAAGGAAGGGAGAGAAGGAAGGAAGGAAGGGAGAGAAGGAAGGAAGGAAGGAAGGAAGGAAGGAAGGAAGGAAGAAGGAAAAGGAAGGAAGGAAGAGGAGAAGGAAGGAAGGAAGGAGGGAAGGAAAGGAAGGGAGAAGGAAGGAAAGGAAGGTAAGGAAGGGAGGAGAAGAGAGGATGGAAGGAGAAAGTCATAAGTTCGAAGGTGAAGAATGGAGGGAAGGAAGGAAGGAACATAGAGAGCAGAAAGGCAACAAGAGTAAGAGAGAACAGAGACAAAAAAAGACAGAAAGAAAGATAAAGTAAAATGAAAGGAAAGAAAAAATGAGAAATGTAAATGAATGAAAGATGTAACAGGAAGAGTAAGTAAGAACTGATAACAGTTAAGTTAAGAAGCAGAACGACAAGACAAAAGTAAAGAAAAGACAAATTTTTGGACAAAAGAATCTGTACACATTTGAATGCTTCTATATGTATTAGCCTACTGTCGCTCTCTTCCTCTGTTTTCTGCCTGCTCTCTCTCTCCCCCCCCCCCTCACACTGACTCCTGATCCATATCTCCTTGCATCTGACTATCTCAGATCAGCTGGGCTATTGTTCATTGTTTCGGCGCGGTCTCTCCGAGGCAGCAGTGGGACCAATTAAGGTGCTGTGCCACCAAAGCCCGAGCTCCATTGAACAAAATATCGCAGCAGATCGATCCTGAGAGCGCGGAGGCGATGGACTGGAGAGATCTCCTCCACCATACCATATCAATTTGTAAAGTTTCTAAGTTCATTTTGGACTCATAATGAAATGTGGGCGGAAGCGATGCGATGCGATGCGATGCGATGTGATGCGATGCAGCTGACGAGAGCGGACGAGGTCGGGTCTGGGGGTCGTGGATTCGGGATCATTTCCGGGGCTGTTTCTTCTGAGCTGGAAGCTTATCGGAGCAGAAAAGAGGATGGTATTCATCAAGGAGGAGAAAAGGCATGCTGATGTTCTGCGTGCTGTAGTAGCTGGGTTAATGTTTAATAGTTGTTCAGTTATTCAGCTGAAACCGTCTTAAGTTTTTCCGACTTATTTTAAGGATGCGTGGAAGTTTGCTTAGTTTTTATTAGGGCTGTAAAGTAAAACCCCAAACATGTGTATCTGTGATCTGTAATCATGACACCAGACGGTGCAGATGCCAGACGTTCCTTGCCGTTGGAGACGTTCCTTGCTGTCAGAGCTCTGAAACCGTGAGATGTTCTGCTGGACGCCTGTTTCTGTTTCGTTGTCAAATCTCAGCAATCTGTAGCCTGTAGCTCTATGTGTAAAGGTGTCGCTATCAGTCTTTAATTTCTGGCTCTATCTGTATCTTTATCTGTATTTCTATTTATGTCTATACAGGTAGCTCTGTTTGTATCGAAAGCATGATCTCGATCTCTGTTTGTAAATCTACAAGTATTTATAGTGCGAGCTGTATCCAAGTCTATATCTTTATCTGTATCTCCATTTGTATCTGCAGCTCTATATGTATCTCTATCCACCCTACTTTCCACATCTCCTTGTGTGTGTGTGTGTGTGTGTGTGTGTGTGTGTGTGTGTGTGTGCGTGTGTGTCTGTGTGTGCGCGCGCTGTGTGAAACACCGTTTGCTTCATGAACATCTGTTAACGTATCGTAACTCTTTATCTCGGCCCATTTTCTCACTGTTCCATTTACAATACATCACGCAGATTATGCTCCAGCGACTGCATTTACAAACACCATTAACTGGGCTTTGTGGACGGCCCGCTGGACGGTCTCGTTTTTATTTTTATTTTTTTGGGGGGTTTTAATGCTCGGAAATAACCGTCGTGACCGGCATAAACAAGTCTTGTAAATGTAGATTTTTCACACAGTCGATTTGAAATTCCATATCGCCCGGGATGTTTTACAATGCTGCCAAAAACATACATAAGCATTCACTTAGACACACACACACACACACACACACACACACACACACACACGTACTGTAATGGCTCCTCAGAGAACCGGAGGAAAGTGCTTCTTCAGCATGCGTTAATGGAGCAGATTGGTGCCTGCTCTGTAATGAGCGCCTCACTCCCCCTCCCTCTGCGTGTGTGTATTGTTCCCGCGCTCACAGGGTCAACGCTGCCGGGGCTGTAATCGTATCGCCACGACTCTCTTCTGCTTATTATTTTGCTGGCAGCCATTTTGTTTATTGTCCAGGCCTTAAAAGCGCACCCTGCCCCCTTACCCACACCCCCGCCTGACCCCGGGCCACCCGGCGTCCATGGCTTTGGGATCAATACGGAGCCGCAGTTAAGTAGATTTGTTGCTACAGCTTTGAGACCGAGGGGGAAAGGAAAGCGTTTCCCTGCGTTCCAGGGACTCTGCGCTGTCATCCGCCCCGTGCCGGGACATTCAGAGATGGATGGTATCCGTACTGTCCGGAGATTCCCGGTCGGGGCATTGGGAAGCCAGTTTCGTGTCAGTCGATTCCCATCCAGAAGTACGTACTTGTACAGATGTACAAATCACATGATGGCATGTTTTTACATGACTTTTCGGACATAGTGTATATTTTATTTTATTTTTTTTATATTTATTTTTTTATTTTATTTTACTGTACTTCTTATTAGGGCCCAAGCACTATGACACTGTCATATCAATACCTCTGATGGTACTGATGATCTAATAGTGCTAATGTCATATGAAAGGCTCTTCTGTTGTTCTTCTAAGGATTTTTGAAATCATCCGGGGCTTTTCGGAGTCGCTCAAAAAGTCACGAAAATCAGCACACAGGGACAGTAGGAATCTGCCGCCATTAGGACGCCTGAGCGACTGGGCCCTGGGCGTGGCACAGGGCCTTCATGTGAGATTTTGCTGCAGAACACATACACACTTTCATTTATTCATGCGAAACCCAGTACACACTTAGATCTCATTGAGCTACACAACTTTCACACTGCTCTACTCAATAGGAAGTCAGTTATTTGAGTTGTTTGCAAAACATACCCAGTGAAATTTTATATACTCCTCCTATGGGATTTATACAATCATGACCAAAGCTGGCCTGTATGATCTCAAGAAATTAAGGATGCAAAATTGCAAAGGGATTTTTGATTTCTCAAATGGTTCAGCCATGGCGAAGCCAAAAATTGACATCATAGTTTGATGCTTTTCTTTTTTCCAGGGCTTTTTTTTTTTTTTTTGGAGATCTTGACATGCTCAAAAAGCACACAGGTTTCTTAGAGGTGATGGCACAGGTGCTTGGGGCTGATCATCGTTGCTTTGCAGCTATATTTTTTATTATTATACTATTTTTACATATTGTCTTTTTTTATATTTTTAACCTTAATTTTTTTTTTCCATATTGTAAAATTTTCATAATTTTTAAAACAGCTTTTTTATATTATTATTATTATTATTACTTTCTTCACACATTGTGCAGGTCTTTATTTTTTACATAATTTTTTAAAATGTAGTTATTTTCACATCTTTATATTTTAGATTATTTATATTCTTTTTTCTTTATTTTAATTTTTATTTATTTATTTCAATTTCCACTTGATTTATTCTTTATTCATTCATTTATTTTCTATGGTAATTCCCCTGTAATACATGTATATGTACAGTATTTACTTTTCAGAATTAAATCTTTTACAGAGTTACGAAAAAAAATTAACACTTATTTATTTTTATATTTAATTTT
>QNUK01000169.1:555000-577500 GCA_013621035.1 Clarias magur | reverse complement strand
CGAAGTCAGACTAGCACACCCATATAATGTGGTTGGAAGTCAAGCTAAAGCCAACTTAATTGGACACAGAAATCCTTCTAGGCACTGTGCACATGCGCCACAGTTCCTGCATTGGGCTTTGACCTGAAGGTCGAACAAAATGTTTAGCGGTTTTTCATATGTCCACCACTCACCATAAGTGATGGGTCGTTCATGAACAATTCGTTCTTTTAGAATGAGTCTTTAATGTGACTCAGAAGAACGAGTAGTCTCGGAGAGTCATTCGTTCATTTTCTACTGGGCACCTATGCACAAGGCATTGCAGAACCTCCGTAGGTTACAGCATGTATGTGCAGGAAACAGAAATGAGTAGCTACCGTCGAGTCTTCTAGTCTGAATCATTCGTTCTTTTGTTACGTGACTCCCATGGCGCTATGCAGTGCAGTACACAGAAAACAGAATTGAGTGGTTCTTTTCCAATGAGTCTTCTAGTCCAAACGATTCAGACCAGAAGATATGAGAGTTGAGCTTCTATTCCGGTTTAAATCATAATACGTCCTTAGCTGCATTGCAATATGCTCATTACTGGAACAAAGCCAAAATTTTGTATGTAGACGTGTTGGCGGTCTGTTTATTGAAATTGTAACATTTTATTTTATTTCCGATCAAATGAACGAAATGACTTAAAAAAAAAAAAAAAGATTCATTCATTTTGATGAACGAGATTCAAAGGACCGAGTCACTAAAATGATCCAAACTTCCCATCACTTACTCGACACGCTGCCAGTTCGCCCGCTAGATGACTTGTTTCGGTCTGTGACGTAATAGATCGACTGGGAACGTAATACTATTCGTGTAGTCGTGCTTAAAAGGATGATGTTTCCCACTAAAGAATCGAACTGTGGAGTCCCTTGTGAAATGGGGAGAAACTCTGACAATACGAATGCTAATTCTGAACAAGCAATAAAGGCATTGAATGATTAGCAGAACCCTCTAACTGATTTTAGTATTAAAAATGAACAACCTTTCAGAATATTACAAAAGTTGAATAAATATCTTTTATTTTTATTTATTTATTTATTTATTTTATTTTATTTTTATTTTATTTTATTCATTATTATTATTTTTATTATTTTGTTAATTATTATTATTTTGTTTATTATTATTTTATTATTCTTTTTTTTATTAATTTTTTTTTATTATTATTTATTTATTTATTTATTATTATTTATTTTTTTTTTATAATTTTTTTTATTATTATTATTTTTTTTTATTATTATTATTTTTTTTTTTTTTTATTATTATTATTATTTTATTATTATTATTATTTTTTTTTATTATTATTTTTTAATTATTATTTTATTATTATTATTATTATTATTATTATTAATTTTATTTATTTATTTATTTTTTATTTTTATTTTTTTTATTTATTTATTTAAAAAAATATTATTTATTATTTATTTATTTATTTATTTTATGAACTTGCCTGAACGTTATCAGAAAACGTTTTTTACAAACCAATAGGTGTAGATGTTTAATCATAATTTAAAAATGTAATAAAAATGTTAATCATAATTTAAATCCATTTGAAGTGTAATTTTGTAATGATTCATTTGAAAAACATTATAGCAGGTGTGAATTACTGTACTGTAAGGCTACTCATACGTTCTTGTAACGTTTCTCCAAATGTACAGTATATATATATTTATAAATTTCCTGTAACATTAAAGCAACATTAGACATTTAAGAGGGTAAAGAACTTATTATTGAATTAGATTTCCATTCGGACAGGTTTCGGATCCCAGTCTAAGGCAGGTTTTCTCTTTATTTCATCTTGTACTCAGGAGGAGACATCGGCTTTTTTTTTTTTTTTGTCCTTGAAAAAAAAAAACAGCCATCTGTCAAGTGTTGTAGAAACATAACTGGATAGAGACACTGAGAACATTCTGGGTAGCATGTCTGACACATTAGACAGTGTACTTTCATACTTCTTAGCATGCATCAGTTAGCAGGAATGAATTGTGTGAAATATGTGACATATTACCATGGAAAAATTGAGAGGGAAAGTTCAGCGATGCAGTCGAGCTATCTCCAGAGCGTAACACCGAGACAGATTATTTCAATATTCTAACATATGTGAAAGCAACACACCACAATGTTGACAGATGAGATCATAAAATGTGGGAGCGAGATTTTTTTATTTATTTATTTATGTATTTTTGACAGAGACAAGGCAAACACAAACATTTCTGATGGATACGATTCAGCAGGAGCTGGAGAGCGGCTTTATGGAGTGGAGGAGATGAAAGGAGAGAGGAGATCTCATGTTATTCAGTGCAGTCTGGTGGTGAGAAACGTAGTAAGATGGAGTCAGGTTCTCATCCACGTCGTCATCATTAAAAGTACAGTTATGAGTATATCACGTCCAGGGTCGAGGGTTCGATTCCCCTCGCGGGTCTGTGTGTGGTGTGTGTGTGTGTGTCAGCTTGTGTGCCCTGTGATGGATTGGCACCCTGTCCAGCGTCTACCCCACCTTGTTCCCTGGGACATCCTGTAGGCTGCCATAAAGTGGATCCATGATGCCAAATATAGAACAGAAGCGGTATAGAGAATGAGTGCAGGTTTTTAAAAAAATGTAATCACACTTACTATATGTCAAAATCATTATAATCAATTAATACTAAAACGTATTTTAAAGATTACATTGAGAAATAAACTGGGCATGAAAAATATAACTTTATGCACTACATGTAAAGAGTTATTTATTCTTTTGTGAATTGTGCAATCAATGCATTTAAAGCTAAATCAAACAAGAATTAAATACATCCCATAATGTTATCATTCACAAAAAATGCGTTGCATCAATAAACAAGTCAATTTTATCAACTGACACATGATTAAAGTCTTCTTGACGTTCCGTTAGTTGGTTAGAGGGCCCATCTTTTTTCTTTTCTTTTCTTTTTCAACACTCAATTTAACGCAGGTTTCAGAGTGGGAAAGTGTGTCTGTTGAAGAACTGCTTCAGTGTTTCAATGTAAATGAGCTACCGCTGAGCCACGCCCCTTTAGAGAACAGCAGAGCTGAGCGGCAAACTGAGGGAGGGGCAGTCATTTTGGCTTATTTACAAACCAATACGGACATGAAACGAGGACAAGAACAAAGGATCGGAGTGGTACTTTGGTGTATGAATGCCTCGCCTTAAGAATCTTCACCTTAAGAACTAAAATTTTGCAAGAAATTTGCCTCGGCATACAAAACATTATCAGCAAATGAGGTTTTTGTTTAGTTTTTTTTTTTTTTTTTTTTTGCCATTTTCTGCAAGATTTAGTGAGCACAGCAACAAGGGGTCCTAAGAAAGTTAGCAATGCTGCTTAAAAGAAGAAAAAAAAAAGCGGAGCCGCTTTCAGTTTGGTTTTTCATATTTCACTTTACATTTACATGTCTCTCTGTCTCTCTTTGGCCTCATTTCTTTTATTTGATTCATTTTTTTTTTTTTTAGTTCCTCTCTTCTCTACCCTGTGCTCTAGTTTTCATGCTTTTCCCTCGTTTATCTTCTCTCTCTCACACACACACACGCACACATACACTCTCCTGCTCTATCTGAGCACACAGACGGTCTGAGTGTTTGTTTGGGTTCTTCCAGCTCCTCTGTTTGGCCTCCAGTAGGGAGGACAGGAAACTGGCGTGTAATTACTGAGAGAGGGTTATTTAAAGCAGACGTACATGCTTAAAAGGCATTTAATGATGGATGTAACTGTGCCTGAGGCGCTCGAATCGCACACTCGGCCCAACCTGATAAGGTGCTTAAAAATAAATAAATAAATGCATTCCAGCCTCTCGACCTAATCTTTCACTTCATTCATTCAGCTTTTTGATATTTGGTATTTCGCTCTCTATCTTTTTTCCCGCCTATCTGACTGTGGTCAGCTCTCAGGGTGGGCTGTGCCAAATTCCGAGGATTATATTAATCAGAATTTGAAGCTAATCAAGGAATTTGTTGATTGAAATCTTAAAAAAAAAAAAAAGAAAGAAAAAAGAAAGAAAGAAGAAGAAGTTGGACACTGAACAACTCGGCAATTAAAATCCAAACTCAGATTAAAGACGTTACTTTGGATTATTTCTAATTAACACGATTTCGCTTCCCGAAACGTTGTGTTTACTTTCTTCTCTGGAGTGTGTAGTGTATTTATTCAAAAGTTTTGGCACCCACGGTTAACGTTTCTGTTACTGTGAACAGATAGACGAGTGGAAAATTAATTACGCAAAGATAAAAAGCAAAACGTTTTCTTTAATATTTTAGGCCAGATTGCTTTTTTTTTTTTTACCTTTTTTTTTTTTTTATTTAACATCTTTTACAATTTATACATATCAGATAGGCATTGGTGGCTCAGTGGTAGGTTTCTTGAATGCCATGCAGAAGGGCATGGGTTCAATTCCCCACCCAATGCCCAAAACCCAGCCACTTGATGAATGGGATAAAAGAGTTATGCCATTCAAAGTTAAATCCTGTGCCAAGTTGTTTGTGGACCGGGAGATCCGCTGTAGCGACCCCTTGATGGGAGCAGCCTAAAAGACTAACAACAGTTTCTACATTGGGCGTTCTGTGCTCTATGCTTGGGCAGTACTTAGTAACACCACTTGTGGAAAGTATCACAGCTTGTAAACACTGCTTATTCTTTCTAACGAAAAAATGTCTTGTTCGATGACATTCCTGGTCCATCCTTGTACACACCGGCCTTTTGAGGTCTGTCCACATATTTCTGACGATACTAAGGTCAGGGGCCCATACGAGTCATGCCAAACCTTCAATCAAACTCTTGATTTACTCCGTTGTGGATTTGAGGTGTGTGTGGAGATCAGTGTCCTGGTTGGTGGGTTGCTACACCCAATACTACCCCGACACTGCATGCAGTGCTGTTCCCAAGCCCGGATAAAATGACAGGGTTGCGCCATGAACGGCATTCGGCATAAACCCGTGCCAAACTGTGCGCGGATCTTTTACAATTTCTAAGTAGCAAATGGGCATTGGTGGCTCAGTGGTGGGTTTCTCACCTGCCATGCGGAGGGCTTAGGTTCAAGTCCCACCCGGTGCCCAAACCCCAGACACTGGATGCCATGCCAGTGCAAAGCCCAAATAAAATAGGAGGGTTGAGCCATGAACGGCATCCGGTATAAAAACCTGTCCCGGATCAGATGCTCCAATGTGGCGACCCTTTGACGGGAGCAGACGAGAGTTTTTTTTGTTTGTTTTGTTTTTTCCACCCAGTTAGACATACAGTATAGTACAGCTTGTGTGAAACAAAAGAGTTTAACATTTTTACATTTAAGAAAATGTATAACAGCCAAGACCTATTGCAGTGTATTCATACGCACCTGGATTTCGACAGACTGGAAAAATCATCCGGACTATTAATTCCCTTTAATTCTTGGAGATGAGTTCTCTTGATGAAACTCTGCACTCTTCTTCTCCAAACATGGCCAAAAGGTCCTAGTTTAAAATCATCAGTCTACAGGATTTGTTTCCAACATGCATCAGGCTTGTTAAAATGTTCTTTTGCAAACATATGATGCTGGACTTGGTGCAGAGGGAACAATAAAGATTTTCTTCTGATGAATCTTCCATGCGGGTCACATGTGGGCAGGAGAACACCGCGCCACAACTCCAGAGTCTGCTCAGTCTTCCTGAAGGTCTTTAGCAGTCAAAGAGGAATTTCAGTTCCCTTCTTAGTAATCCTACAATCAGTTTACATTGAATGTTTTTTTTTATTTTATTTTTTATGTTCCTCTAGTCCTCAACTTGCCCTCCGCCGTTCTTGTTAACTTCTTAATTACTGTACACTAGGATCTGAAGAAACCGCCATCTGCTAACACTTCTTCTTCTATCCTCTTATAGCGTTGTTCTTCTTTTTTGTGGCCATCGGGTAGCTCGGTTTTTCCCGAGTGGGCCGCAGGCTGTTGATCGTTTGGACGCAGTTTAAGGATTCGGTGTGCTTATAAAGCTTTTCCTAGTGATGATTGTTAGCAAGACAATTAAGCACATTAAGGTCTGAGAGACTGAATCTCTTGGGGCGTCCAAACTTTAACATAATGCTTTGTTCTTTTATTTCAGTCTACAGTAGAGTTACAGTATAGAGGGGGAGAACTTGCACACTGATCTTGCTTAAAATGTTAAATAGGATGTTTAGTCTCTTTAACGTAATGCTGTTCATCTTTTACTCACTTAACTACTCACAATAAGAGAAATTCTGACCACGGGTGCCAAAACTTTTGCATTCTCTACTATATACAGTTATATACAACTGTCTACAGGATAGATAGATAGATAGATAGATAGATAGATAGATAGATAACATAATGTCGGCACTTTTGGTATTTGTTACACAACGTTTGCGCAAAAAAATCAATCAATTAAGACAACTTTTATTTGCTCTGTAATTTGTGTTAAAGCGTTATCTTTCTTTTTCCATCTCCTCTCTACTGTATATGGTTTCTTTCTTATTCTAAAGCATGGCGTCTGCGTGGCATGTTGTACGGGTTTGATTAATTAGTTGTTGTGTTACTGGGACCAGGCCGAGCTGTATGGGGATGGCAGGTGCAGCTGTTTACACACTCAGCCGATGAAGACGTTTTCTCCTGGGTGAAGAGCTGAAGATCTGCTCCCGTAACGAGCTGCAACTCGCTTCCTCCGTCTGCCGGAGGAGAGCACTCTTTCATCAAAGAGGCAGGAATCTCATTAGGGAAAGAGAGCTATGGAGGAACAGAGGAAGGACTTTTTTTCTTTTTTTTTCTTGTTTTTGTGGGGGGGGGGATGACTCGAGACCTAGAGGTGTTGTAATCCTGGCTAGAAGATCAGACAATTTACACTACTGTGTTCAAGATGGAAAGAATGTGTCAATCAAATTCATATCTATTTCTACTTGTTTACGTCTGGAATGTAAAAAAAAACAAATAAAAAAAAAAGAAAAGAAAGAAAGAAACGTGAATTTCGTTCCACTTTTTCGGTTTTTCCCGGATTAGATTCCCACTGTGGCTCGGCATACGGTACCTGTCTCCTCCATCCTGACGCCGGAGCTCACCTGTGGGAATTCCCCATCGCACTCAGCTGTGAATTATGGGACAATTACCCAGCAGGCTTAGCCCATTTTCCCTCTGTCATTATAGCAAGGAGCGGTAATAAAGCCGCTGGTTCCCTACATTCTCTCCTACCCCGCTACCGCCCCCACCGACCCCCACCCATAGAATCACAGGTGGGAAACAGCTTGCCTCTGTAGTCGATTCGGCCCCTATTGCCTCCATGGGAGGGTTAATGGCATGGGGGTGGACTATTATTTTTGGATGGGACGTGGTTAAAAATGGGAGAACATCCCAACAACCAACCACGGTCAGGATGGTTAAAGAGCTTGGTTGTACTTTTTTTTTTTTTTTTCTTTTCTTTTTTCCTCTTTAGTGCAGAAGTGTTGACCTTCAGGCTTAGCTTGGTGACCGTTCTCTGATGTTTGAATGTGGATAGAATTATCAGGTGCTCGTCGTCGTAAAGAGCGCTTGGTTTCCCAGACAGATCATCATCATCATCATGAGCTAACCTGCTTGTGGGGAGGGAGGGAGGGAGGGAGGGAGGGAGGGAGGGACGGCATGATGGAAGGAGGAAGGGTTTTTATCCTGAGCAAATGAGAACTAGATGTTCTGGAGAAGATGAACAGTAGTAATGTGTTTGCGGGTTGGACGGTGGAGTGATAAGAAAAAGAGACATTAGACAGTGTGTGAGTTCTGTGGTCTATCCAATCTTAGTCAGGGTTGTGAGTTCAACATGAACCGTTCAGATATTTTATCAACGTGATTTCTCCATGGCTTTCTAGCCTAGGAATCATGTCAGGAACATACTAGGTGCTGATGCAGGAGCACACAATCCAGTAGAGTCCTGAACCTCCGAAGGGAAAGGACGCCAAACCTCTCAATGATAAAACATCCGTAGTATGATCCTTAGCTCTGAAGCTAAGCATCACTGGTGATACAGTAGTAAGCAATTTTTCGACTGAACGAAAGAGCGTCGAGATTAGGAGTTTTGGTGTGTGAAGGAAGAAAAAGAAAGGGGTCAGAAACAAGTTCATGAACACTTCAAAGCTGTTTGAATGGGGAGGAGAATCCCAGTTTTTTGTGTTGTTTTTTTTTCTTAGAACTTTGCTAGTCCCCGCTATATAGCACAACTAGAAACAGAAACTGGATCCACTGAATGGTGTTGATCTTTCAAGCTCCTCAGAGGTCCAGGAAAGTCAGTAGAAACGCACCGTCCGTGATCCCATCTGCTGTGGTCACATGCTAATAAATGGACATGCCTAGTCCAAAGTGCTTGCACTGGAGACTCCTTCCATAATTGTCGAACAAACAACAGACCTAGAACAAGCCTTGGGTAGGCGGCTGCATTTAAAACGAGTGCATCATTATAAACCTGTGATTTGCAACGGCACCTTCGTTTCTCATCACCTTCCGACCAATCAGAATCAAGAATTCCAACGCCGGTGGTTATAAACAAGCTACTGGAATACCTATTATGCAAAGCCTTGTTTACTTAAAATGAATTAAAGGTGTTCCTTCATCAGTAGCTGTTACTCCCTTGAGTGCTCATTTCGTCACCTACGCAATGATATTCATACATTTCCATGAAGAGCACATGGGTAATGTTTCTCATTGCTGCCCGCGGCGGTTCCTGCCTATTTCCGCGTGCTCGGGAACGGCTGCGATGCGGGCAAGCGTCTCATTAGCTCCCTGACTGGGCTTGGTTTGGGACTTCCCTCTCATAAACAGTAATTGAGGAAATCCATAGAACGTTCCCATTACCTCCGAACCTCCCACAAGAGACTGGGCTCCCTCTCACCCGCTGGTTGTTATCGCGTTGCCATGGAGATTGCATGGCAACCGACATGCCCTGGGGCACTTTGGGTGGCAGTGCTACAGTATCTGCTCTAATGGGAACCAGTGAGAGAGGTTGGAAATATGTTCGGTAGCTTATCTCATATGTCAGACTTGATTTACAGCATTTATTTTTTTTTTTCATTTCAACACCCAAGCATTTGAAGTGTACAGTAGTAGAAGAACTTAAAGCAGAAAATTTGTAATAATAATAATAATATATATATATATATATATATATATATATATATATATATTTTTTTTTTTCAGCAGGCAGTATGTAAGGAGGATCTTTTTTGTTCTTGATCTCTGTGATATTCCTCCCTACCGCTCCCTGATTGGAATAAATCAATCCTGGGATTGTGTTAGTGTTTTCACATCATACGTGTATCCCTGACGATGATGAATCTGCAGAGCGTTTCCTTCACTTCCTCCAGTCTCGCTCACACCAATTGGACTGTTGATTGGGTGAGGATCCTGCTCTAGTTTATTACACGGAATAAAACCTGATCAATCAGCATTTGGTGTGTAGTGTAGAGTTCCACAAAGGGGCAAACCTTCAGAGGCTTCCATGATCAAGCCCTCGGACAGCAGGTGCTTTGATGAAATCATCTTTGTCTTCACGGCGATTTATTGTGATTGCACAATTAGGATGCCACTTTTAAAAAATCTTTTCTATTTCAGGAAATTAATAAACCAAAGAATGTTTTTTTTTTTCCCACTAATTTCATAACTGAATGTCCAAGTTTGTTACTACGAAAATGCTGAAACTGGAGACTTTTTTACCTGATGTCCCTGCATAAAATGTCCTGGTATAAAATGCAACTTTGCCGTCATTTAAAATCACTCTTCAGTTAAATAACAACACCGTTCTTTGAGGCTGAAGTGATGTAAAGGATCGATCATGTGTTACTATAGCAACGAGGGAAGCATGGACAGTGCTGCTAATACTGTTATTACACCCAATCCAGAACTAATATGACTTATATTATATGAGTTTAGTATAAGGAATAAATACGATATGGAATCTGACACAGCAAGAACAGACATTTTCTTATGTAGACTTACTGTATATCTTACGGATATCGATTATCCTGGACAGGGTCGCTGGAAAGCCTGGAGACCATCCCAGGAGACTTCTGGCACTGGATAGGGCGCCAATCCATTGCAGGACAACCACGAACACACACACACACACACACACACACACACACACACACACACACACACACACACACTCTCTTTCTCTCGTGCACTCATTCATACACTACAGGCAATTTGGGAATGCCAATTAGCTTACTGTGCATGTCTATAAATACCCAAAGGGAACCCACCAAGCACCAAGCACAGGGAGAACATGCAACCCACACACACACACACACAGACCTGAGGCAGGAATGAGGCGCTCAACCCTGGAAATGTGAGGCGACTGTACTAACCACCCTGCCACTGTGCCACCTCATGGACACATAATCAGTATTACATATAAAGTTCAGTTACTGTATGTCCCTCCTGGATTGATTAATAATTAAAAAATGTTAATAATGTTAATAATTTCTTGCATTAATGTATAACGTCGGTATTGATGAGCACCAGAAACGCAAGTCTTTGTACTCGATCTAAAAAAGAACAAACTTAGCATGCACTGTACAGTACGCAATCGTACTAGTGTAACGGATTAAAACAAGCACATTGACATGACCGTCAGAACTGCAGCTCTCGCCAATCGAACTTCTGCCATCAAACATGAATGAATTAACGAATCAGAACCGAGAGCTCGGCAGCGCTGTTGTATATTTTCTCCTGTGACAACCCGGGGATATTTGTCGGGTGTCTGTGTGCGAGCGTTGGTGTTACAAAATATCTCTTAATACCCGATTGGTGACAGCGTAGAGCCATTAATAAAACCCTGATCCACGCTAAGCTGACAGGAGCGCTGACGGAGGCGTCCTGGGAAAAGATCATGCCTGGAATAAAGATCCGGATCCGCAGGTAGCCGCCGCGGTCCACCATCCCCAGGTGTCATTACTGATGCTGGAGCTGCCGAAGGGGGTGTTACTCCTACCTCTGACACCACATTAATCACCCCCACGCCCCGCCAGCAGACTAATCACCATAACGTGGGCGCCCCGAGCTACAGAGGAGACGCGGACGTGTGAAGGATGTCCGGCAAACTGCTTCCTGTTTGCCTCCACCGCGTGAGCATGACTGATGGAGTGCTCAGAACCTCGCTGACCCACCACACGATTACATATCTCTGCACTCCCTCGCCACCACGAATTAAACCCCTAATTTAGCCCACAGGTTTTTTTTTTTTTTTCTCTTTTTTTCTCGATCTCGCTGTACCAATCTTTCTCTGTCGATAACAGGAGGTATTCAGGAACAAAGAACATCTTGGTGCAGGAAATTAGCAGGAATATACTGTAGGATTACGCAATCCTAGAGTATATTCCTCTTAATTTCCTGTTTACTTGGGTAAACACGTTTTACGGTGTTTGGATCGTTTATGTGGTGAAGAGATTAAAAGGATAAAACAGGGAGCTACAGATCTACAGAGCCCCGCTGGACGAGATGGTGGTTATTTTTTATAAGCTGGATGTGGCCATGATGTATTTACAATTAATATTTAAGGACAAATGGCAAAATACTGGATATGTCTATGTCTACTTTAAAAAAAAAAATATATATATATATAAAATTGATTTCAAATATATTTTTCTTTTTTTAGAACTAAATCTTAAACAATGTCGGTTTTTTATTTATTTATTTATTTTATTTTTTAAACAGTATTGAAATATTCTTTCCATAGATATTCTTACTACCTTTACTTCATAATGATAATAATATTATTAATAATAACAATAATAATAATAATAATAATAATAATAATGTATGTCTGTAAAGAATTTAAATCAATTAACATTTGATATAATATTATGATCCACTTTCCCATAAACATTTAGATTCTTTTCTCTATCTTTGCACAGACTCCAGTTTTTTTTTTTTCTTTTTTTTAGAAGATAATTACGAATTAACTTTAATTAATGAACTAACTTCAAGCCAATTTAAGCGTTAAACAGAATTAGCAGAATTAACAATTTCCTGGCTGTTTGATGTCATTGTTTGTAAACATCTTAATGGAACATAAATAAATGAACTACTGTATGGGTGTGCAAACTTTTTTTTATGCGCTTGATTTACTACCTGTAATATTTACACCATATTGAAATGCCTAACCCCAGTAATGAACATGGGATTGTGTTTTGTAGGTAAAACAGGTGCAGATTATTGATTGATTGATTGATTGATTGATTGATTGATTGATTTTGCTCAGGAACCAAGCTTTTTTTTTTTTTTTTCCTCCAATAAATTTAATAACAAATCAAATCTAACTGTGAACATGGATCGCCCAACGCTTCAGACCAAACCTGCTTTCATTTCAGCAGCTCCAACCTCAAGGTGTCTTTTGATTGGCAGCCGCCTCCCTGCTAATTACAAACAACTGCATTAGTGGCAGAGAGGCTGATTTGCATGCGTAAACACTAGAGTTGCCATTATCAGCCGTAATAACAGCACGCGCTAATCAGAGGCTAGAGTGTCACTCAGCAAACACGGAGGAAAGAAACATGTCGTCTCTGCTAATGCACAGTACTACTGCATTTTGACTCACTGAAGCTCACGGGTTGACTAACGCTAAAGCAACACGAGCGTGTGGTGTCATGGCATGTGACGTTTTGAGAATATGTAACTGCTGCTTTAATGGCTGAGTGCGTAAAACATCGCCCGGAAAGTTTCAGGCTCTGGCCAGTGTTTGTCTCAGTACCAGTTTCATAATGTTTAATTTAGAACCATATGTGGTGCCACTGGTTTGAAATGAGAGTTTCCTTCTCAGAACTAGTTCCAGGTCAAAGATAAAACTATGAGCTCTCCAAAAACCCAATGAAGATGTAACTATTGTCTTATTTGGGTTCTCCAAGTCTCATCGTCTATACTTCCATATCCTATATACGGGCGAACCTGGAGCCCATCCCAGGGGACATGGGGCACGAGGCGGGGCGGGGTACAACCTGGATGAGGTGCCAATCCATCGCAGTCTCTCACTCTATGGGCAATTTGGAAATGCCAGTTGTATGGCTAATCTGCATGCCTTTGGACTGTTGAAGGAAACCTGGTCACCTGGAGGAAACCCTTCAAGCATGGTTAGAACATGCAAACTGCATGCAAACGTGACGCCGAGACGGGAATCGAAACGGGACTCTGGAGGCGCCTGGCCACCGTACCACCATCCAAAAGACTGTACTTTTCTTTGGATAGTTCTTTGGAAGTAGAGCCTAAAGGCTCCCAGCAGAATTCCATTAAAACCGTTAACCACCTGAAGAACCCTAGAGGAACCCTTTCTTCAAACAGTGTACACTTTGTTCAAATGTAGAATGTAGAAAAACAAAGGATTCTTTGGTGGGAGAACATCTAAATGTCCCACAGCCTTAGAGATAGTTACCTTTTAGTAAGGTCTTTAGTAAAGCAGAGCCCTTGAGGAAACATGTTAGGTAGGGTTTGAATTTGTACTCTTTTTTTATTTTTTATTTGTACAGATGTCTCAGGAGATCAGGTGACATTTCAAGCGTTAGAGTATAACAAGTTCTTACAACAACAAAAAAAAGGTTCCATCTAAGGCTTGTAAAGATTATTCAGTAAGGGTTTTCCTTTTTAAAATTATTATTATATTATTATTATTATTATTAAGAAGCGTTCTGTGTAGGATCCCATATTTTCTATAATCTTAGAGTTAAGCCAAAATAGAAAAAGATACGACGGTTTACTTACGTACCCCTGGGAGTTAATTTTTTCAGAAAGCTTAAACCTTTTTTTTACTCATAGTGATTATTTCATATCAAAACAAACAGACCTCCTCTAGAACTCTCTGGGACAACAGGTTATATAAGCTTACAACAGAAGGTTAACCATCCAGAAACGAATGTAAGAACATTTGAGGCTTACTGTCCCCAAGCAAGGTGGCTCAGTGGCATTGTGGTGGCCGTACACCTTCAGGTTTGGGGTTTGATTCCTTCTTCGAGTCCGTGTGTATGGTGCTTCTGTGCTCAGTTCGTCATCTCCGGGTTCTCTGGTTTCCTCCCACAGTCCAAAAACATGCAGATTAGGCTAACTGACTTTTCCAAGTTGCCTGTAGTGTGTAAGTGAGTGTGCGATGGCAATAGGAAGAAGCCTTCAGAGGAACCAGACTCAACAGACTCAACCCATCCACATGTCGGTGATAACGGATAGCAGGGACTGTTTTGCAGTCATACTGCGCGTGTTAGTCAGGATGTACTGTAGCCTGCCCCGCGCCCCGAGTCCTCTAGGACGAGCTCCAGGCCTCCTGCGACCCTGAACAGGACAAGCGGTACAAAGAATGAGTTGAGTGAGTGTCCATGAGCAAGCAAAGCTCATCAGCATTATTAATACTCTAGTTAAAGTTCCATCTAGGCATATTATAATGATTTGTTGGTTTGTCTCTTTAGTATGGTAGATCGCTTAAGGGTTCAATTCTTTAAGAGTGTCCACAAACTACTGTAGTACTCTGCAGAACACAAAGGGTCAAGTAAAACATGTTCGAAGCCCCGGCCCTAAAGAGTTCCGTATGGTATAACTCTTGAGGAATGCTTTAGGGCTAGGGTTATCACTGGTGCCAGTTTTTTTTTTTTTTTTTTTTTTTTGCATGGATGTTTCACAAAATTAGGTTCTAAAGTCCTTTGAAGCCATTAAGGTGTTGATGAAGCGTTCCAGACACTGTGGGGAAGTTTTGTACCACTTGTATGGGTCTGACGTGACCTGCATCCAGTTACAACATAACGCTTACTGTTGATAGAAAAAAGGAAAATGAGAACGTTTGAAAAAGTAAGAAAGAACGAACGAACAATAAGGAACGTCCAGTGACCCTGGTATTCTATTCCTCTTCAAAAAATTCTCCAGGTAGAAACCTCTTGAGAAAGCCAACAGCTCAGGATGTTGCTTGAGGAGCTGCATTAATGAGCACGTTAAGTAAAATCGAACATAAATGCCAGATGCCGCTTGCACAAAGAAAAAGGCGTTTAAGGTTTTGTTCCTGGAGTGGCTGTCTGTCAATGTCAGACAGACAACCACGAGTCAAGTCCATCAGCGGCAGAACCTTTCAAGCCTTGTATCGCTGAGGTTCCACCGGCTGAACCCTGGCTCCCCGAGCAGATGGTCAGCGGACAACCGCTGGGCTCGGAGGCTGAGAGATGATCGGGTTTGATGTGGTTATGCGCACGTAATTGCTGAAATGAGCCGACAGTCATCAGGGTGTGATTTGTTTAGATGGGACTGAAGAATGGCGAGGAGGATGTGGGGTGGCGTGGGGGGGGGGCAGGGGGGGAGTGCACTTTGGTGGAGGTGGATGGTATACAGGGGGGGTGGAAAGGTGGCAAAAGCAGGCAATAATTGAGCATGTGGGTGTGTGTTTTGCTTTACTGAGGTTCAACTGATGTGTGTGTTTGCCCTTTGTTGTGGGTGTGATTTAATTTACTTGCATCAAAACTAATTTCAGGGAAATGTTTTGAGAAGACCGTTTTTCTTTTCTTTCCCCTCTCCTGTCATTTTTTATTTATTTTTTATTTTTTTTGGTCACGTGGTAGCTATATGCACTCTTCAACCTATTATTCCAGGTTGAAGTCCACGTACATGTCTGTCTGTGTGTCTCTCTGTACAGCAGAACTCTCTGTCTAACGTATTAATACACAGACATCACATTCTGTAAGGTTGAGTATCTGACGCCTTGTTTACACTAAGTTGTACTTCTTTGGTGGCCAGACAAACACACTCGATGTTCGGTAATCGGAGAGCGAATCACAGATGAGAAGCCGGAAAAAGTAGATCGGATAAAGATGAAGTTTTGTCTTAAAACGACTCCGGCGCGTTAAAATCCACTTATACCACTTCAGCCAAAGTGAAAATGTTATCCAATGCCAAAGTCCAGAAGGTCGATTGAAGACGCACCCACAGTTTGACGCATGCTGTAAAAAAAAAAAAAAAAAAAAAACTGTTCATAACTGCCCTTCTATTTAACAATTTGATTTAATTTATGTTGCAGGATTGACTTTAGGCAAACACCTGAGGACTGGCAAAGTTGTATTAAATTCTGTCCAGACAGTTTTGCGTGATGCTGTGACAAAATCTGGCCGGACAGACATACGGACATACAGACAGACAGACAGTTAGACAGAACATTTTCATTGAAAAAGTGAGTTCTGACCAATGTGCACAGACAAAATCTTTCTTTCTTTTCTTTCTTTTTTTTTATTTTTTTTTTACAGATTTTCTGAACAGCACTTAGCTCTTAGCTAGCAAAACAACCACGGAGCTGGCCGTACTAGCAAACACGGGTAAAGAAGACCAATGTTTTGTTACTGTCGCTACAGTAGTCCATGTGTCCGGTCTTAGTGCTAGGTGTTTCGACTAACTTCCTGGCTAATTATTATTTTATATGGGGTGAAGAAAATCAGTAGAAATCTAGCTATTTAGACAAAACATGAGACACGTCAGCTAATGTAGATGCGTACACGCCAGTTCTTATAACTTCGCTAGACTAGCCAACTAGCAGTCTAGCAAATCTGCAACTCAAGATTTACAGTATAGTAATGTATTCATGCTCATGTGTTGCTGTTGCTATAGTAGCAGCTCATTTACGAATAGTTGTGTGGCAGAAGAGCCAGATACGCAGATTTAAAACCTCGTGCTGACATTGATATGGTGGGGTTTTTTTTTCCTTCCTGTAAGGAGATGTATGTTTTCTGGAAGGAGCCTCCAAATCAAATCAAGTCAAGTCAAGTCAAGTCAAGTCAAGTCAAGTAGGCTTTTATTGTCATTCCGACCATATACAGTTAGTACACAGTGAAACGAAACGACCGAGGTGCTACATACATGCAACAACATAAATTCACAACACAAATTTTTACAGTTTTACGTTAGTCTAAAAGAAGAACTATCAAATTTCTATACAAAAAATACACAATAGACAAAGACCAAGTGCAGTTTCAGAGCTTTGTTTAAGAGATTAAGCTGTAACTTACATTTTTCCTGCTTTTTCAAAAACAGTGGAGTTGACACTTTGCAGTTTCTCTGCATTGACACCGAGTGTTTTACTCCTTACTTAATAACTGCAGGGAAGCTAAGAGGCGAGGAATGTCGTTACAAGAGTGAGGTATGTACGTTGGCCTTAGGCTGCTGCCAGTTTAAAGACTCCACTTTATAGTAAATCTGCTGCTTATTCAGCATGCGCAGGTGCACGTCACCCCGTCGTCCTCACCACGTTTGTGGAAACACAGCGTCTGGTTTATAGCAGGTGTCTCTCCTGAGGCCAGTCTCCTGTGTATTAGACACTTAGATGACTCCCTCTCACTCCTTTCATGACCCCTCATCACCCCTCTTTTTTTTTCTTTTTTTTTTTTTTTTTTTTTTTTTTTAGGAGAAAAAAAAAAAAAAGGCGAGACTTGCTCGAGACGTGTCTCTGAATCCCCGTCCGTGTTCTCGATTCTCATTTTGAAGTGTCTCCCTCAGCCTTGGGTAAACATATACCTCCTTTTTTAATTAAAATAAATCTGCTTCCCGTCGATATTTCACAGTCATCAGAGACACGGCTCTGGCAGGAGATACAGAGATACGGTGGCTGGATTTAGAGTGGAGGAATAAAGCAAGAGGGCAGAGATGATGGGGTGATAGTGCTGGGTTTGAGCTGGGGGGTGGTGGAGGTGGTGGTGGGCGTTGGGGGGGTGGGGCGGGGGGGGGTGGTCATTGGGGGTGGTAGGGGTGAGATGATGCTGTCTGTGGTCTATACAGTCTTTTTCTTGCGTAGTGAGGATATTGGGTTGTTTATGGATACGTGGGATTTGTGGCGTTGACACTTTTATCTCAAACCTGTTCGGTACACCCGAGACTTAAATCCTGTTTAAACTTCATTTTCTCTCCAGATCAACTCTGTAGAATAAAGCACAGCCACGTTTACAGCTCGATTTGCCTCTGAGGATGAGTGTATAGGACTGGGACGGATAGAGAACGAAAGAAAGAAAGAAAGAAAGCATAAAAGGAATGACGAAAGATAGGAAGGAAAAAAAAAAGTAAAGGTGTAAAGAAGGAAGGAGTGCGTAGACCGACAAGGACAGGAGGGAGGGAAAGGAGAGTGAGTATTGAAGAATGAATGAACAGAAAGGAAGAAGCGATTGAAGGAGGTAGGAACGGATGGACAGATCAGTGGACAGAATGGAGAAAGGGAGGAAGGAAACAAGAAAGAAAGGGAAGAGCGATAAAGCAAATGTTTGGGCAGATGGACGGACAGATCTGAGGGAGGAAGGAAAGAAGATAGGAAGGGATGATGAAGGGAAGTGTGAGTGCTGAAAGAATGAAGGCAAGGAGGGCAGCAGGAAGATTGGAATTGATTGTAGGGGTGAAGGGGAAGGAATGATTAGGAAGTTATAAAGGAGGGATGGACGGGATGTGTTAAGAATGAAGAAGGAGTGAGAAGGATGGAGCGAGTAGGTAGGGAAGAAAAAAGAAAGAAGTAAGAAAGGTAATAAAGAAGAGGAGAAAGGTATAAAAAGAATGGAAAAGAATGGATGGATAAACAGATAAAAAAAAACAGAGGGAGCGCAGAAGAAAGGGATTCAAGAAAGGCGGAGGGACGCTTGGACAAATGGACGGGCAAGACAAAAGGAGGAAGGAAAAAAGGAAGGAAAGGAAGCGCTGAGGAAAGATGAAAGGAAGTGATGATGCGAAATGACAGTAACTCTAGTTCAGAAGTTCTTTTATTAGTTCCCTTTGATCTTATCCTTAATTGATCTGAAAAGGTTACTTAGAAGCTCTACTGTAATAAAAGTCCTGCATTTACAGTATATGTAATATTTAGTACAGTACTGTGTGATCTGTTGTTTTGAATTGCGCAGGTAAATATCAGACATGGACAGAATTAAAATGTCACTGTGCTCATATTAACTGGAAGAAGAAGAAGAAGAAGAAGCCGGGGGGAGGGTGGGTGGTGGTGGGGGTGGGGGGGTGTTGGGTGGAGGCAGAGATTTTTTGCTGTTTGTTTTAAGCGGGCAGACGGCAAATCGAGTCCCCGCTCTGAAATTTACCGCTCTCCGTCCTGCCCCCACGGCTCACTACTGCTGCAGACAACAAAAGAATAAATCATTTAATAAATGTGCATCCCTCAGACATACATCTGAATATCAAGACAAATCGTGTTATTTCTTTATTTTCCCGGCGTCTGCAGATACCGCCGAGCTGGAAGTACTGCAGCGGCAAATCTTCAGGTTCAGCAAGAAGCCAGACAAACAATGGAAATAAGGAAGGAAAGAAAGAGTGAAAGGGTGAAAGAATAAGAAATAATCAGTGGGGAAAGGAAGCAAGTGGACAAGGAAGGAAAGAAAGGACTGGGGCAAAGAAAAGAAAGAAGTCATGAAGGGTGAAGGAAGGAAGGAAGGAAAGAAGGAAGGGAGGAAGAAGGGGATAATGGAAAGAAGAAGTCAAGGAAGGAAAAAGGGACGAAGGAAGGAAGAAGGACGGGGTAAAAGAGGGATGAAAGGAGAAAATAAGACGAGTGGAAGGCAGAAGTGATGGAAAGGAAGGAAGGAGAATAAGGAAGTAAGTAGTGAGGAATAAATGAGTGATGGATTAGGAAGAAAGGATGGAGCGACGGTGTAGGATGGAGGGAGTGAGGGGAAAACGAAATGAGTGGAGAAGAAGAAAAGATGGAGCGAGTGAGGGGCAGAAGAAGGAACTCTGAGGTTTCCAGTGGCTCAGGGCTGATGGAGGAATGGATGGAAGGAAGGTGGGGTGAATATGGGAAAGAAAGAGTGAAGGGTGAAAGAAGGAAGGAGTGAGGGAGGAATGAAAAAATGTCTGCACCATACTCTATATTGCTGTAGTTCTCAACAACAATATACACACACACACACACACACACACACACACACACACACACACACACACACACACTGTTGGGGAAGATTGCGTTCGAGATGTACTGTATTCCTGCTTCTCTGTTATACTGAGCTCCAGTTGCTTCCCACTAGACTTTGAAATGTTTCTGCGGGAGCTTTGGTGAGGATCAGGTGTTGGTGTCGGGGTGTTGAAGAGACTCCGGAGGTTGAAGTTCATCCTGACTGTGATGGTTCAGTGAGGTCGAGTTCAGTCGGAGCTCCTTACAGGACGTCCAGACCAGCCTTCAAACATCATGTCATGTGCTTTTGGGGAAGAACAGCATAACACCAGGCTGAAGGTCAGGGGTGCACATAGTTTTGGCCATAAAGTGTTTGTCAATAATCGGTATTTCGAGTGTTACATCATGGTTTGTGAGAGCTGTAGGTATTTAGTCCGGTGCTTTGAACTGCATGTTTTCGTCTTTGATGTTGAGACATCACTTGAACGAAGGATATTCCAGCAAAGAGCGGCGCGGAGAGGAAGTCATGCCCGACGCGGCGCCCGGCGATGTCTGTACAGGCTCAGCCGTGACTTCTGAGCAAGCGCGACTTATTTGATGATTCTTCAGCTTCTCTTTAATCAGCTTCTCAGCCTTTGATTCGCTCGTGTTTCAGTGTAGGTTCACAAGCTTGGCTCGGAGCAGCACGCTTTCATTTACAAAGCTTGTTGCCTTTGTGTGTGTGTGTGTGTGTGTGTGTGTGAGTGCGTGTGTGCGCATGTATGTATGTGTTGCATAAAATCAGCAGCTGTTATGTAAAATGTAAAACATTTATGATGAGAGGAAAAAATGGGATTGAAAGCATTTAGCTTCGCGCTTTCGTCTGTGCAAAGGAGTTTCTCATTTGGACCAAAGTGCTTTATTCCTCTTACACCACAGCAACTTACTGTACCAACCAGTACTTCTCCTCTGTAACTAAATAACTGCACATTGTACTGTTTATCCATTTAATGTTCTGAAACTCCCTCGAAACAAGTCTGCTCCTGTTCTCTTACTTTATAGCGGCTATAAACAGTCGGTCCTGATCCAGCCTGTCATCTTTTCTCTTTCTTTTGAAGTTAATAAGCTGAAACAAAAGAGTTTGAGAAACACAAAGCACCTGAACAGGTATGGACTTGATGCAGAGTGTTGACACTGGCGACTCCTTCCAAAAACCTTATGGAAATGTTTTTCCAATGGAAAACTTACAGTGTATTAAATACCATATCAGTGATTATTATAAAGAGAAGAAATGTGCATTTACTTTATTTAAAAAAACGTTGACTTGTTTTTTGATGATATAGCAGCTATAAATGTGCATCACCCCCCCTTCCCCCGCCAAAAACCCTACCCCCCGCCCATTACATTTCTTTCTTTCTAAATAATAATATTTTCCGGACAATACCTGCTTATACAGTATCCAGCATTCAAAGTTTGTTTTCTGCATTGCGTATTTGTTTCTACTTTATACTGTATAACAGTGTAAACAGTGTAGTTTTCCATTTCATAGCATTATCTATTCTATTGCTACTGCACATAATCACTGCATGGCCTTGTTGTGTAATATTTACTACAGTATATACGCACTACCAAAAGTCAAAAGTTTGGACACGCCTTCTAATTCCGTGGTCTTTTTTCCTGATATGAATTTTTATTTTATTTATTTATTTTTTTTACCTGGGTGTAAACCAATACTGAAGCCTTTTATCCAAATTACACACAATAATCTCCTCTGAACAGTTGATATTGAGACGTATATATCTGCTACTTCTGCTCTGTAAAGCTTCAAAACGCCTCTAATCTGAGGTGCTGCTTGTTAATTGGTGATTCATGAGGCTGTTATCTATCTATCCGCATTGCTTGTCTCGTCATTGCTGTATATCTGTCTATCTAAGCTCTAAATACCCTAACACATACTGCAGACTTAAACACACTGTTATTATTCTCGCTCGTGCTCCTTGATGGTCTTAGTGTTTAAATGAACGCCACATTGAGCTTGTGTAACTTCTCAGGTGAACCATTGGGAGGCGCTAATGGCTCACTACAGGCAGTGCAGAGTCGCACTCCAGTCCCTCTCTGTCTCTCTGCTCTTCCCATCCATCAGTTTTACATCAACCCCTCAGTTTTACACGATGACTTCTTGTCAGTCACGATATAAACAATGCAACCTTGAGCATCGCGGTTTCCTCCGTCGCTCAGGAGGCAGTGAGGATAAATCTGTTTTGTTTAGGATTCCTAGCCCACCTCACCTCATCCCACCCAACCCATCACCACCACCACCACCACCACGACAAACAGCAGAAACAACACCTGTACTGTAGTCTACTCTACTGTACTGTGCTGCCTTTTGTCTTAGAGATTTGCTCCGGAAGTCAGGAAATGAGTCGCGTAATGCGCAGCTCCATGGGTTGGGTTGTTTTGCGCAGGAACACCGCGGGCCATTTCAGCGCACATGACTAATGATGGAGTCACTTCTCAGCAGCTTTACACAATTTAATGAAGGGAAATTGCTAAATGCACAAGGCCTGGATGGGAGTGCTGGGCTGAGGACGTCCTGGAACACTGGAGACGGTGGGGGAAACATTTTCTGCACCCCCCTCCTTAGTGCATGTAATAAAATGTGCATAAAAAACACACACACA
>QNUK01000169.1:517500-550000 GCA_013621035.1 Clarias magur | reverse complement strand
CCCGTCTCACCCGGAGATGACGAGCTGAAGGACGCCGGGAGACTTGTATACCCCGGTGAGATGATCTCAGTGCGGCATGCCGCTCCGCTGGTGCCCGAGGCTTCAGTTCAGCTCATTCAGGAGAAACCCGAACCCACCCTGCTGCGTTTTTGTAGAGGAGAGAGACAGAGTGTGTGTGTGTGTGTGTGTGTGTGTGTGTGTGTGAGAGCGGGAAGAATAAACAGCACACCAGTGACAGGCAAGGGAAGATGAGCATCGTGGCTCAGACGTTAATACCGCAGGGCTGTTGTGTTCTGGATTCTGATTGGTCTGAGGGGGTTGATTAATTTTCTATAACGGCAGCTCTGACAGTAGTGCTATTTCTTTTGTATGGAATTCGTCATACTCTTAAATGTGACTTCATGGTAAGAATTAGTGTGTCTCTGGTTGAGTCACTGCCAAAGCTGGTACAAATCAAACAAGAAAACAACTATTGACACAGTATTTGGTGCACTATTTGTGTTTAAATACGATTACTGTAGTTTCTCATCTGAATGCTGGACAGGCCACACCCATATGACCTGAACTACAGTACAAGCCCTAGTACAGTATATTCAACTTTTCTTTTAGCTTCTTCCGTCATGGGGCCGCCATGCAATCTGCACACAACTTGGCACAAGTGTTTACACTGGATGCACTTTTATATGCAACCCTCCCATTTTTCTAACTAGGCTTGGGACCAACACTGGCCAGGTAGTATGGGGTGTGTTAAACCCTGACAGCGGGGCTAGAACCCGGATCATCAGATCCCCAAACCTAACAACCTAGCGCCTTAGCCACCCGAGGCTCCACTCCCTTACAAGTGGTAGTATATTTAAACAAAACAAAAAAAACAACAACAACATGAGTGTCCTTGTTCAAGGATTTCATGTTTATGAGTTGCATCAAGGATCAAGGTCAATGAACAGCACACAAACACATACACACACACACACACAGACGCGCGCCAAGCATTTGACATTAGCGATTGAATGAACGAGCTTAGCGTAATTGAGAGCGAGCCAGAATTAAAGTGTGGGTTAGTGCTGAGGTCGCGGCGTAAGAGCCACATCAAGCCTCACTCCAGCCAGATTGTTCCGCGTTTGAATGTTGGCCAGGCTGTTGAGCATCGCTGCTGTAATCGTGGCTCGTTTTCACAGAGGACAGGCTCGTGATAATGACAAGCGCTCTTCTCAATCCTTTAGGCAGACACACTGGAGTCGAACTATGGATGTTGTGTGTGTGGGTGTGTGTGTGTGTGTCAGGACTGTTTAGTCATCTGATTAAAAGGCTCTCCAAAAGGGCATGAAAGAACTCGAAGTGGTTGAACTCAAAGACACAGAAGAAGAAGAGAGGAAGAGAGAGGACAGTAGATAATGATGGTTAAAGTGTAAGGTCAGTGTGTGCTCCTCGTCTCTGACTCTTATCTCTCGGCTCTTGTTGTCCGTCCAGACTAAGAGGGAGCGAAGTTCCCAGCAGGGCCGGGCTCGTTCCGTCTCATTAAACCAACTCGCTTTGCTTGTTTTTTTTGTTGTTTTTTTTTCCAGAGGCTAACGGCACCATCTTCCTTTGGCATAAAGACAAAAAAAACTCTCATAATGGATACCCGCTAATACCATGCTGTAAAAACGCTTTACAAGAATGCACGCGTGGTTAATGCGGTTTTATCACGGTTATTTCAGGAGATGACGGAGTCGCTTCGATGGTGCGCGCTCAATGGCGGCCAACGCAGCTGTGGATTTGAGTGACATTTAAAGCTTAGCTATTGTTGGTTAAATTTATGGCCAAGCTCAGCAATGCCCCCAGGTGCAGTCCTTTCTGCACCGGACGAAAATGTCAAACGCAGCTCCCAGAGCCGTGATAGGCTTATTCAGAGAGAAAAGCCAAGACGAGCAAGGCGGGCGCGAGCGAGCGAGCGAGCGAGCGAGCAAGCCATTTTCAAGCGCGTTAGCTTTGCTTGGCTGGCACTCAGTCAAGCAAACCAGTGACATTTCCTACACAGAGACGCTAATGCCTCATTACAGAAGCCCAGGCGCTGAGTGAGGAAAGACGGACTGGACCTGTAGCTAAGCAGTTATTATTGGTCATTATTTATAACTAATGCATGGTCTGTGAAAAGTTTGCACTATTCGTAGCCTTCTCATTAAGCCGCCGTGTTTGGATTCTGACACTTGCTTTTGGCAAACACTGCTCTAATAAGGTTTTTTCCAGTGGATAGTTTGGTTCGGTGTAATATTATTTAAACTAATTCCTTATTCGAGCACCTTTGGTATGCGAGTGCCGCTGAATATTAGTTTTAGTGTTTGTCCGTGTCTGTGTGTGGTTCTTCCTGATAAATGCCACTGGGCAAATCTTTGATTCTGTATTGCCCTTAGGTGTGGAAAAGTGTGTGTATGTGTGTTTGTGAATGTTCATGGTGTGAAGCTCTGCCATGGACAGGGTGTATTCCCAGTGCCCAGGGTTCGAGAATTCTGCTATGAGGATAATGTATTATTGAAGATTCACATTTTTTTGGTTTGCACAAATTTTAAATTGCCTCTTATTAATATTCAATTACAAGTCACATGTTTTTTTTTATTTTTTTTTTTACAAATCCTAGTTAGGAAGCCAGCATCAGAGTGCAGGGTCAGCCATGATACAGCGCTCCTTAGAGCAGAGAGGGCTAAGGGCCTTGCTCAAGGGCCCGACAGTGGCAGCTTGGCAGTGCTACGTCTCAAACCCCGACCTTGCGATCAGAAACCATACTGCCTTAACCATTTGACCCACCACTGCCCCTTATTATTAGCTATTCTTTAGTCTTCTTAATGATCTCGATATTAAACATCATTTTTGCAGTAATGCAGTTAAGCAGCACAAAGTAAGTCTTGAGAGTTGTCAGATGTAACACAGATATAAGAAAAGGAAGATTTTGTTCTTTTCTGGGATTCAATTCCAGGTGTGGTTTAATTTATATCGTTAAAAGTGATTCGAACTCCGAATTGAAAGTGAGTCAACTTATAGAACCATTTTGGTTCCGATTCAGATTCTGCAAACGCATACTAGGGGGTGTTAAATTCACTTTTGATTGCACATCAAAATACTCTCAAAACACAGTTCTGAGAGTAAAAACTCCCTTTATTTCTCTATATAATCCCCTGCAACACTAATGCACTTATCCCAGTGTTTCACTAGTTCACTAGCACCTTTTGTGGCGCTAAGCCTCGTCACTCTAAATGTCAATCAGTTGTACGCCGTCATTCATCAGAAATTTCACCAAGTCCCGGTGTGACTTGAACTCCCCTCCTGCGTTCTGTACAGTATATACGCATTCCCTCCGGTGTGTTTCAGTGAGATCCGCAAAGAACCCACTTCTCACTCAACCTTGATGTGCTGAACAGGCGTCCTATAGAGTAGAAACGTATGTTTAAAATGATTGTTTAGGTTTCTAAATTAGAAAGCACAGCCGTCTCTCTTTCATCTGTGTGTGAGTGTGTGTGTAGCCGTCGGTTGCTGTGTTTGGATACGTGCATAGGGGAGGAATGTGGGGCCACCGAAGCCTCCACCTGAGAGAGAGAGAATACGTAAAAAAGGACACGGTGCCCTGCCCCCACTGACGACGTTAATACCACAGCGTTCAGTCCCTCAGTGACTACACACACCTGTACAAACACCTGGGTTGAGTTGAAGAGTGAGCTGTGGGTATGCACGCAAAATACACACACACACACACACATACACATTACACGCATACAAGCATGTTAAGATTTGTTTGATTTGAATAAGCTTTTGACGTGCATATTTACTTTCAATGATTACCTTTTCAATACCTGATACACAGTAGCTTCTCTGGGAAAGTGATTTTTTTTTTCTTTTCCCAATTTCAAAGTAGGTGATGTCATTCAGTCATGTTGGGATTTTCTCCATTCATTCAGTGAATACTTTTTGTGACAACGAATCAGCAAACTGCATTTGGCTTTAGATTTAGATTATGCTCGGACATCTGAGGAAAAATCTAAACAATAACAGAAGCTAAAATTGTAAAAGCTCAAACTAAAGCCTATTAAACTATAAAAAAATAAAAATAAAAAATGAGGAAGAAACATTGATACTGTAGGACCCAAACCTCAGATCTTGTAAGGAGGGTAGATTAACAGAAGCATGTTACAGGATTACGATTAAAGGTTCTGTGTGGAAGCGTCAGGGAAAACTAGCATGCTACTTTCAAAAGGGAAATTCCTAACTAGTCCTGAAACAATTCAAGTATGGACAAAGGACCGGTTTATTAACCACCCCACCAGACATGTAGCACATGACCTTTTCCTGAATAGTAAAAAAAAAAAAAAAACTCCCCTTAGATCGAAACTTCTCAAAACACACACTCAAACACAAACGAGTGCTACTGTTTATGCAAATGATTGCTTAAACAGTATCAAGTTGTTCAATCTTTTACACTGACTATACGGCTGTCATTACAGCTAGCAAAAGTCAAACTTAACTCTGTTTGAAATGCTGTGGCATGACCTTAGACAGGCCATTCATGCTCGAAAACCCAACAATTAGGCCAAAGTAAAACCATTTTGAAAAGAAGAGTGGGTCAAAATTCGTCCACAGTGATGCGAAAGACGCATTGCCAGTTATCGTAAGCACTTGATTGCAAGGATGGCATAATCAGCTATTAGATTAAGGGGGCAAATACTTTTTCACATAAGGCCAGGTAGGTTTGGACTGTTTTTCTCCCCTTAATAAATAAAATTAAAATTTCAAACTGCAAGTAAATAAATAAATAAAAATCAGTTAGCAAATAATTTTTCACAGAACTGTAACATTTGGCTTTCTTTCTCATATCTCATAACATGTAAAAGAGATTACTTGAGTCTGGCTAGCATGTTTCTTTTCTTTTTCATGTGTAATCATGAGGTGATTGTGTGTTGTGCTAGTGTGAGGTAACTGTTGTGCTAGCATGTTTCTTTTCTTTTTCATGTGTAATCATGAGGTGATTGTGTGTTGTGCTAGTGTGAGGTAACTGTTGTGCTAGCATGAGGTGATTGTGTGTTGTGCTAGTGTGAGGTAACTGTTGTGCTAGCATGAGGTGATTGTGTGCTGTGCTAGCGTGAGGTAACTGTTGTGCTAGCATGAGGTGATTGTGTGTTGTGCTAGCGTGAGGTAACTGTTGTGCTAGCATGAGGTGATTGTGTGCTAGCATGAGGTGATTGTGTGCTAGCATGAGGTGATTGTGTGCTAGCATGAGGTGATTGTGTGTTGTGCTAGTGTGAGGTAACTGTTGTGCTAGCATGAGGTGATTGTGTGTTGTGCTAGTGTGAGGTAACTGTTGTGCTAGCATGAGGTGATTGTGTGTTGTGCTAGCGTGAGGTAACTGTTGTGCTAGCATGAGGTGATTGTGTGTTGTGCTAGCGTGAGGTGACTGTTGTGCTAGCATGAGGTGATTGTGTGTTGTGCTAGTGTGAGGTAACTGTTGTGCTAGCATGAGGTGATTGTGTGCTGTGCTAGCGTGAGGTAACTGTTGTGCTACCATGAGGTGATTGTGTGTTGTGCTAGTGTGAGGTAACTGTTGTGCTAGCATGAGGTGATTGTGTGCTAGCATGAGGTGATTGTGTCCTAGCATGAGGTGATTGTGTGTTGTGCTAGCGTGAGGTGACTGTTGTGCTAGCATGAGGTGATTGTGTGTTGTGCTAGCGTGAGGTAACTGTTGTGCTAGCATGAGGTGATTGTGTGTTGTGCTAGCGTGAAGTAACTGTTGTGCTAGCATGAGCTGATTGTGTGCTGTGCTAGCGTGAGGTAACTGTTGTGCTAGCATGAGGTGATTGTGTGCTGTGCTAGCGTGAGGTAACTGTTGTGCTAGCATGAGGTGATTGTGTGTTGTGCTAGTGTGAGGTAACTGTTGTGCTAGCATGAGGTGATTGTGTGCTGTGCTAGCATGAGGTAACTGTTGTGCTAGCATGAGGTGATTGTGTGTTGTGTTAGCGTGAGGTGATTGTGTGCTGTGCTAGCGTGAGGTAACTGTTGTGCTAGCATGAGGTGATTGTGTGCTGTGCTAGCGTGAGGTAACTGTTGTGCTAGCATGAGGTGATTGTGTGTTGTGCTAGCGTGAGGTAACTGTTGTGCTAGCATGAGGTGATTGTGTGCTAGCATGAGGTGATTGTGTGCTAGCATGAGGTGATTGTGTGCTAGCATGAGGTGATTGTGTGTTGTGCTAGTGTGAGGTAACTGTTGTGCTAGCATGAGGTGATTGTGTGTTGTGCTAGTGTGAGGTAACTGTTGTGCTAGCATGAGGTGATTGTGTGTTGTGCTAGTGTGAGGTAACTGGTGCTAGCTGTGCATGAGGTGCACTAGAGGTGATTGTGTGTTGTGCTAGCTAGGTGAGGTAACTGTAAGCTGTGTGCTAGCTGAGCTATGAGGTTGTTGTGTGATTGTGCTAGCGTGAGGTACTGTTGTGCTAGCATGAGGTGATTGTGTGTTGTGCTAGTGTGAGGTAAAGCTGTTGTGCTAGCATGCTACCATGAGGTGATTGTGTGTTGTGCTAGTGTGAGGTAACTGTTGTGCTAGCATGAGGTGATTGTGTGCTAGCATGAGGTGATTGTGTCCTAGCATGAGGTGATTGTGTGTTGTGCTAGCGTGAGGTGACTGTTGTGCTAGCATGAGGTGATTGTGTGTTGTGCTAGCGTGAGGTAACTGTTGTGCTAGCATGAGGTGATTGTGTGTTGTGCTAGCGTGAAGTAACTGTTGTGCTAGCATGAGGTGATTGTGTGCTGTGCTAGCGTGAGGTAACTGTTGTGCTAGCATGAGGTGATTGTGTGCTGTGCTAGCGTGAGGTAACTGTTGTGCTAGCATGAGGTGATTGTGTGTTGTGCTAGTGTGAGGTAACTGTTGTGCTAGCATGAGGTGATTGTGTGCTGTGCTAGCATGAGGTAACTGTTGTGCTAGCATGAGGTGATTGTGTGTTGTGCTAGCGTGAGGTGATTGTGTGCTGTGCTAGCGTGAGGTAACTGTTGTGCTAGCATGAGGTGATTGTGTGCTGTGCTAGCGTGAGGTAACTGTTGTGCTAGCATGAGGTGATTGTGTGTTGTGCTAGCGTGAGGTAACTGTTGTGCTAGCATGAGGTGATTGTGTGCTAGCATGAGGTGATTGTGTGCTAGCATGAGGTGATTGTGTGCTAGCATGAGGTGATTGTGTGTTGTGCTAGTGTGAGGTAACTGTTGTGCTAGCATGAGGTGATTGTGTGTTGTGCTAGTGTGAGGTAACTGTTGTGCTAGCATGAGGTGATTGTGTGTTGTGCTAGTGTGAGGTAACTGTTGTGCTAGCATGAGGTGATTGTGTGTTGTGCTAGCATGAGGTGACTGATGTACTAGCACAAGGTGATTGTTGTACTAGCATAAGGTGATGCATGAGGTGATTGTGTGTTGTGCTAGCATGAGGTGACTGTTGTACTAGCGTAAGGTGATCGTTGTACTAGCATGAGGTGACTGTGTACAAGGTGGTATCAAAAAGTTGTGATTAGCTCTGAAAAAGTAAGTACTTTTTTAAAAATCTATGTTTACACACAATTGCCGTCAGGATGGTCCCCTTACACAGCAATACAGCGCTTCCTGTCACTCCTGAAATATCTTTCACAATTTTCGGGGGTTGTGCTCATTGAATGTTTTCCTGATGTACACAGGACGATGTCTTTTGGCACACTGATGAAGGTCGGTGCTCCCTGTGACTGTGCGTGCAGCCTTCTGTTGCCATCGGTTGGCGAGTTATAAAACTAGTCTTGAAACTTTTTGATTCCGCCTCTTGTTGTGCAAACATGAGGTGACTGTGTGATGTTTCTATGTTATAGTCATTTCTGTCTCGTCTCTTTTTACCGCGTCAGTCATTTGAATTTGTCGTTTTACCACATAACAACTAATTTGCATAGGACTGAGAGGAAAAAAAACAAATCAAATGCGGGATGTCATGTTATTGCTTGCCGTGCGCACAGAAAATGTAAATCGTTCGCCAGTGTGTATGCGGGATAAGTTCTACTGTAGAAGTCAGAAGTCTATATCTAAGATATTATTTTTCCTCAGGTTGTTGAAGCCATCTTGTCCTCCAGGCAACTATAAATAAAAAATGAGCAGCCTGAACATGAAATCTCACCCCTGCTGCTTACAAATTTGTGTTAGTTTTTCAAAACCTGGTCCTTAGTCCTGAATCAGACACACACACACACACACACACATGCTGTCCTCGGCTGACCCGAGCCAGACTCTCTGCCTGAAGTAAAGATACAAAAGAAACCAGCGGGAGATAAATGTAAAGGCCAATTTCTCCAGGCTTAGATAGTGTTGGTGAGATAGCAGCCCGGCCTTATCTCGCTCTTCACGTGGCGTGCTACCAGCTCGGGTTCACGGAGGCAGTGAATTACACGCGCCTCGCTCGGCTCCCTGCCTCAGTTCGCCCTCTGGTTGGTTCTGTCTGAGCGGCCTTGAGATACGGAGGATCTGTGTCAAGGCTGAGTGACTCACCATAACACAAACAGGATAGAGTGCACACAGCAGAGTTATCATCGGGTTCATTTAGTGTGTGTAAACAAAGCTGTCTCTGATGTTTTTTGTTCTTTCTGCTTTGCCTCATTTAGGTCGAGCTAGAAGCACTAAAAACGTACAGAAATAGCAGGAACGTTGTTCCTGAAGTCCTCGAACTGAGATCACTCAAAAGCCGAGAACACACATTTTTGCAGTTAATGACCTGACCTGAAAGGAGGTGTTTAGCACTGTATTCATTCATGAATTTTTTCTAAGCACTTTATTTTACGTTTCGTGCTAGGGACAAGGCGGGAATATAGCCTCGACGGTGTGCCAGACCATCACGTATCACCGAGCACACACACTTTCACACATTTACACTCCCCAGCGGGCAATTTTTGCATCGCCAGTCCGCCTGCTGATTCAGCTCAGAACTTCAGAAAGAAACCTGAGCTCAGGATTGTAATGCACAGTGATTAGCAGTGCTACATAAAAGCAACGACTCGTTTAGTTTTACAAGCTTACATAGTAGAATAAATCCTTAATGTCACTGGTGATTTCTTTCTTGGAGGACCTATCACCTTCTAATAATGGTGTAACTTTACATTTCTAAACCAGTTATGTTCATAGCGAGTGCACTTTGAGTGCTAGCAAGCAAGTAACTCTGCTAATATGCTTTAAGTCCAGTGCTAACACCGGGTGATTTAGGATAACTGCCTCTGGTTGACAATGGAACCCGATTCACAGTTTATTTCTTTGAAATCGCATCGCAATCAACAATTTTATGACCTTCAATCTCTGATAATAGCACATCCTCCGAGCGCAACGCCGTACGCTTTCACCTCTGGCACGATTGATGATTTCGAGCCGTAAAAGTAGTCTGGGGTTTAAACTAGTTTATAGCGTGAGTTAAAGCTCAAAGAATTGATTGCATTCTCATTTCCATTCCATTAGTGCATTAAGGGTTGGGGCATGATGATAACCTACGTCAATATCACACATTTCAGTATTGATTGCTTGCATCGAATGAGAGTGGATGCATGCTAGTATCAAGAACGCATGCATTAGCTTAGACGATTTAGCAGCTGTAACGGGGTTAACTAGCGCGGTCCAGAATGGAGCCAGGAGGAATGTTAAAGTAGATGAAGGTTGAGAGTAGAATATCCCATATCATCTTCTGACTCCTTATCTTCTGACTTCTGGCTAGTCAGTCTCACCACTTTAGCTCACATTTTGCTTTAGCAAATAAAGTTTGTTTGAAAAAAAAAAAAATCACGTGTTTGGTTTTCCCAAGCCAAAGTCCATGGGTAGTTTGGTGAGTTCATAAGGTTGAGGTTTGGATCTTGTTACATCCCTATAGATAGGATTTGTCATGATTTACATTCAATCGAATGCTTCTTTGAGGAATTACTAATCAGTTTAATGACAAGACACTAAAGGTAAATCAAGTAAAAAAAAAAAATCAAGCTTCATTAATAGAGCTGTGCGTTAAATATAGACTGTCGATTCAAATTGATTATTGTTGATTATGATTTATTTTTTATTGTGATTTTCAAACTGATTCGATTCAGCTGTTACGTCCCAGTCTAGGGTTGGGCCGTACAGCAAACGATTGGTTCGGGGTTCTATTTTAAACTGTTTGGTGAATGTGGAACAAAGTGGTGTAAGATAACAAAAACTAGACAAATGCGTTAATTCACAACCAAGTGAGGTTTGTATTGCTTTACAAACAGCAAATGCTAATAAAGACACAAACACAACACCAGGATATAAAAAAAATAATAAAACAAAATAATAAACAAAAAAGGTATCTGTATTTTAGCAGCTAGCTTACCTAGCAAACAAAACCCAAACAAAAATACAGATGCCTTCCCTATCTCCCTAAACCTAAAACAGTGAACAAAAACACTTTCCCCCAAAATAATGGGCAGCCACACCCCTACTACCGGTGAGTGCACAAACATACAGTGCAGTGACAAACTTGCCAGTTTTCTATTCCACACTCCGGTCCTGTAGGTGTCAGTGTTGCACCAAACGCTCATGCATTTCAAAAGAAGAAGTAGAAAAAGCGATAATCTCGCAAAATAGAAGTATTTGCAAGTGATGGACTAAGACAGGGGTGGCCAGGTTCGGTCCTAGAGAGCCGCAATCCTGCAGAGTTCAGCTCCAGCCCTAATCAAACACAGCTGAACAAGCTAATCAAGGTCTTGAGGACTACTAAGGCTACTGGCAGGAGAGTTTTTTTTTTTTCAGGGCTGGAGCTGAACTCTGCAGGATTGCGGCTCTCTAGGACCGAACCTGGCCACCCCTGGACTAAGAGGTTTTTGTTGTTGTTTCTGTTGCAAAATGAAACCTATACCTAAATACTGTGTGAATTGATTCAGAATAAAAAACCCAACGAAGCGGCGACCCGATACAAACACCGAAAGATTGATTCATCGGAATAGTCGTGTAGTAAACCACATGGCTATTCATCACATGATTGCTGATATTATTACACATTTCCTCATCCTCAGTATATAAAAAGGAATGTTTATTTATGAAAATCAGGCTTTGTCTAATTAAATATGCCTAATTAATAAAGCAAAGGATAGACTCTTTGGACAAATTCAAATATTTGTTTCCGTCTGAGCACGCTCTCTGTAGAAATGATTTCTTCGGTACAGTCATTTCCTTTTTTTAAAATATTTAATCACGAAAATACCAGCTGTAAAAATCAAAAGGAAATCCAGTGATCAGCAATTTCTCTGTAATGTAAACATTTCCGCAGGAATATACTATAAAGAAATGTCTATACTAGAAAGATTTTATCTTAAAAATGGTCTTGGCAATTGACATGTTCATGCAGTTGCCACTTTAATAGGAACACCCTTTACACACGTTGGTTTCTGCAATTATCCTCTCTGTCCATCATGTAATAGCATCAGTTCACGCTGTGAAAAAGAGCTGGGGATTTTTTTTTCCTTTTCATTCTCGAAGCCTGAGATTTGTTCTTTGCTGCTGATCGGAACTCGACGTGTTGTTCCGAAGGTTTGCTGTGTTTTGAGATGCTTGGAATGATGTGTGAATACACCGCTTGTCGCTTGCTTGTCAAATGTCTGTTGTTAAGCGCACTATATGCACGAGTTGATGCTCTCTTTGTGCTTGAAGGAATGGAAGCCGTAATGGAGCTGGAAAAATCATTCATAATGGTTCAAATGGTGGAAATTAAGCCACGGTTTGGATTTTTGGTATTTGCATTTTCATATTGGTGAGATCTGTGCTTGGTGTGTTTGTTTGTAGTAAACAGCAGTGACTATGTCTTCTTCTTCTTCTTCTTCTTCTTCTTCTTCTTCTTCCTTGTTGTTAACGGTTGGTTGGAATCCAGTAAGTTACATTACCGCCAACTGTAGGTCTCATCCGTCCTCATGTTCCTGGCATCTTAAAGCCGATTGTCCACTCCAGTCTTAATTAAAAAAAAAAAAAAGTGTTCTGTGTCTTGGACTTTTTGTCTGCTGTTATCCAGCACTTCCACACACTCTATCGTCTCTTCATGTTCCCTCTTAGTACCGCTGTAAGTTGCCTTACCGCCACCTATAGAGCTCACTCTCTCCCTCAGTTTACTGTAACTGTCACTTTAAAGACAGAGTTTCCAGTCTATCCTCACTCACTCACTCACTCACTCATCATCTGTACCGCTTAATCCTGTATTCAGGGACACGGGGGACCTGGAGCCTATCCCAGGAGACTTAGGGCACATGGCAGGGTACACCCTGGACAGGGTGCCAATCAATCGCAGGGCACCAGTCTATCGTTTTTTTTTTTTTTTCCATACATTTTTAAAAAAAATGCTTACTTTCCCAGATCGATCAATGACTCTCCATTCTCAAAGGACTGTGTCTCGGTGAAACCACCACAGTGTACCTGTGCCAACACCCTGTGTCCTGAATCAGACGTCCTATAAAGTAGAAATCCCATTGGTCCATCGTGCATGATTTGCCTTACATAGGCAGCGTCTTGGGCGGTTGATTAAAACTGTGCCCCAAGCGTTTGTGGTAGGTTAATCCTACCCGGCATCCAGGGATCACTGCGGTCCTGTCGGCTTTGAGGTGAGCCGCGCGGCCAGCGCATTGACATGAGCGATCGGTCCGCAAAACCCGAGTCTCCTCACAACCCCTTCAATTATCCGTTTATCTTTCAACGCAGCCTAACATGCCCACCTTAATGACTCCTTGGGTTTTTTTTTGTTTTTTGTTTTTTTTTCCTTCCATAACCCCAGTCAACCCCCCCCCCCCCCCAACCTCCTCCCTCCCTTTTCTGCCCTCCTCTCATTTCCCAGCGCAATAAAGGCCGTATTTATTTTTCTCTCTATTCAATTTGCCTGGCTCCAGGGCCATGTGGGTGAAGACTAAAGAGATTACAATACAGGAGGAGGAATCAATCGCTGCTTTTCATTTCGCTCAGCCAAGCCCAGCCCGGCGGGACTGTTTAGAGCGGGCCCATCACATGTAGAGAAAGCTCCAGCTGAATCGGTTAAGAGGGGCCCGAGCACACCTGCTTTTGTGGGTTTTCTGCTTTTGTAATCAGAGCTTCGGGCATGTCTGCACACAAAGCACATACAGTACACACAACATACCCTTATAGACCTCAATGCACGAATAGAAAGCCACATTCACTCATAGTGGCGCAAATATTCCTCTTTACATTTTTGATATTAAATAATTAAATATGCTTCAAATGTTTAATACATCCTGGGTTATTTTAAGGGTTTGTAGTTTGTATTCTGCAGGTTGAGTGTAGTCACTTGGTGCGATTGGGTTAGTTAACCATATCCCGAAGTGATTAGATTTTTCTTAGATCGATATTCCTTTGTTATGCAATTATAGTAACATTAAATGTTGGCATAGTGGCCTGGTACTTCCAGGGTCGAGGGTTCGATTCCCGCCTCGGATCTGTGGACGTCGGGTTTATACAGTACGGTTCTCTGTGTTCTTGGTGGGTTTCCTCCAGGTACAGTATTTCGGTTTCCTCCCACACCCCAATGACATTCCTGGATCGTCAATGGAGTGTATGATCGGGTTCGAGAGCGTGTTTGCCCTCCGATGGTTTGGCAGCCCATCCAGGCTGTACCCTACCTTGAAAAAATTCCTGCTTTTTTTCCCCGTGTTTGTATAGGCTGGGGTTTTAGCAAACCAAATAGATTTCACCCCTAATGTGACCTCATTTACATAAACCCAGAAACAGCTTGTTGTCTTGTGAGGTATGAAAAGTGGATGATCTGGGAGGTATTTCAGCTGAAGCATTAACACACACACACACACACACACACACACACACACCTCTGGCGAGATCTGTGACCTGCATTCATTTGTTAAAGAATAAGCAAGTCATAGGATCTTTAAAACATTTTACGTCTCACTATTCCTCGGTCATGTAAACGGGAAATGTAAACTCTTCCCTAGAAAACTTGGAATCAGCTTTACCTCTGACTGACACTAACACTGGAGACTCCTTCCATACGATAAATGTTAAACAAACATCTCTGCACTGCTTCGATGCTTATCTGTTAATGTGCAGCTGCTACTAGAGATAGGACGACGTGTATTAGTGACAGACAGGAGCACGGCTGCCTGAGCTGCTGTTATAGGGAGTAAATCAACATCATCTGAGCCGTCAGAACAGCTGCATAGTCCATAACAGACGTCTGTTATTATAAATTCAGTCTTTTGAAGCCGTCGAAGCATCTAAACCCTCTATCTGTGAGTGTGTATTATAGAAGACAATGTACCGAGCATGAAGTGAGGTGCGGCTGGACGATGTGGCTGGAGCTGGACAGCGGGTGGAAGGAAGGAGGGAGGGAGTGAGGGAGGTACGGAGGGAAGGGTGTGAGCAGTGGAGTGTGCACTCCGGAGCGCAGCGGTCCGTTGGAAATCACTTGATCTGCCCCACACGGTTCGATGTGCCTGCCAGCCGCTCTGACAGCAGCCCAGCGGGAACCGCGCTCAGATTCCTCACGCTCACCCACCCTCGCGACACAGCGGGAAGACGGCGAGAGCGGAACCGACTCGCTCGGCGTACTTCACACTTCTCGTTCACTTGGAAAGACCGGTTCTGGACAGGAGATGGAAACAATGAACACACACACACACACACACACACACACACACACACACATACACACATGCACCTAATGAATGAATGATGTGAGAAGAAATCCAGAATAGTTGGAAGATCAGACTGCAGAGCGCTTATGCTAGATCACAGTGATGTCATGTCCTCGACTCTGATTGGTCAGAAGGCGTCGATTAGTTTACTATACACTATATAAAGCAACCACAAGCACGCATTTTGTGCTTGTTCCTATGGTAAAAATGCATTTAAGCCGATCTTGTACACAAAGTGAGAACAATTATATGTTGAACAAATAAAAATAACATGGTGAGGTTTTCTGTATTGAGACCTTTTTTTTTTTTTTTTTAACATTTAAGGAAGGAGTCTCGCGTGTCGCCTTCACATCACAGTACATGCAAGAAGTTTATTATTCCTCTTACATTTTGCCAGTATCATGACAAGTGTGTTTGTGTTTTTTTTGTTTTTTGTTTTCTCAAGAAAGAGAAAAACATAGAGGCAAACATACATTAAGTAAGAACAGAATTTATAGTTACTGTATATTCTGTTCATAATCCTGGGAAAATGTATGAGTAAAGTTCACTTTTTTATTTAATTTATTTAAAAAAAAAAATGACAAAGGTTACAAAGCACTAGAACTGGAGACTCCTTACTGACATCTGTACCATACAGTATTATGTGATCACAGGATAATAGGAGTTAAATGAGGAGCTATGCACATTGCCTGGAATGATAACTGAAGGAAATATATTCAATTCAATTCAATTTTATTTGTATAGCACTTTTAACAATTGACATTGTCGCAAAGCAGCTTTACACAATAAAAAGAAGTAAGTTTTCATGCAATGTGTATGAATCAAAATGATAAGATTGTCCCTGATGAGCAAGCCGAGGACGACGGTGGCAAGGAAAAACTCCCTGAGATGGTAATAGGAAGAAACCTTGTGAGGAACCAGACTCAACAGGGAACCCATCCTCATCTGGGTGATAACGGATAGCAGAGAATGATCAGCATAATAATGTGTAGTGGAAGTTCAGTGTAACAGGAGATGTGTTAAAATTTAAATTAAAAGGAGTCCAGTTTGTTCCCGGAGGCTCAGGTAGACTGTAGGAGATTCCAGTCCTGAGCTATCGAACAACTGAAGTCACAGGTCCCCAGAGCATCAATCGATGATAGGACAGTCTTCATGGAAACCATCCCCAGCCACCAAGCGCATCCAGGCAGACCACACGGGGCATCCATGCGACGAGATCTCCAACCAGAAGCAGGACTCCAGGACGGGTTAGACGGCTCCAGAGGGCAGAGGGGTCTGGATCACTGGCAACTCAGGAGCGAACATGTATAGCTCGACAGAGAGACAGAGAGAGGGAAAGGAGAGAGGGAGAGAGAGAGAGAGCAGAAAAGGAGAGAACAGAAAATAAGGAGAGATGGCAGTTAGGTATGGTCACAGTCAACATGTATAAGGTGAATGTATATTAGTGCAAAGTGCAAGCAGGGACTCCGGCAGGACTAACTATAACAGCATAACTAAAAGGGAGAGCCAGAAGGAAACACAAACATGAGGGCTCCCTGAGATGTAAAGCAACCAATCACCTCACCGTCAACAAACCTGAGTGAACAATGAGAGTGGGGAGGACAGCATCTAAACATACCAGTTCACCAGAATACTCTACGTCCATGAGTCCCCCAGATCTTCAAAGCATGAACTAGTTTTTCTGCATCATTTAGTGACAATATGTTTCTTATCTTGGCAATATTTCTAAGGTGAAAGAAAGCTATCCTGGTGATATTATCTACATGAGCTTCAAACGAAAGGCTGGAATCTAAAATCACACCGAGGTCTTTAACTATTGCACTTGATGGAACAGAAAGGCATCTAAAGTTACAGTATATATATATATATATATATATATATATATATATATATATATATATATATATATTAAACTGTCATTGTTAGATTGTTATGCCTTACTGTAGATAATGTGGATTGTCTTTACTTTATAAATCCCTATCACTCTAGAAACATCCATTATAAACCTGTGCTTTGCCTTTGACTGCTGTTTAGTATTGCTGTGGGAAAATAATATATATAAAAAATATATATATATAAATACACATTTGTGGTTTAACATGGCAGGTTTAAAAATATCCATTATAATATGAGATGTCCATAAAAAGCCAACGTTTACACCGATATATAAAAATAAATGCTGTGAGATTGTTTAATGTGCGTGAGGCGTTCCAGTCGAAATCAGACGTTTGATTGTGCGGAATAACGGAACACAGTCCTGAGAGTAAAAACTTCCTTTATTTCTCTATATAATCTCCTGCTACACTGATGCACTCATCCCAGTGTTTCACTAGCGCTTGGACACCATCAAGGTAGAACGTTTCCTCAGTATGATCGCACTGTCTGCGTGGCTAATTTCTGAAACGCCGGCCTCCCAGGAACTCCTTTAATGCCCCAAGCATGTGAGAATGTCTTTGGAGCGAGGCCGGGACTGTACGGTGGACGTGGTGTTGGCAAATGATTGTGTGTGTACTGTACCGTTCGCAGTCTCATCCACAAGTTGGCGTCAAGTTATCTGTTGATTTTCAAGGTTTAGGCGTTCCACGCGCCACATGTTTATGGGACCAACTGCAGTGAGCTCCGAGACACCTCACCTGGGATCGTCATTCACAGGCGTTACAGCACAACCTTCTTTAAAATGTTTGTTGCTAAGAGTCTCATCACCGTACTGTGTCTTCCGTAAAAATACGAATCTCTTTAACGTCTCATGTCACCACAAGTCCCGATTTGACTCGAACGCCCTTTGTAAATAAGCAGGGATTATTTTAATATTGTATTTTTTTTTTTTTTTTTTTAAACACATCCCGAAACATCTTTTTTCTCTTACCGTTTTCCCCCCCCACAATTCTCTCTAACATCACGGCAGACGAGCTCAACTCTTTCCCTGTTATTTCCACACGTAAACGGCATCACTTATTCTCTCATTAATATGCAGCTAAAACACAAGCGGCCCCGTGATTTACCCAGCGTCTGCATTTATAAAAAGACAGGTTGTTAACAGAGCATGGCTAATTCCTGAAACGTATTTTGGTTTCGCGTTACACCTTGCCACTCTGATTGGAATCCCTTCGGACCCTGTTTGGATAGTTGCCAGGAGTTACCTCTGATTGGCTCCACACACACACACACACACACACACACACACACACACACACACACACATCTGCTTGGCAGAATAAGTGATTTGTCTTCGGGGAGCTCTTTTGCCCTGCTGGTGGGATGAGAAGCTGTGCCTGGTATTGATTTGGTTGGTGGGCTGAGGGATGTCTCTAGGGAGCTAATAAAAATAATTACAAAAAGATCATCAAAGCTCAGCAACCCCCGTACCCTGCACACGAATAAATATGTGATAAAACTAATCAGAGGGGAGCCGCGGCAGCTCGCGTGGTCAACGGAGACGCACTTTTGACTGTACTGTAGGCATGACACACTCGTATTGCATGACTTCTTATTTCTGTTTAAGTGACCAGCCGGCCAAAACATTATTGACTGACCGACTCTAGAGGAAGAAAAAAAAAAAACTCTAATTAATTATTATTTTCATGTTGCTATGTAGGGAGTCCTCTGGTTTTGGAACTTTTTTTTTGTAAGATGATTAAAATGATTGAAGGTACAAAAATCCTAATACGCAACCTTTCTTTCAAGTTTTAGTTTTTCAAGAAATATTGCATGTCAGGGCATATAAGTCGAGATTTGTCCCAGATTCATTGGCATTTGTACACGGACTGCTCTCGGGGCGCATGGTACAGTTAAAACCGCGTATAAAAAGGCAAACCCGTACCTGAACACGGAAGTGGAACGCTTTTTAGGATCTCATCCTCCTGGCTGGAATTACTTGGAATTACCTTCCACCTCCAGGTTCTGGGTTCGATTCCCACTTCAGGGTCTATGTGCATGGAGGTTGCATGTTCTCCCCGTCCTTGGTGTAGTTTCCTTACACAGTCCAAAGACATGCAGATTAGGCTAATTGGCGGTTCCAAATTGACTCCAGGGTATCAATGAGAGTGTGTATACGGGTGGATTGGATACCCTGCCTCATGCACTAGGTTTCCTGGAATGGGCTCCAAGCCCTACGCTCCCCCCCCCCCCCCCCCCTCAGGATGTTATGATGCGGACTTGCTTCTGATTAGCCTTCTAAGGATTTGTTCTTTTGTTCCGAGCCATAATGCTGCAGAGCATCTCTGGCCAGGAGTTTCAAGAGCGTGATTGCTCTATCAAATGAGAGAACGACCTTGTCAAGTCAAGTGGCTTTTATTGTCATTCCTCTATACAACTCATATATGCTGGATATTCAGCATAATGAATGCGCGAGACAATATAGGTGCACGACATGTGCATGCTAAGTAGAAAGGACCTGAAGAACAGACTTATTAGATTTAAGAAGAAAATGCAAACGGTTGTCTCCACTCTAGATCCTTAAGCTTTCTTTCTTAACCAGCGAGGTCCTTTTAAGGATACACAAGTTCAGATGATCCTATCGGGATGTATATATATATATATATATATATATATATATATATATTTTTTTTTTTTTTTTTCCTCTCCATTTACTTGGGTATTGCATTCATCAAAAAAACCTAAAATGCAAATATTTAAACATACTATTAGCATGCATTAACACCTTGTATGATCTTGTTAAGCTCATTAATTCGGCGTGAGTTTTTACTTAACCCAGACCAGAGTGTGTGTTTCTATAGCAAGCTCCAGACTGAAATATCACCCCCGTATGGGTGCATTTTATATTCACTTATTTCTATAAACGTGCAGTGTTTTTAATTAACACTTTATTCGACAGGGTGTTGGATGTGGCGTAAGGCGAGCTTGAGTGGCGCTCCAACCTGAACGGCGGCTAATGAGATTAAGAGTATTAAGAATAATCTCACAGTCTGTACTGTACATGAGGTTGCTGTACATAGTAAATACTACCTGGACAATAATAATTGGTAGAAACCTCCGGTGGCCCCATCCATCTTTGCCCCATGCGATCATTCTGTTTGGGTGGAAAGGTGGAGCAGCATCTTGTCCTATTAGATGAGGAAGCATCTTGATTAGTCCAGTAGGGTGTGTCTTTCCTTCCTCGGTGTTCATTAGGAAAACGTTCCATCGAACGCACGCCCACTACGGTTTCCTTCTATGACGCTAAGAGCTAAGAGAGTTAAAATAAAATAAAATAAAATAAAATACCCAGTCCTGTCTGTTTTTTTTTTTTCCCACCTCACATGAGTGCAAACGCCTAGATAATGGGTTTTGTAAAAGTAACAAAGTCCAATCTTTGAGCAGTCGCAATCTTCACAAACCTCCCAGCTTAGCAAGGTGTAAAAGTCACCTTAACGAGAGCAACCCGAGGCTGTTGATTAGTCCGAGCCGCCGTCTTGGCTAACAACCGCACGGTGTGTGTGTGTGTGTGCGCGTCTTTGAACAAGAGACAATCTGTATAAATCCACACCTTAATGATTATACGGAGGGGAAAAGAGCAAACAAAAACAAAGCGCTATTCATCCTCCCACACCTCCCACTATGTATTCTCTGCATCGCCCCCCATCATTCATCATTCTTTTGTAAATGCATACGGTACATCCTGATGTACAGCGGATAAAATTAGCCCCCCACTCCCCATGCTGCAGAGCAAGGAGAACCATTGGAAAGACAGCATTGTCCTTGACCAGCACGTAAACAATGTCTCGTATTACGGCATCAACCCCCACGAGGACTCCATCAGCATCCATAGAAACCATGTCCTTCTCTTAGGTCTTTTCAAGAGGCACTGGAAGGGAAGGACAAATATGGGATGGTTGGCATAGGGATCTTTAGGATCGGCCGTCCTCGGCTACATGTCCAAAAGAGGATCATTGTTCCTGCGCTTTAGGTTTTGATTCCTCCATCATCGCGAAAGTGATTCATGGGCTCGTCTCATAGGTTGATGCTGGCCTGAAGGCAAGTCAAGGTTCCGCAGGAGGCTGTTGAAAAGAAGGCAGAGCAGAGCTGATTTCCCTGATCTTGGTTGAAGTATTTGTTAGACCGCTTCGGTGTCCATTCCGGAATGTGTCCAAGTCAAACTGGGACTTTTGACTGCGCAGAATAACAGAAGACGGTTCCGAGAGTAAAACTTGATTTCTTTATATAATCCCTAGTGTTTCACTAGTGCTTGGATACCATCAAGGTAGGACGTTTTCTCAGTCTGCCAGAGCCATGATCGGACATGATCGTGTCTGTTTTTCAGGGTCTCAGGGTCGTTTATTCAGTCATGTGCTCATTGGGACATGAACTACCTAGTGGAATAGAGGCATAATTGACTTTAAAAAAAAAAAAATGTATTCCACTATCCGTGGTTCGATTTTTGGAACGCCAACATGACTAAAGATGAAAAGCTGCCCACATAAACATTTGTGCATTGCTTCTTCCTGAATCAAATGCAAAGCAGATATCTGATCTGATGGCGTTAATTAGAAGTAGTGGCGTGAAGAACCACTGAAGTAGAGCCATGAAGCAGTGATGCAAAAAAAATAAAATAAATAACAACCATTTTTGGGAACTCATCATATTTATACTCAAATAAGCATGTTATGGTAAAAAGTTAGTAGCTTTTCCAGATCATTGTACTGTATACAACATATGAGTTCTAGCTAGCAGTAAGTGTGAATTGACTGATCGGTGATCAGTGGGATCCCGAGCTTGTCGAGTCGCCGTCTTATCATACAGGAGCTAATCCTTTTTTCCTTCCTAAAGCGATTCCGTTTTGTCTCCTACTGTACGTGCAGAGGTGCTCAATGTCCTGTTCGTCCTGCCTTATGATATACACTGTGTAGCGTGTGAAATACCCGCGGCGCTTTAGCAGGGGTCTAAAGGGGAGTAATGACTCTTTGATTGGAGCGGGCATGGACCGGAGTGAAGTGCACTCGTCTGAGCCGCAGAGAGCCCTTGATTGTACAACAACCCATGATCACATTAGGAGAGGGCGCCGGTGAGAGGGTTTACATAAAGTAGAAAGAGACCAGGGGATGGAAAAAGTGCTTGTGCAGAATGAAGCAGATTGATCCCACCGGTTGCATGCTGAGGGAATTCTACAGCACAGTAGGTACTCGGTTTGATATTCTACAGTACATCACCGTGGATCAGAGGAGAATCAATCCTGGGATTGAAGGTATAGAGCTGCCAGAGTTACGCCTCCCGTCCCGTATCACAACTGCAGGGCTATAATATAAAGTGAACGTAATTTAAGTCTGCGCTCCGCCTATGACTAGCCACGGACCAGCCGTATGTTAAACGTGCGTTTAGATTTAAAGATCCGGCTCTGAGACATTGAATTAATTATCTGACTCCTCAGAATAACCCTCTGGCTTTCAAGCTGTTATGATGTACTAAATAGCCAACTGTTGATTTAATTGAATCACGTTTAGCGTTATTTGAGTAAATAGTTCAGGCTTTTCTGCACTGCTTTTCACGTTGATGTTCTGCAACGATGTATGACCGCGAAGACAGACCAGAGTGTCCCATACATACTGTGCATAAACGTTCTCCGCTGGACTTTTCCTCAGCCGTTGCGCTCAATACTTGGTGGTTAGCACTGTGGCCTGAAGACCTCTAGGGTCAAGGGTTTGAATCCCACCTTGAATCTTGCGTGCTCGGAGTTTGCATGCGATGTCCTGGGATTGAACCTTGCCTTGTGCCCGATGTTTCCTTGAATAGGCTCGAGGCTTTTTGCGACCATGTGCAGGATAAGCAGTGTAGAAAATGAGGCAATGTTAAGCCCTGACCTTCTTCCTATCTTCCAGACACGCTTGATCGGCAACAACCCAGCATCATCAACTAATAATGCCACATGCACAAGCGCTCTCACGGTGCTTTAGCCATGTGGGCCAGTGATGTCGGTGCAATCGCAAAAATCAAACTCTCAGTTTTCCTGCTTGTTTACAGATAAGCCTGAATCGTTCATTACTGCAGCCCTTGATTGCCTAATGTGCGTGGTTAATTTTAGATCGAACTGATTTCATGTGTCATGTCCAAAGGTGCCGGCTTAAAGAGATAAAGCAACAGCATATGTGTGCATGGCATGCCAGTAAAATACACAAATCTGTTTCACAGATCTACATGGTGAGAAGAACGGCACATTTGGCACGGCCACGCCGATCCCTCACGCGTTTGCCTTTACTCCCTTTTTTTTTTTTCCCCCCCCCGACTAAGGCATCTGCTGAGTACATTTTCTTTCCTCCTGCTGTAGAGAAGCAGCGGGCAGATGGTGGCTCAAGGTTTAAGTGATTAGAGGATGTAGATCGGAATACAAATTGGATTAAACGAAATTAAACCGAACGAAATTGAATTGCGTGGCCAGTGCTGATGTCTTTGCCTCATCTATATAAAACCTCTGCCAGGAAGTCGGCACTGTAGAAGTGAAGCAGATGCTTCAATCAGGTAGCATTGTGTTTGTGTCTGTGTCTGTGTTTGTGTTTGTGATTATTAAAGAAGTTCAATAAAAGTCAGGACTTCATTCTTGATTTGCTCATTTTGAGTTCAGTCTTATTCCTTCTCTGGTGAAACAAAAAGGTCAGAGTACTTATCTGAAGAAATCTCAGTGGCGGTTGTTTATTTATTTATTTATTTATTTATTTATTTTTTATATAAGAGCGTACGTATCATGGAGGACAAAGGACGATCCATGTTTTTGTCCATCTGATAGGAGCAAATCTGATTGATCTATTACAGCGCTTAAGCCGGTTTAATCGTTGGGACGTCGATCAGGGCCTGAAGGTCATGATGTACAGTAGCATGAGCCGCCTTGCGAGTTGACACGCGGTTATAGTCCGCGGTGCCGCGCAAAAACATTTGAGAGGACAGAACACGTTACGTTTACGTACACCTTTTTAAAGAAGCTCTAGCGTTTAGTGGATTAGATAACGATCCATTAGTCACTGTCACAGTTGTTGAGCCTCACAGAGGCCTGTTTCCTGTCAGTTGTCCCACTTAGATAACGGACAGGAGCTCTGATCATTAATCAATGAGGGAAATGGCAGGGATTAGCCAAAATGAGTTGGAGTGTGGAGAAGTCACCTCCTCCAAACCAGGGGTCAATACAACACAACAGGGGACAATTGACCTTACGGAGTCTTTAGAATAGGAAGACACCCCGTCACATTCGTTCTGTCGCTCTCTCTTTCTCTCTTTGTCGTGAACGGAGACGAGAGTACACGTGTTCACTCCGTGTATCCGTCTTGTCCCGTTTCTTTCGAATCAGATTCACACAGTTAGCTAGCATTATTATGCGCCTGCTGAGCAAAAAAGCCTCTTGTTTGTACTTTGCTTCCTCAACCTTCAGTTCTGTACGTCAGCACAGCACCTGGCTCCCCGAGGAAGGCTCTCGTCCCTGTTTCTTTTGCTCAGCTTGCCCCAAGCGTTCTTTTGAACTATATATGCTTTATTATGAATAGCATGAGCTATATATATATGTATATATATATATATATATATATCCTTTAAAACACACCTAGTGTATCATGTGCCATATACTGTATATCCTTCACAACTAGCATGAACTATACTGTATGCCATTCACAACCACTAGCATACCACTGACTGTATGATGTTCCGCACAACACAGCTAGCATGGTTAATATAAAACAGCTAAATAGACTATATATTACTTTCTTAAACCGCTAGCATAAACTATATTTTATTCTGCATAGCTAGTATGAATTACATGACTTTTATAACAGCTAGCATCGACCATATAACCTTTAAACAGTGCTGCCTATAGCTGCTTCTTTACACGGCTGAACTCATGTATAACACAGCCAGCAAGAACCAATGACAACAGCTAGCATTAACCATATAACCTTTCAACACTGCTAGCTGAACTTGTTAGCATGAACTATAGCTCCTGCGTAACATAGCTAGCATGAGTTTGTTCATAAGACAGCTATGCTAGTATATATCCATTCTTCGTAAAACAGCGGGCATCTTTATAACAACTTCCGTGCAGTGCATGTGCAGTTTAAACAGTTAGCATGAACTATACAGTATGTCATTTACAGCTAGCATGAACTATGTGTCCTTCAGAACAGCTAGTATGAACGCGATGCCTTTTTATAAAGGCCAGCACAAACCATACAACTTTTAAACGCAGCTAGCATGATGGTTAGCATGAATAATTCATAACACATTTAGAAGGAACGATAGATTCTGCTTAGCATAGCTAACACAAACTGTAGATCCTTTTTTCAACACAGCTAGGATGGAGTATATATCCTTCTTAGTTAAGGATAGCTAGCATTGCTTCTACTGTTTACACTTTATGTAGTCAGCACATTGTATAAATAGCGTTTATGAGACTTAGCCTGAATTATAGTTCTATAATACAGTATATCTTAAAACAGCTAGCGCAAACTACAGTATAAATTGTTCTTGACATAGCTAGCATTACTTGGATAATGTAGTAACCATTTATAGTGTTTGTAACTCTTAGCATATAGTGTTAATAACACTAGGGGTGCTCCGATTGATCGGTCGCCGATCATAATCGGCCGATAATTGCTTTGGGACGATTGATCGGCAGTCTCTATAATGGCCGATATAGAGAAGCCGATCAGATGACGCATAACTCGCGGAATATTTTTTTTGCGCGCTGTTACAATGGCTTCACCGGTCTGGCAATTCTACGTGTTGTGTGAAAAAGACAATACATTAGCAATCGGCCACCTGTGTAACAAGACAATTCCTCGAGGCGGGAAGCACCCAAAGCATTTTAACACCACGAACCTCATCAGACATTTGAAGGTTAGTCACGTAAAGGAACACGAGCAGTTTTCAAAGTTGGCTAGCGCTAAGAGAGCGCGAGAGCTCAGCATCTCGCGCGCCGCCACTCACTCGCTGTCGGTAAACATGTTAACATGTTTAAAAATGAAACATTGACATGTTTAATTTTCTGGCGGTCCTCGCAGATGCTTGCAGACCTTGCAGAACTTCCGACCGATACAGCTTCTAGTGATCGGTGATCAGCCCCAAAAATCCTGATCGGAGCACCCCTAAATAACACATCTAGCAGATATGTTAGCATAACTATTGTAGAGGAGGATATTCTGTCGCATTTTATCTTGAACACGTTCACACACATAAATGCAGGTAAACAATGACCCTCTCCCTTATATTTTCCTTAACTCAGAGTTAAACTATTCAAATTTTTCTAGAAAGGTTGGAAAAAGGGGCATCAACTGTGACAACCAGACACATCGTACTAAAGCGTGTAAAGCTAGCACGGCAGCATTACCCCATCAGGCTAAGCCCGTCTTTGGCTGGGATTTTTCTTGGGGATCAGGGCCTGCTTTTGTCTCCAGCTCGTCCAGACTTCAGTAATGTAAATGCAGGGTGGCCCTTGCCTCCTTATCTCTGGGATTAAGACCCGCGCCGCATGCTCTCCCACACGCTATTATCATAAGGACCAGACTCGTAGCGCAGCCTGCCAGTATCAAGCATGCACCAAGCAGAGCCATGCAGGGGAAGGCTCAGGGGATTAGCATTTTAACACAGTGTGGGGCTAACCTCTCGGAAGCCCTCTGTCATATGGGTCAGGTCCCAAATGGCCTCCTAGGACACCCGGAATTAGGGTTCTGGGTAAAATTGTGGATGACTTGGGAAGAAAGGTGGGATTGACAAGGCAAAGACAGGTGGTTGGGATTGAGGAACTGGGATTTATGGATTTGAGTAAAACCAGGAGGTGTTTTATTAAATCGCTATTAAATTTTAATTGTATTTTATTAGCCTAGTTAGTTAGCTAAGCTATTATTTTAGCTATTGGAAAACAATATGGGATTATTAATCTTTATTTATCTTTGCTCAGTTCAGGAAAATTGGGTTGTTTGTGGAAATATTTTTATTAACGAAATGCTTGATTCTGGCTAGCATTTTTTTTATTACGTAACATCAGTTTTAAGAGATAAATTATGAAAACATTATGATGATATGATTTAACAACAAAGCATTTCTTTTAAACATAGCTGTTTGTTTTTTTTTTGTGCTTTTATTTGTATGTATAAATGTATTTTAATGTATAATCATTTAGTGATTCTGATTTTTATTCTAGCTAAAAAAAAATATTATTATTGTTGTTGTTGTTGTTGTTGTTGTTGTTATTATTGGTGTTGTTATTATTATTATTGTTGTGTATTTATTTATTTATTTATTTTTATTTTTATTGCGCATAGTTTAGAGCTTAGAGTATTAGATTCAAACCAGCCTGTTAAACATCTGTTGAACTGTAAATGTTCAGTTAGATCCTCCATGTTATAATCTATTGCTTTTACACAAGCCATAAAGAGAAGCGTGGACATGAGAAGGGATTTTCAGGCTGCGTTTCCACCAGGATTGTAAATATTGATCTTTACTGAGATGAAAACACTGTACTCCATAGTAAGGTTTTTGATATAAACCACTTTATTGTCGTTAGATAAAACGATATCAGCCCGGACTGAAGACTGCCAAGTTGTGAACAGAACAGGATTAAAGTCTGTGCCAGACGAGGATTATCACTGCTCCTGAAATAATTTACACTCAATATGGCTTTAATCGCGAAGCTTAACACAGAAAGCATTATACTTCGGGAGAACATATACAGCCTGTTCAATGCTCCAATCTGATCGGTCAGCTCGGGTTCTTGTGCATTGTCGTTTCTATGGTAACGAGGTACATTAACCATCACTGATACAGTAAAGTGTTCTGTTCATTTGAAACCCTGTAATGTCAATACTTTAAAGTTAGAGCCTTAACCTCAGGAGTTTAACTCATGAACTCTGCCTCGTCTCCGTTTTTAGGATCTCGTCTGCGGCAGGAGGATTCGCCGCCCCGCATCGTGGAGCATCCCTCCGACCTGATCGTGTCCAAAGGCGAACCCGCTACCCTCAACTGCAAAGCCGAGGGGCGGCCCACGCCTACGGTGGAGTGGTACAAGGACGGCGAGAGGGTCGAGACCGACAAAGATGACTCCCGCTCCCACCGCATGCTCCTGCCCACCGGGTCCCTCTTCTTCCTGAAAATAGTCCACGGCCGCCGGAGCAAACCGGACGAAGGAGCGTACGTCTGCGTGGCCCGCAACTACCTGGGGGAAGCCGTGAGTCGCAACGCCTCCCTGGAAGTAGCATGTAAGTCCTGGATGTTCACATGCACTCACATTGGTTTCTTTATAACGTCATCGAAAAATGATATCGTGGCTGACTTTTGGACATTTCCGACCCAAAATGTCGAGTGACTGGCTGTGGAATTGTATGTGTGTGTGTGTGTGTGTCTGTCTGTCTGTCTGGAGCCAGAAGGGAGGCTCCAACCATGGAACATTACTTCCTTTGTTGTTTAACGTAGATTGCAGTTGGCCAATAATCGTGTGATTACATGGACATGCAATTTTGGTCTGCGCCTAATACAGGAAATAACATATAATTAGAGTCTTAGAATAGACAGCCATCAGAACAAGTTATAAAAATGGATGTAAAGGGTTAGAAAAGCCGCGCACACGAGCTCGTTTCAGCTTTATGGACGTAGATGAGCTGGTCTTAAATTTGATAGGTTTTAGTAAAATGAACAAAAAAGACAAAATAATAATGATAATAATAATAATAATAATAATAATAATAATAATGGCAACCGTACATCTTTTTCATAGACGCGTTGGTTCTCATGTTATTTCGAAACATGCAGCATTTACAGGACATTTCAGCGTTTTTCCAGAGCCACATGTCTTTCTTTCGGTTCCTCGTCTCGAGCTTCATGGAAATAAAAGGCGAGGCCAGGGAAAGGCAGATGAGAGCTCAGAAGAGAGTGGTCTAGTGGTTTACACGAAGGCTGTCTGCCAGGAAGTCCAGAGGGAGGAATATTGGCGGACCGGAGGTGATCTGGGGACAGCGATGCACTTTGAAGCGTTGGTCTTCATCCTGTGTGTGTGTGTGTGTGTGAGACATTCAGAGGCATGAGGAGAACATGGAATCTTCTAATTATCTTTTTTAGTCACATGATGTAGGTGTCCTTGACAGCAGAAATGGTGAACACAGTGGTTTTTAGACGGGATATGTGTGTGTGTGTGTGTGTGTGTGTGTGTCGAGGATCGTTTTAGAATTTCAGAGATAAAATTTCCGATGAGGCTTTTAGTTCTTTCCATCGATCTTTAAACACAGTGTTTAGACACAGCGACTCCATTTCCATATTCATCAGCAGTAATTGAAGACGCTCAGCAGTGCTGCAGGGGAGAGGAAATAGCAAAAGGAAGAGGGTGTGTCCTCGCGCGCACGTGTGTTGTAGGACGTGTCTGCGTGCGTGAGGCTGGCAGGGGGTGTGTGTCGCCTCGGCAAGCTGCCTCTGATCTTCTCCCAGCTCCTCCGTGACCATGGCAGCAGCCCCCAGGTGCTAACTGTGTGACAGCCGCTTGATCTATCGATCGCTTTAAGAGGGGTCTCCTCGCCCCGGATGAAAATTCATGAAAAATTGATGAAGTCTCTCGATGATTCTTTTATTTTCCAGCTCCGCTCCTGTCCTCTTCTCCCTCGCTACCCTTTTTTTCTCTGTCTATCTCTTACTCTAGCGGTGGTAAAGAGATCTCAAACGGAGTGCTGAACGTTTCATAGCGACGGGGCTAAAAGGTTAAAGGTCAGGAGTGTCGAATGGAGGTACAGCGGGATGATGCGGAAAATCAGCACCGTCGGAAAGAAAGAAGCGAATTTAACTGACATTTTCATGATGATATGATTTGTATGGTTTGATCTGGTGTATTGGCCAGTGGCGGCCCAGCGTGTTAAGGCTCCGAGTTACTGATTGGATGGTCGGCGGTTTGCGGTCACGGTCCTGAGCGATGGCCAACCCTGCGCTCTACGCGGAGAAAGAATCTTACTGTGCAGTATTGTACTGTATATGAGACAAATAAAAGTTTAACTGTATTGTTTTGTGATTCTGTATAACGATTTAGTAAATATCCTGATTTCATGTTTTTTTTTTTTTTATTATTATTCAGATTTTGTTACAATTCTAATTGTGAACAATTAAAGTGCACCACCTGTTGGATCATGGATGAACTGCAACTTTTTACCACATTATATCAAATTCAAAACATAAATAAATGTAAAAATCTATCTTGGAGTCAGTGTAGCGATGAATGAATTCCCACACAAAAGAATCATGATACGCAAATGAATCGATTCCCCCGCAGTCCCCCCCCCCCCCCCCCCACCCAAACCTCCCTAGTGAAGTGTGTCGCCCAGCTCGGGGAGCCCCAGTACAGGACCACTGTGCGTTCTCTGAATAGTCATGTGGTAACAGATTGAGGGCAGCGTGGACCGCTGGAGCAGCCCGGGTCAGCAGGAGCCCGATGCGGGCCACGGAGCAGCCGGAGAAGAAGAGAAGAGAAGAGAAGGCGTTGAATGGAGCTCGCTGCATTATTAATATCAAAGCAGATTGAAAGGAGGTGCAGCGAGCGGGATTAGCTAGACGGGCGCGTCGGACCCGGAGCGGCGTAGGAAAGAGCGTGCGGAGTATGTAGAGTCGGAAATCTAGATTATCGGTATTGTTGGTGTTTTTTGTTGTTGTTGTAGTTTTATAATGCTGATTTGAGGAGCATGAGGAATGATAAATGAACATGATAAAATTAATAAATTACAGAAAGTTAAATATTGACGGTGTTAAACAAACGAAATATAAATTGTTATTCTATTCTATTCTTCCTAGTCAGATGTTATTAAAATAAATGTAAAATTGTTCTACTGGCAGACAGTTTTGATTCTTTCAAGTAATACATTTCTAAAACTAGCAAAACCAAAAATAATTGGTTTCTTATAATCGTATTTAAAAAAAAATAACTTTTTTTTTTTTTTCCACTTGCTATTCTGTAGCACAGCGGTTTAGGGGTCAGCACCGTCGCCTCGCACCTCCAGGGTGTGCGTTTGATTCCCGCCTCAGGGTCTGCGTGCATGGAGTTTGCATGTGCTGTAACAACCTCCCACCCCAAATTGCTTTGATCCATGTTTCTTCTTTAAATATTATAACGAGCCCTGGTCACATGACTGAGTATACGTTTTGAATTTTTTATTAGCATATTAAAAACACCACCTTTTTAAAAAAGAAATATTAATGAGAAATAAGAAGAAAATATTTTAATCATCACGATTAAACTTTCAGCGGTTAAAATAAATAAAAAACAACGATGGCCCGGTGTTAGATGTTACAGTTCACTTCACTTTTAAAGGACATTAGATTACGGTGGCCGTGAAGTGCAAAACAAATGAACAAAACCCAAAACAAAATAACAAATTCAAAATCAAATTAACAAAACCCGAAACTAATTTGTTATTTTGTTTTGGGTTTTGTTGTTTTGTTTTTGTTATTTTGTTTTCGGATTTGTTATTTTGTTTTGGGTTTTGTTAATTTGTATTGCGCTTCTCGGCCAGTCAGATACGAACCGGAAAAGGTAGGTATAGTTTGCGAATTAAATTCTTACCGCTGATTGGACGAGACACCTGTCACTCAAGATAAACAGGAAGTAGGAAATTGTGTCTCTAACTTTGTTTCTTGTGTGTTCTGCTTCACTTTTAAACCATTTTTTCGGTCTGCAAACCTAAGAAAATAATGAAATCTTTCATTAGAAAGCAAGGAGATGGAATTTATTCAACGTTACGTTGAGGACGGACATTCGTATGCCGTGATTTTGGACATGCTGATGACATATAAAGATTAGTTTGCGAACTGCTGTGTCTCTTTTAAAAGCGAAAGATTATTTTCCACAAGAACTGCAAAAATTTGGCAGAACGCCATATTTGAAACCACAATAAGGACAGGACATGTTTGCACATTCATACACACACAAATCTACCGCCGCTACAGGACTTCCTGTATATCTTGAGTGACAGATGTCTCGTCCAATCAGCGGTAAGAATTTCATTCGCAAACTATACCTACCTTTTCCGGTTCGTTTCTGAACGGCCGAGAGGCGCAAACCAAATGAACAAAACCGAAAACTAAATAACAAATTCAAAACCAAATGAACAAAACCGAAAACTAAATAACAAATTCAAAACCAAATGAACAAAACCGAAAACAAATGAACAAAACGCAAAACAAAATAACAAATTACTTTCGGGTTTTGTTATTTTGTTTTGGGTTTTGTTATTTTGTTTTTGAATGTTTTATTTTGTTTTAGGTTTTTTTATTTTGTTTTGGGTTTTGTTATTTTGTTTTTGAATGTTTTATTTTGTTTTAGGTTTTGTTATTTTGTTTTGGGTTTTGTTATTTTGCTTTTGAATGTTTTATTTTGTTTTAGGTTTTGTTATTTTGTTTTTGAATGTTTTATTTTGTTTTAGGTTTTTTTATTTTGTTTTGGGTTTTGTTATTTTGTTTTTGAATGTTTTATTTTGTTTTAGGTTTTGTTATTTTGTTTTGGGTTTTGTTATTTTGTTTTTGAATGTTTTGTTTTAGGTTTTGTTATTTTGTTTTGGGTTTTGTTATTTTGTTTTTGAATGTTTTATTTTGTTTTAGGTTTTTTTATTTAGTTTTGGGTTTTGTTATTTTGTTTTTGAATGTTTTATTTTGTTTTAGGTTTTGTTATTGTGGTTTTTAATTTGTAATTTAGTTTTCGTTTTGTTAATTTGTTTTTCACTTCACGGCCACCGTATTAGATGGAATAAAAGATGAATGTTACAAACATCTAAAGTGTTGCGCGTCATAAACAAAATCGTACATATTGCTGTAGTATAAAGAGAATAAACCACTACGACGTGGTGAGCTGTAATAGAAAAATAATCTTCTAAATTATTATCTGTCACCGTTCCATCAACTATCTCATCTTCGACGATCAAATTT